>CM077108.1:26313837-26366109 GCA_039619505.1 Cimex hemipterus
ATTAAGTATTATATTATATTTTATATTATACAAAAATATAGATGTATACAAAAATTTTAGATAAAAAGAGAGAAATTAAGGATCAAAAACTTTTCAATTCAGGTCAAATTGTTCACAATTTTCTCTGAACGAGGTTCCAGTGAACCTAGTTTAAATCGTGATACCGTGGCACCAACTTGGTTTAAACTCAGCTCAGTATTGAATCGAGAACTCAAAATTTAGGATTTTTCAATTTATTTTGAACCGTGTTGAAATTATGTACCCGGCTCAACTTTACTCAACTTAAGCGTGCATTAAACTGAGTTCAGAGTTGAACGACGTTTTCACGCAATATTTTTGGTTAGAAAGCATTTCCATGCGGTTTGTTTTAATTAAAAAAAGTGGTTATTAGTGACGTCGATAATTATCCGAAATCGAGAGATGCGGTCGGACATGATGTAGGATTTAGAAAAACATTTTATTTATCGTGCCAACGTGCCTTTGGCACGATAAAGAAAATGTTTTTCGGAAACTTTCATCACACCAGACCGCATCTCACGATTTCGGAATAAATAATTAAACAGTAAAAAACATTCCTAATTTACTAATGATTTGAATATAGCAAAAGGAGGGAAAACTCGTAAGAAGAGATTGAGATGGGGAGTTGATGTCCGAGTGGATCGAGGTCACGAGTCAAGTGGTTTTAGAGCAGCGGCGTATCTAGCCGAAGGTCGTGGGTTCGATTCCCTCTCCTGCCTTTAACTTTTTTTCATCTCAACTAAAAACCGTAATTAATTGTAATATATTAATTGGTCAAGTGGACCACGAAAATAGTGAATTCCTAATTTACATTTATTTGTATGCTCGGGAATTTACGCCCATCATCAGTTCTATATGTTTTTTATAAAAAGATATAACATGTAGATGTTAACATATTTCATACTTTATTAAAAAGCTTACCTTGCAATATATTTTGATTTTACTGTTTGTTTAAAAAAAAGTTCTATGCGGGCTTTTTAAAAAGTAAATTTGTTACTTTTTTAAACAGTTATTTGGATGTTTTGGGAATATAGTTTCTTTAAAAAGGTACATTGATCCTAATCATCCTAAAAATATTTTATTATCACTCATCATTATTATTATTGTTATTATTATTATTTTGCAATGTTAGTCTGTCTAAAGATTCTCCAATTTAACAGTGTTGGAAAATGCAAATATTCATCTAAAATTAATAAAAATTTATGTATAATGGATGATTTCTTTGTTGACATCAAATATTCTTTTTAGATATTTTTACTCTATCCAGCAATCCTGCTGCTTTTGCAATAAAGTAGCTAATATGTATTTATAAAGTATATAATTTTTGGCAAAGTTATACTTAGAAATCTACCATTTATTACCTTAATTTTTTGAAATAATGCAAATTCCATGATCATCAACAGCTTTTTTGTAATAAAAAATTTTTTTAAAGGTGGTATCCGTCAGCTTAAAGTACCCAGCCTTGACCCATGGAGGGTTGATAAATTGACAATTAACTACGGAACGGGTACCCCTTTCAAAGTCAGCATGCATGTGAAGGACTCGGACGTTTATGGATTTTCTAGAATTCAGGTTCTGAACGTCAGGTGATTATTTTTGACAATTCTCTCTCTTTCTTCGTTTTTTAACAGCGACTGCTTTCCAGATCCAACTTCGATGACCCAGAGGCGATCGCTATGGAAATAGACTTTTCCAACAAGAAAGTGTTCATTGAAGGAGATTACAACGCTGAAGGATTGATTTCCGACGTTCCAGTCCTTGCCAGTGGCAAATACAACGTTAGCCTCAGTAAGAACGCATTATATAACTTTGAAAGTTCCTACTCACAGTTTTCTGATTCAACAATCTGGATTTCAATTGGTTTGAATAATTAGATGAAAAAAGTAAAATTAAACATGGATATAAATGCATAAGATTTACCTCCTATTACATATTAAACACTTGCCTAAATAATATTTAGTTGTGTTGTAATTCACGTTTTTCGCATGTAAAAAATTGAGCGGCATCCAAAACCAGTTTCTCATTAGAACTTTGTTGGTGGGTTCACACTTACTGATGATGAACATTTAATGCTTGAAATTCAGTTTGTTGAAATCGACAAACTGTGAATAACAACTATCTTATAAAGTAAGTAGTGGAACAAACTACTCACCTCACTTTTTCATGTGTAAACACATCATTTCCATAGTTAACACATTTTCTCTTTTTTTGACTGAACTAATTTTTAAAAAATAGGTAATGTCAGTGGTACCCTTAAAATAAAAGGCCGCATTGTCAAAAAATCCGACGGTGAAGAATATCTGCAGGTTATCAGAGCAAACTCAAGGCCTGATGTTGGAGACATGGCCATCAGCATGACCAACGAGAACAACAAATACCCCGAACTTCGTAAGTGCTTTATCATTGTGTTTTACTAAATCAGTGATTATACTTGACCGGATAACATTTCAGACAATCTCTTCCTCGTCTTGATGAACCAATTCTGGAAGGTGATGTACGAAGAGCTTCTTCCTTATGCCGAAGAGAACTTCAATGAGATCCTTACACCCATGATTAACATGGCCACTTTCAAGATCCCATTCAACCAGCTTATTCCACAATAAGTAAGGTGCAAGACTTTAAAAAACTAAAAAATTGAGTGACTTTTAATTGTAGTCATTTTGAGTAAAGCTACAATTAGAAAACACATTTTTAATAAAAATAAATATAAACATAGTCTGTACTTAATATGGAGGTGTTTGAACAAAGTAAATGTTAAGGATTTCATCTTCTCACTTTCACATTGAGGCTTTTAAAAAAACCTACATACTTTCATCTTATTATATTTCAAAAAATAGTCTTTGTAAAAAGGCTATGTTTTAAAAAAAAAATAAAAAAATATTTGTAAAATAGTTTTTGTTTTTTCTTATTTATTTTTTAATAGCTCAACTTTCGAAATTTTCTACTGTACACCATTTCTTCTATCAATGTATGTTAAATTATTGTGTATTTAATTATTCGAAGACAAGTTAAAAAGAAAGAAAGAAAAAACGGAAGAAAAAGTAATTTCAAAAAGTATGTTTGTCTGAATATAGCCCATGACATTGAGGGAGTTGTTAAATCAGCAAACCACAATTTGCCATGTGTACCGAACAAATACCCTGAAATAACCCACTACCTTTTATCCTCAATCCCACGACTACACCAGGCTGTAAATGATGCAAATCAATTGTATAAAATTTTATTTAACCCCCCCCCCAAAAAAAAAAAAACTTTCTACTCGGCCAGTGTATATTTTTTGGCCTTTAAAATTCATACTCCTATTTATTATTTTGTCTTATTTTTAATGTGCTCAATTTGTTGCGAGCAAAAATTAATAGTTGAATGCTAATTTTAAAATAAATTTAATCTCATACAATTTAACCTTTATATTTTCGAAATTTTAGAAAAAAAAAAGTGGGCTGTTTCAACACTTTTTTGATCTAGTGCAATAAATGTTTAAAATAACAATGTACCAATCAAATGTGCAAACATTTAAAAAACACATATTAAAAACCCATTTGTGAATAAGTCGGGTTCAAATGCAAGGTCGCTGGGATCGAACACCGGACCTTTACCTTGCAGAGAGTTGAGTGCCTGTCAACACCGTAATTGTTGCGGCCATTGACGGTTGTTATTTTTTGTTAAATCATGAAGTTTAAAGATTATTTCATACTGAATTATTTTCATTTCAAAAGTCACTAAAACCAAGAGAAAGTAAACCATAAAACAAAATTGTCTTAGAGATTTTGAATCAACAAACCATGATTTGTTGGGTGAAAGTCATTTGAAATATTTTGACTAGGAAAAATTTAATTAACTTATTCAATGTGGAGCTTTTCTTTTCAAATAAGCCATGAAATGGGTGGCTTCATAAATGTCCACTTAGATATTAAATCAGCAAGCTTAAGGAATTATGAAAAAATGGTGTTTAATTTTCTGAATCTACTGGCTTAACAGCAAGAATTATAATAAGCATGTTAACAAAAGTAGAAATTTACACATTAAAAAAAGGAAGGAAATTTTGAGGTGAATATATTGATAATTTGGACTTTATTTTTGTTAATTTATTTCAAAATAAGTTTTTTTTTCATATGTTAGTAACATTTTGAGAAATTAGCTTATCTAGTTAATCCATCTTTTAAACAGAAAACTGAAGGTTTTAGCAAGTTTCAAATACATAATTTTCCAATTTATATATTTTTTCCTACTTTTGCGGTATCAAAAGATTTTTGAGGTCACGTTAAATTGTACTGCAGGTAAACTTTAAACTTAAAATTTGTATCACAATTTACAACGAATAGGAGAAGTTAAGCTGGAACGATTTTGTCAAACGGGACGTCGTTGAAGGCTTCTTGGACGTAAGATCTGATTATACCATCAAGCCCTTCTTCGATGAATTGGACTGCTTCGGCGTAAACCAACCTCCAATATTGGTTGACGAGAGATGTGACTATACCGGCTGGAAATTAAAAGATTTAGTTAATAAGTTAATTTTTTAAATTAATATTTCAACTTACTGAGCTCAGGGAACGGGTCATTGGCGTTTGTTATGTCTATGTGTAAATCTGTGACTTGTGGTTTCAGCGCAGCCCTATCTATACTCAGATACTCCAGACCATCTCTTTCAACAACATGTCCTTTAAGGACCAATGTTCCTCGTATTCCAGCTGCAAAAGAATAATTTACTAATTTAGGCATGTCAAAATACATAATTAATATAAGAAAAAAACTTTTAAGTTACAAATTTATATATAATATAATAAATAAATATTACATAAAAAAATTAAACATGAGTTGTTTACTGTACATCTATGCATTATAAGACAAACCTATAATAAATAATTAGTTCATACATAATTAAATTTATTCCAATACTTAAAAAAAAGAGTAATAAAATTTAAAAAACTCACTAATAGTGACGTTAAAATCTCCTTCGGACGTGGAAGGACTGTCAGGTCCCATAATTACAGCAGTGTAGTTCCCCTCTAAATTCAACCTTCTGTTGAATATGTCAATCTCTACCCTAAGCTTGTTTTTATTCTTCAAATTTGACCTTAAACATTTTCAAATTGCAATTTTCGACGAGTAGGACGATTAGGCGTAACGCTCACCTGACTCCTTTGATCTGAGTTTGTGCGAGTCCTGTCAGCGTTTCGCCGCCGATGGTGATCCCCATTCTTTCAGCGGCGGTGCCGAAGCTCAACGGGATTTCGGGCATGACCCATGGGTCCAACTTGTCCTCCTCCGGAGTATCTTCTGTCAATTTGCAATAAAAACTTGTGAAACTTTATAGTGTCAAATCAAATTTACAAACTAGTGAAGGCCTATAAAAAAAATCATGAACACAGAATTAAAGATTAATATTGTTCAATTTAATTGATAAATACCAAGATAGACTGTCAAAGAAACATAAAACAGATAAATAGATCAATAAGCTTTTCAGTAAGATAGGCAAATAATTTTTTCATAAACAAGTCAGATTGTTTGATCTATTGATAAATATATGGAATGATAAATAGATAGATTCAAAGACTGATAGATAGTGAGAGAAAAACATAATTAACCAGACAAATAAAAAGATAGCCATAAAGATACATGGATGAACTCAAGGATTTAAAGATAGATAAATAAACGTACATACAATAAAGAATATTAATTATGAGAAAATAGATCAAAAGATTAGTAGATAATAAGTAAAATATTTTATTAAATGGAGATATAGAATGTTGTCCTACAAAGAAACTCGAATGCACAAATTGAACAGAATTGACAGATTGATTATAGTTATTTGAATTGACATATTAAAAAAAAATTAGACAAGAAAGTCAGAAGAACATATAGAAAGATTTTTTTTATGGGCTTGCCTTTATTTGCATAAGCCAATTTTTTACTATAGAATTGCTAATTAGCATGAGGATTCCTTCGTTTTATGCTTCGACTCTCGCTTCTTTTAAAAATTTATACAATATTTTAAAAACTATTTCTTTTTCTGTTTTTCTGTTGCTATTAAGGAATTAAAGTTAAATGGCTTTTCTACTTCCGTACTTCTATATATACGATTTAGCATCATATTTCTCGCACTTTCGTGTTCCGGGCAATTCAATACAATATGTTGCATTGTTTCCGGCTCATCACATGTCTCACAATTACTGGAGGGTCTTAAACCAATTCTCTTTAGGTACGCCCCACAAATACTATGATCGGACCGTATTCTCATTATTGTTGAGAAAAATGCCTTACTTCCTTTCGTTGTAGCTACCCAGGGGTGGAGTCGGGGTTCTGGGACCAACGTTTTATAAAAGAAACCAGCGCTATCATTTTTATACCAATGTTTCCATTCATTTGTCCATTTTTCCGAAAGTACTCGTTTTATGTCGCTGCTAGGAATCTGGATGTTTTGGACCTCTCCATTTGTCGTACCCTCTTTTGCCAATTTGTCCACCGTCTCGTTGAAGACCACTCCACAATGGCCTCGACACCAACTTGCGGTTACTAACTTATTTTTGAGCTCCAGGTCATATGCTTTACTAATTATTTCTGAAACTAAGTAATCGCAGTTAGCCTTTGGAGAAAACTTTTCTATTTGTGTCACTGTGCTTCTACTGTCTGTGAAAACACAGAATTTTGATTCTACTAACGAATCTATATAATCTAAAGCTTTTAAAAGCGCATACATTTCTGCCGAGAAAATAGACAATGTTGGAGGAAGCGAGAATTTTCTATAAAATTTATTTACTGGATCATAAATGGCACAACCTACTTTTTCACTCATTACCGACCCATCCGTAAAGATCCAGTGATGATCTCGTCTACGATGATTCACCTCTTCGACGAATAACTTATTTGAAATATGTGCAAGATATTTTGAATAATCCTGTAAATAAATGGTATTCAGAGTGCTAATGGCTTTTTGATATTCTAGTTGATACAGAGATAGAAAGATAAATATAAAAATAGATTGGCAGAAAGACTAGATCTAAAGATATAATAAATTAGATAATACATAGACATACTGATCAGTTGGCAATTCTTTGGATAGATCTATAAAAAAAAAATTAAGTTGACGAATAGATACATACATCAAAAGATGGATAGATACATAAACTAATACACAGATAAATAATTATACAAACTATTAAACAGATAAATACAAAAGTAAATATTTAGATTAGGTAAACAGGTAAATTAAAAGATAAATAGTTAAACCGACAGTTAAATAACAATGAAGACAGATATAAATAACACATAGATAAACAGAATGATTTAAAAATAGATAAATAGATTTGCAGATGGATTTTTTTATCTAGTATGTCAGTTAGATTTATCGACAGCTAAGCAGGTATACAGGTAGGTAGTAGGCAGATAAATCAAAAAAGTGATAGAAAAATAGTTTAATAGAAAGTTAGACAAATGAATAAATAGACAGAGAAATCTGTTATTTGAACAGATCTATAAAAACAATTGTAATGAGTAGATAGATCAAAAGATTGATATAGAAACTTATGTACAGATAAATAGATAAATAGAAAAGCAAATATATAAATAGAAGAATACACTAACAAGTTGATAAAAAATCAAAGATTTATAATTAAAAAACACAAATAATTATAATTTTCAAAAACTAGAAAAATAACTAGACGGGCGTACTTGTAAATGGACATGCTAGATGGACAGTTTCCAGGTAATGGTTTGTACAATTAATTTGAAACATGAAAAATGTCAGGTCAATGAAGAAACCATTAGAAACATGAAAAATAATCTTTTCTTGCCATTTATAATCACATTGTACGTTTAATGAGTTTAATCAAACATCGACGATTTTTTATGATTAGAAATCATATAATCACATGGATAGTGTGTCAAGGAATTATTCACAATTGCGAGATAAACGATAGAGTTCTGGTGATAATTTTTTTTTTCAGTTAATATTTAAAGGATAATTTTTAAAATAATACAACTATTGTGCAATTACTGATTTGAATGTAAAATTCTCCGAGTAGAGACATTTATTGTTTTTATTATAAAGGGAAAACAATCTTGAAAAACAATTTGTACGTTGGGTTTTAAAGAATTAACTGCTGGTTTCATGAAATCGTTAATTGTAAGATTTTTTTTTTATCAAAGATTAAAAAAAAAGCCGGATAGTGAGTGAAAATAGCTATGTTCTGTAATTGCTAATCGGAGTTTGTCACTCGTGATAGAATTCGTTTCTTTCCTTCGTTTTGGATGATTGGAATGTTACATAAGCAAGTCGTCCTTTAAAAGAAAAATAGACAAATCAAAAGCTAAACTAAAAACCGTCTGTTTTACGTCCTGAGGTGGAAAGATTTTACTTCTATTAAAAGTTTCGTAATAATTAAAAAAAAGGACCACGTAAGGGAGGAACTGTTTCATATAAATATCTTGAAGTTTATTATGAAAACGGGATTTAATTATATTGAGCAATTAAACTATAAATAATAAAAGAAATTACCTTTGCTTAAATCATTAATTATGTTTTGTAAGGCGTTTTTCATACACTTGTTAAAGTCGGGCGAACTTCTCTTGCATGCGACAGTGTAATTTGCTGTAACAGAATGCATAAATCATTAAAATTCATAAAATTACTGTAAACTGCTCGATGTTTTAATGTACTTTTCCATTCTGGCATCGGTAGAACATAACAACTAAAATTTGACAAAATGAAACCATTATCCAAAAGCGTGCAACATTTCTGCATTAAATATTTAGTATAAAAATTGAAATAGTAGTGAGTCTATAAAAGAAATATTCTTTCAATTTTAATTTTTGTTTCAATCGTCCATACAGCACGATTTTTTCAAACAATGAATCTTCCACACGAAGTGTGTTTTTGTGAAAAGTTAAAGCTTATAAAAAGCACAAGGTTTTAATATTGACAAAGGCACACTCAGAAACACACACTCAACCTATTAAACTAAACACTGATATTTCAAAAACCACGGTGGACATAAACACCAATTAGTAGGACGCCAGGAAACCGGAAAATGACTCCTGGATAAAGGTGGATATGTTATTTCAAAATACTCCTCGGGAGTTGGTACTTAATTACTGAAAGGAAGAAGCGCATTAAATCAACCATCAAAGTCCGTGACTTCAATTTTCTCCATGTGGTAGTCAGTCCTAGAAAAATCAAGGCTGCTTCCACTGTCTAATTACGTTTTATTCGCGTTGAAGTGAGCTGGCTCGAAAATGTGGGAAATTCCGCAGGTTTTTCGGTTCAAAGTGACTTTTTTTTTCTCTGTGAGTTAGCAGATTATTCAAAACACAACTTCATCGACTTTATGAAGAAGTATGATCCTTTCCAAATTTCAAGTCCCTGGAATTTAGGGCTTTCTCAAAAACTATTCGATTTTATATTAATAAATGGAATTTATATAGCTTAAGTGGTTTTCTTTTCTGAAATTGCAAGATGGAAAAAAAATGAAATATCGTAAAGTTCAGAAAAACATTGTTATGATGGCATAAAATTGATTTTATGATAACTACTGACTGTAAACAACAAACTGTAATAGGTAAAGGATTTTTTCTGCCTGGCAGAATTGTACTTTTCATAGAACAAAGTCCTCACACCATCTTCTGTGACAACGATATGATTTTTAATTATCCAAAGAAAAAAATATAAGAGAAAACATCAAAAGTATAATTCTGCCTGGCAGAATAGATCGTTTGTAGAAGCCTGCGTTGCAATTGGTAGTTTGTAGTCATTTGGAATTTATTACCTCATAAAAATAGCCAATGTCTAAGATTTTTTTTTTAAATTACACAAAATAAAATATAAAAAAACGTCCAAATTTCAATTCTGTCAGGCGTAAATGATGAATGTAGTACGTCATAACAATCATCAAAGACAATGATTGATGTTTTTATTGCGCAAAAAAAAAAAATATTAAAAAAACATCAAAATTCAATCCTGCCAGACACAAAAGAGGAATACGTGCATCATGACAATTATTATGATAGTGATTGATTTTATAAAATATATATTGATTTTAAAAATATAAGAGAAAACATCAAAAGTTCAATTCTGTCAGGCACAGGACATCGTTTGTAGAATCCTGTTTCAATTAAAAATCTGTAGAGTTTATAATCAGGCAGAATTGCACTTTTAATGTGTTTTTCTTACATTTTTGCTTTGTGCAATAAAAAAAATCAGTGATGATTGTTATGACGTACTATTTCCGAGAACAAAGGTCTATAAACTACAATTTTACACGTGCTTAACAAAAAATTGTACTTTTCATATTTTCTTTTATATATTTTTTTTTGCTATAATTAAAAATAACAATGCCATCCATGATGCGATTTCTACATTCCGGAAACAAAGGACTAATAACTAAAACAGGAACGATTTTACAAAAAATCTCTTGTACCTGGCAGACATGTTTTTTGATACTTATATATTCGTTTTGGGCAATTAAAAAAAAAAAAGACATCATTTTCATTTATTGATGGTGTGGCCTGATATATTTCAAGGATAAATTACTATAAAGTACAAATGTAAACACAAGATTCAAAAAAGGATCTCTTGTGCCTGTCAGAATTGTGCTACGATCTTTTCTCCTATATTTTTGCTTTGTGCAATTAAAAAACTCATCGTAGACATTGATGATGGCATGATTATGTCCAGTAAAAAAATGACTATAAACTACTAACTAAAACAAGATTCTACGGTGGAACTCTTGTGCCTGGCATAGGTATAATTAAAAAAAATTTAAATTATTACCACTTGTTGTTTATATGATGAACAATAAAATTTTTAAAAAATTATCTATTATCTAAAAATTAAATGAAGTCCCAGAGCGTACCTACACTAACTGATCGTTTTTTAAATTAGAATTTTCGAAAAATATCATGAACATCCTCACTGATGATGGTGTGAAATTGAATCTGATCACAATTTACAATATGCAAACACAGGCATCAGTGTTATATTTACAAAACTGATTAATTAAAGGATTTCGTAGGGTTTATTTTCTGTCTTGTCCTTCAAAAACACTTTACTTTCTAAGTTGTTTTCGTTGTCGGAGATTTTTTTGAGAGGCTTTTTTTAAAAATCAAATAGTCAACAAATTCAAGTAAATGTCACGGTTTTTGTAAATTTTCGCACTTGAAAACTCATCATCTAACCCAACGTTGACGTATATTTCATTACAAGTAAATCTATGTGTGTGATAATAATTGTAATATTGAATTGTACGGCTTGAACCCGGGTTATGACGCAAAAGGATTATCAGTGATGATGGCGTGATGCCGTTTCTGTGCTAACTTACGCGAATTCCGACTCGGCAGATAACTAAGAAGCTGATGACACGGGTTCATAGGGTTCATCCTACAAATCTCACTTTCTAATGTTTGCTAGAAAGTTTTGTAATTTTTTTTTAATCCACAACTTTAATTTTGTAAAATTTCCTATGAAATTATAATTGAAATTTTGTTTCACTAAGGAAAAATGAATAAAATCATGTTTCAAATCATGTTTTAATGTTAGTAAATTATTTACTAATAATCACTAGTGTATTATTGTATTATTAGTGTACTAAGTTTGGCTTGGCCGAAATTAAATATATGTAGCTTGTTTTTTCTTGTATTCCTACTTACAAATGAATTCGCTTGATAGGGCAGCAACAAAGGCCAGTCCGGCCAAGAAGACAATCGCGCGGAGCATGGTTGCTTAATGTGCTTTGAGTCCTTTTCCTTTCTTTATTTATAACTTCACTCCCCTTCCTTGGCCGGTTCACCGACTTGGTGCTGGGAAATAATTGCACGGTCTTGTACGACGCCGGTTCCCCTCCGGTCTGCAATTTTTTGGGGAAATTACTATATTTCCATTTTCCGCTCTTGAGTACGACGAGTGGAGTCGAGTCATGGCCTCAGGTTAAAATTTAAAGAGTAATTATACGCTATTTACTTTCCGGTAATGTACAAAATTTTGAAAAAAATATAACTGCGTACCTCCTGAACCCTAACGCTAAGATATACATACATTCAAATGAAACAGTTACCATTTAAACATTTTTACTATTAAATCCAGTATATTTAGTGGTCTTATTTATTTTAATTAATTAACCATTGTATGTAAGGTTTTGGTTGAAATGAAAAAGGTAGTGTCACGAGCGGGATTCGAACCCACGATCTTCGGCTCAATACGCCTGCTCTAAACATTTGAGCTATCGTGGCTTTTAAGTATCACCAACATTTAAATTTATTTCATCCAAGCCACGATAGCTCAAATGTTTAGAGCAGGCGTATTGAGGCGAAGATCGTAGGTTCGAATCCCGATCGTGCCACTAATCTTTTCATTTCATCTCGTGTAGAAATGTGTGGTGATTAGTGACCGTTAATCGATAATTATTGGGCACTCTAGGGGTAATGCACAATTACATAGAAGACGTACACTCTGAGCCCTGAAGATGATCTCAATAAAAATCGAACGTTGGCACGATAAAGAAAATGTTTTTCTGAAGCCTACATCACACCAGACCGCATTTCACGATATCTGAATAATTTTTCATTTCAAACAAAACCTTACATAAAAAGATTAATTAATTTTTGCTATTCTTTTTAAATAACTTAATATTTACATCTCATTATTAAATTGTTTGTAATCTATAAAATTTATCGTAAAGTTGGAGACAAAATTTGATTTAAACTAGAATTTAACATTTAAAAACTGACGTAAAAGTACGTCCAACAAATCTATAATTACCATTACTTTTTTTTTGTTTCTTTTATGTTTTCTTCTTTTGTTAAATTTCTTATTTTATCCAGGGACGGGTGTCAAAATATTGAACACATCAACCCTAAAATCATTATGATCAGCCTTGAGATGGATTTTTTATCTGTTCCCAATGTTAACATACTCCAAATGGAGAATGGTTCTATGACCTTTGAAGCCCTTAAAAGGTGGGAATTTTGGCAGATAGAAAACAACTCTCTGGTCTGATCTTAGAGGTTTTCTGAGTTCAAAATTTTCGCACCCAACCCTCGAGGTAAAAATAAATTTACGAACATTTCTATGACTCATTAAAAAAAATTACAATGAAAATTTTTACAATGTCCTACCATTTGTTGAACAGTGACAATTTGCATTTAAAATTTTAAAAAATGTAATTTTTAATAATTATTATCAATTTATGGATTCATTGCATTGTACAGATGAAATAAGTTTAAATGTTTGTGATACTTAAAAGTAGAAGTATGATGGAGGTGGATATCAATTGAATCCACCAAAAAAGACTGTACTATAGCCCTCGATAGTCATCGCCAGTCCTCCCTTCCTTAGCTTTACATTTCTTTTCTCATCTCTCTCGCATTTTAATCCCACCAATTCCATTGTTTGTTTCCCCAACTGTTATGATATTTTATGGTACTAGAGCGACAACTCTATCTTTCTTATATGTCCTATTGCTATCCTCTCTGTACTGCAGGGCCACGTCGATTGTGAATAACCTAAGGCAAATAACACGAATACATAGATACACAGAAACAAAAGCATGATAGTCTGGTTAACAGGCGATATTCCTCGGGGTAATAAGGCATAAATCCTTCCATTCACGCTAATAGTTTATATATACGTAGCACAAATCATTTACACTACCCCCGAGTACTTGATATTCCTCGGGGTATTTGGGGTATAAGTCCCTACATTCACGCAAATAAATACATATCAAACGGTGTGTCCTGTAAGATAGCCTGGCTGAATTTCTCTTGAGCCAATAACAAATACCACCAAAAAAACAAAAACGTGTTTAATATTTTTTAATATAGTTTTAAATTGTTACCTTTTTTTGGACAAAACCTATACAAGGTACTCAGGCCCGGTTCAACTTCAAAATTAAGAATACGACCCTATACATCCTAATACATCATTTTAAAGGATTGTTAAGTTGAAAACTAAGGTGCAATCCGACTTTAAATTGGTCAAAAAATGACAAAGTTATGGCAAATAGCTAAAAAAAAGTCATGTTCTGTGCCTACTGCCATGCCTCAAGGCCGCGCATGGGTCATTCCGGATGTTGCATTTCTTTCTTTGTTGACGTAGTACTCTGCAGTTTGTTATTATATGTGTACATAACACACCTACGTGGTCTCACCTCCATGGAAGATGCCCGTGTGGGGTCTTGGTATGATCATTGCGCGACCTGGTATGATCTTTTCCTTACTAGATCCTCCGCAGGCCAAGGAAGTTGTCTTTTATAAATTTGTTTCGTTCCAGCGGATTTTCCATTCATTTTTTATATCATTAACTATCGCTGAATGTATTGGGCGGGGTGCTGCTTGATCGGTCCCGGTTATTCCGATGTGATGGGATCCGTGAGAGGATGACCTTTTTCCCCATGACTTCAACCCCTTTAAGTTGTTATATAGTTTTCTGATTAATGGGTCTACGGATGCTGTTCACCTGAGCTCCTGTGTCGGGTTTACTTCCTCAATTCTTCCATTATTGATTGTAATTCATTCTTGTATATGTGGGGAGGAGTGAATCTGTCTTCTTCCATTTTTTCATATTCCTTCGAACGAAAATTAGGGGGTGTCCACATGGTGGGGTTTCAGGAGGTTTTTTCCTCCACCACTCTGTCAAGGGTTACTCCCCTTGACACGAGTATTTGTTTGACTCTTTAGGCTAAAGATCCCCGATTGTACCAATGTGGCCGGAGATTCGTGCCAGGACGACCCTTTTCCCACTGGCATCCCTTTAAGTTGTTAATACATTTTTCTGATTAATGGGTCTTCTGACGCTGTTCTCCTGAGTTCCTGTATAGAGTTTAGTGAGTCTGCCATATTATGAATTTATTTTTTTGATTTCTTTCGGCGATCACTAGAGCGAGGGATATGGCTTTCAGTTCCTAGTTCCCACCGGCTGCTGTCTTGGACCAAACAGTGTAGATGTGACTCCACTAAATTCCTCCATTATTGATTGTAATTCATTCTTGCATATTTCGGGGAAGGGTATGTGTCTTTCTCTATTTTGCAATATTCCATCGGTCAAGTATTAGAGGGAGTGTCAATGGTGGGGTTCAGAGGCATTTCCTCTTCCATTCTGTCAATGGCTTCTCCCCTTACCAAAATTTCTTTGGCCCTTATGGCTAAAGGATTCGTCAAGTGTCCTCAGGAGTTCGTAGTTGTGACTGTTTTCGGGAAAAAAGGGATTTAGGAAGTGGTCCAGCTTTGCCCATTTGCTCACATTCTATTGCATTTAAGACATTTCCTCTTTTAACAGTGGGGGATAAGACCCCCGCCTCTACAGTCTACTCAGATAGTTGGTCGAACTTGTTCTGAACCCGCTATTGGTTCGTCGCATTCCTTGTCTGTCTGTCTGTCTGTGTAGTGTGTATATCTGTCTGAGGCGCGTTCTCCTTTCCGAACCGAGGACATACATCCATTGATTTTTGGCACAACAACCATTTAAATAGGGCCGTCAGAACCCCTCTCGTCGCTCCCCATTTGTAACTTGATAAATATCTGAGTAGGTTGATGACCCTTTTACACTGGACTTCAATTTCTCCTATAAGTGGTCGTCATCTCAATTTCTAGTCGAATTTAATGCCGAGAAATTTCACCTCCTCTTTGTACCCGATAGGTTCACCTTTCGTGCTGAGCCGAGGAGGATTATGGAGCCTCCTCAGCTTGCGAAAATGGACTGCTCTCATTTTTACCGCAGAGAAGGAGAAAGCTATCGTCTCGTTTACGACTATTCTGTCGATCGCGGTCTGTTCTCTTCTGCCTACTTCTTCTAGGTTTTCTGCATGTCAATTGCGGCATCTTCGTATGACGTGTTTTGTAGCTTTTTGAATGTCATATTCACGGCATCTGCCAATTGTATTTTACCTAATCTATCATTTAAATTTAGATCTACAATTCGCAATCCTTGTCAGTGTTGACTGAATCTATGTTTAAAGAATTTTATTTTGGAGGTTACATCAATGGCATCTACCAAATTGTATATTTTTTCTATTCTTGATGGCGAATGCCTCACAATTTAATCCATCACTAATAATTATTTCAAGATTTAATAATTTACGTAAACCTACTTACCGGAAATGGGATCAATGTTTTGTTCACCGACTGGTAACTACATAAAATTTTCCCCCTTAAATGGTGAAGAAGAGCAAGTAAAAGCTTTTGCATGCTAAACATGACAAGTGACTTAAATTTAAAAACAGAAAAGCCCTTTCTTAAAAGATTACTGACATGTGTGGCAACTATAGATTTTGCATAAAAAAACATTCCGTTGTGGGACGATATGGACTTAGACCAAACTTGCAAGAGGCAAGCATTAAGCAGAATTCGCAAATGATACGCCCATATTTCATTTCTGATGATTTGTCAAAATATAGTAAAAGTTTGATTTAAAAAAATACAATATAAATACATCTTAAGCGAAATTCCAATGTAAAACAAATTTGGTTTGGGATTTTCCTATTAAAATGTCTAAAATGTTTGGAAATGTTAACTGTTAACACGTTTGAAAAATTAATGAATTTTGTTTCAAGACATGGGTGAATAATGCAAGAGCAAGTTGAGCAAGTTCATAGAGAAAGTAGAGTACATTGCATTGTGATTGTAGATAAGATAGGCCAACTAATTAGCGTTTTTTTTTCTTTGCTTGAATATGATACATATATATGTTAAAATCCTACATGAACATAAGATGATGGGAAATAACTAAAAAAAATAATGCTCTAAGACTTCAGAAGAAATACATAACTATCTTTTTACTGAACACATCGTGTATGGCTCAATTGTCATGCATGCTTAGCACCAGCTAAAGTTTTAATGATCTTTTTCGATTTTTGAAACCATTATTGCATTGATGAGTTAAAATGGTGAAATATTCCTTACTAAGAAGCGATAAATTCACAAAATGTTCAATGTCACACCTCTCGAACTCGGAGTCCAGAATTATTACGTAATTTGTACATAGTTACAACGCATTTTATACATAACTTAAAATTAATAATTTCTGTATAAACAATGTAGACATGTCGTTTCCAATGTGTTATTCAACTGGGAAGAACATTTCCCTTCAAAGTTACAGTTGGATGAACAGTCGATTTCCTTGGACAAATTATTGTTTTTCGTGTAAAGGTTTTATGCAAAGGGCTATACTGCAACACTATACAGACTTTCTTTTCATAAAGCCTTCAATATTACGGAGCAAAGTTCTAATCGAATTTTTTTTTTTATTTTAGACTAATTTATTTTTTAGTAAATACATTGTATCTATGTTTAAACGTTTGTCTATCAGCATGTTACGTACACAACATGATTTCATAAACAGTTTATAAATATTTCTAATACATTTCATTTTGATGGCACTCCTCCAAATAATTTAACAAGAAAAGTGGTTTTCGAATAAATCGCCTGGAGATAAATTGACAGTTTATTCTACAAGAAAAAAAAAGACTTCTTTCAAAAGATATCATCCCATGATCCAACAAGGTTTCAGTGTCAACACACCACCGCGCAAGCTTTTGATGCTGTCTGACATGGTTTATAAATTTAAGTACTTATCCTGAAATCGTACCTAACCGACCGCTTCTTCAGAGTGAGGTGCGACAACGAGTTCTCGGAAGTAAAAGTAAAAGCCGGCGTCCCACAAGGGAGCATTCTTGGTCCCATCTTTATGCCATTTACACTGCTGATCTACTTGCAAACCCTAATACCATCATCACCACGATGACACCGCAATTTTGTCCTCTTAGTCGAATCATAACCAAGCTATATTCAACAATTGTACTAACTGCCAACATTAACTTGTTGTTAATCAACCGTCACAGCCTTGCAATCAGTTTCTTAGTGTAGGATCTTGTTTACGGTTTTTCCCCTCTCAGAATCTGCACCTACATAGACCTTCACAAAAACACCAAACATGTTCTGCGGTTTCCTCTTCTTCCTGGCATTGACATTGATTCTTCTGTCTGTACTCCTATCGGGTGCATGTGTCTTATATAAGGCTTTGCGCCCCCTTTGGAGATATGGAGTGTAACTGTAAAGTTCTGCCATCCAAAAGTCCTCAGACAAATCGGCAAAGCTCTTTAATATCTCACGAACCTCTCTATCCACAACGGCTTCAGCGACCCTTTTCAAATTCCAAAAGTTTCACACCACAACAGCCTAACCCTATTGCTCGTGCACTCGCTACACATTCCAATATTCCGAGAACCCGCTTTGTCTCCTTTAATCGACGATGACCTCGAGACCTCCTTGCTCCTTAATCCCTCACACTGAGTGCCAGCATTGGACGGTAATATTAATATTAATGTTATGCTGTAACCTTGTGATCATATTTGTAATATGTACTAAAGGGTACAAATAAAATAATTTTAAAAACTTTCCAAAGATTCGACGGTATGGACGTGAATCAAACAAAGGTGATATTCTAGGAACAAAGGTCACCATCATCGGGCCAATAATCTCGCTTTTTCATTGCACTCCAAAGACAGTTTTAATGATAGGATAAAGGCAAGCCGCTATAGGTCCTTGACATCTCCGAAAGTTGTAAAGCATGAAATCACAATCTGCAATAGAAGCGCAGGCCGACGAAACAGGATGTCAGCCTTAAGAGCCGGCTCGTCTTCACCAAATGGAGGCCTAAGATAGAAATAGATTTCCTGACTGGAATTGAAAACGCGACCCAACATCCATGGGATAATTATTTCCAGGACGGCACGTTTTCGTTACGCTCCTCGAACGGGAAACCATGTCTTTAGAGGAAATATTAACAAGTTACAATCAGAAACAGTGTGAGTTGTTACGAAATGTAATAAGGGTAATTACTCGTTGGTGTCTACTGACCCGATTTTACCTCCCAGACGGAACGTAATAAAAGTTAATAAAAATAAAAAATAAAAAAAGAGAAAATATATTTTCATTTCCTTTTTATATCAGAAATTTTAATAAAATGTATGTTGTTGCCCAAACCTGTCTCTGCTCATCTTCCGGCCAAAATCGTCGTCCAGCCTAAGGAAATAAAAAAAGTAAAAACTTGCACTGGCAACACGACATGCAAGAATGGCACAATTACACAGATGACAAACACTTTGAGTGAGTAGAAATACTTTGAATGAATTTAAAAAAAATATATTTTGCATTTTATAAATTTACTTTTCCGCATTCTAAATGTATTTGTTAAATGTAAACAATGTTTGTAAATCCCAGGCCCTGAAGACGATCTCTTTAAACATCGAAACGTTGGTATGATAAAGAAAATGTTTTTCTGAACCTACATCACACACCAAACCGCATCTCACGATTTCTGAAAAATTGTCGATTAAAGGTCCCTAATCTCCACACTTTTGTCGTATGTACGTTTTGACATTAATCCATATACAAAACATACAGAACCGATTACAATTAAGAATTTTAATTTTTTTTACGTTCGCTTCTATTTGTTTTGGCAAATCCAGAAATGTATACAAGTGTGCAGATAATTTTGTTAGGGAATTAAGACTGATGAAGATACAAATTTATAATCATACAAGTAGGTAAATATATAAATATAGATATATGTATATATGAGAGGAGAGTGAGAATGTGAGATTGAGGGAGAAGGAGGAAGAAAGATTGAGAGAGAGAAAATAGTGATAGAGAGAAAAGGAGAGAGAGAGAGAGAGAGAGAGAGAGAGAGATGATATGAATAAATAGATATGATTGATAGATATACAGATATATTGACAGTTAAACAAATGAATATATTGTTAGTTAATTAGACAACAATTGGATTTATTAACTCATTGTGGGTCTGGCTGTGGCTGTTAGGCTGGTGTCCAAAAAACCTCACTATGGACAGACATAGATATACACTTAGAAAAAAAAGAAGATAGAAAGAACAGGAAGGATAAATCCAACTTGAGAGAAGGAGATTAGTTATATTTGCGTTGGCAAATAATTAGGACAATTCTTCAGTAAATAGAAACAAGAAATAGAGAGGCACAGAGGAATCAATTGCAACAAAAAGATATAAACATAGACAGATTGAGATTTAAATATAATTCAAGCAGATGGATGGAATGATAGATAACTTTGCAAGAAAATGAATAGAAAGTTAGTATGAGAAAGGGCTAGGAAAAAAATGGAATGTGTGCAAGTTGAAGGTTATTTACGTTAAATGCCAAAATATTTAATTGCGTTTTTAATAAACAGTAGATGATTAGGGATGAATGGGTCATCAGTGGCTCCAATAGTTTTGGTGTCAACTTGGCACCCATCACTGTAAGGTAAAGGTCCTCAGTTCGAATCCAGCGGCCCTGAATTAAATGGGCTTGTTTTTCAAAAACACTGGCACCGAGAGGGTTAAAAAAACAGCTGCTGTTCAAAATTGTTTACTTTAACTATTATTATGGAAATTTATTTTAAGAATTTTTTTTTCTTCTGCCAGATACGATACAAAATCTCAAGGTATTTTAACTAAATGAAGTTTTAAACAAAAAAGATATAGCTTTGTGGGGGGGGGGACCGCAAAGTTAGGCATTGTCACAGCGCTCATCAGTGGTAAGGTAAAGGCACATGAAGATCAAACTACAAATAACTAAGGATAGTGTAGGTGGAAAGATGGATACTTTCTTTTATTTATTTAAAAAATTATTTATACATTAATTCATTCTTTTTACTTTAATTTTTGTACATTGGTACAAATTTATACACAATCACGTAATTCTAAAATTCCACATCTCTTTGGATTTCTTAGACATGAAACCATTAAAAAAATCTACAGCAGAAATAGTTTTCTTTCCAACCCTGATAGTTCTAACAATGACATTGTTCCCATCGCAACACTTCACTTTAATTATCTTCGCTATTTTGCAAAATTCCAAATTACCAGCATTGGTATCAATTTTCTTTATTTTTGTTGTTTTAGGAACTCCTTCAAATCCATCATTGAGAAACGATAGAGCACTTTGACTTGAAGACATCATTTCGTTGTCAATTTTCTTCAACTCCTTGTCAAGTTCGAGGTTCATCAGTTTTACACTCTGACCATGCCAATGAGTTTTCAAAGGGAAGATCGAACTCAAAGCCCTGTAAAGATTGTATACTTCCAGTGCTGATAATTTTGACCAATCTACCTCAGACATAGAAGCGTTGATTTTTGGAGCTGAAAATATTTTAATTTATTAATTTTCTTTGGCTTTATAATTCAAAAACAAGACAACCGTAAGTAACTCCTTCCTGAGGCTGAGGGATGGCCATTTCGACACATTTTGGCATGTCTCTGATGCACTCCATTAAAAGCTGTGCACCGTGAAATGCAAGACGATTTTGCAAGTCCTCCGAAGTTTCATCTGGGCCGATAGATATCCTATACTGCCTTACGATTTCTCCAACATCAAACCTAGAATATTCTTCATAAACAAAAATATAAAAGATTATTATTAGACCAAGTAGTATACTTATGAGGATGTATTCTCATGACTGTCACCCCAGTCTCAAAGTCTCCATTCATTATTGCATGGATTATTGGCGAGGCCCCTCGCCACCTTGGCAGTATGCTCGCATGAACATTAAGACAACCGCTGAAAAATAAAACAAAGTCAACTTATGTTGTGCTAAATCCTCAGACTGGACGCACAGAGGAAAAGATTCTATTATGTCTTTCGGGATGAGTTTACCAAAAGAAACGACCATCCCTATGTCGTACTTAGACACAATTTCATTCGGCTGCAGTGGCCATTCATGACAAATCAGATTCTCTTCTTCTCCAAATTTTTTTACAGCTGTTCCAGCTTTGGTCACAATCGCCAGATCGCTTATAAGCGTCCCTGTACGTCTGGAATTATAATTTCAAACTTTTACATTTTAACTAAGAATTATAAAGAATATACATTTTAAATTAAACAAGAACAACTTGTCAACTTTGTCTTTAATCTTCGTAGTCAGCCAATTCTCGCTTTGCCCATTTCACAGTGGGATGCCTGATCATTTCAATGAAAATAGGCTGACATGTGTGATAATGGACGACCAAGCAACAGGTTCATCATCATAGTAAATATATTTTACACAACTTTAATCATCATATCAACGCATTAATAATTTACTACTTAATAAAGGCTTTTAGGCAAATTCACATTATATTTTAGTACACCCCACATCCATGTATTAATGTGTTGTGATCATGCCAATTAAAAATTCCCTAAATAGTGTATAGATTAGAGGTTTATTTTAGCAGTTTATTTATTTTAGAGCAGGCAGAATCGTAACATATTTTATATTTGATTTATTAGAGTGATTTTGTAATTGTTTCACAGAGAAACTGACAATTTCTAGTTTAAAAACCAATGGAACTTCCTCTATTTAGGAGAATAGGTTTCCAACCAGGATCAAACTCATCAAGCCTGCATTTTTAATTATTAAAACAAACCATCCTCCCCCCAAAAAAACCCAGACCTAATGCTACTTACAGTTTAGCACAAAGTGACTTAAGGCTCGCAAGGGAGAAGCTGTCAGTTCCAAAAAATAATATTCTCCAGGGTGGTCCTGTCAGCTTCCTAGTTTTTGAACATTTTTGCAAATTTGAAACAGAATTTACTAGGCTACTCACACTTTCTAAACCAAATTTGACAATTGTGAGCAACATGGCATTATATATGCGGGTAAGGTTTGATCAAATACATGGCTTGATTTTTGTAAAATATAGTACGTCAAAGTTAAATTAAATTTAGTGTTTACTTAGTTTTACTTCATGCCCGGTTTGTTTATCAGTAACAGTGAAAACCGTTATCAGTTAGGTTAAGATTCAGAATGGCCTTGACAGCAGACCTTAAGCAAACTAAGGTTCAAACTTCAAACCTTAGTGACGTCATTGCACGTTCTTATAACAAGAAACTGAAAACTGAACTAATTCAATGCAAATCACGACTAATTAGTAAAATGTACCATTTTCCCAAACTTTATCCAGAGAAGGACTTTAGAGAAGAATACTTTCAAATTTAACAAAAAACCAAATAAAAAAAATTCGACCTTAAAATTAAAATCCTACAACGTTCATACAGTCTGGAAGCATGGCATTGTAGAAGAACCTGCAGCAAAAGCCATGTTTTTTGACACAGTTCCAGTAAGATATTCGAGTTCAAATAAAACTTTTGAACTTAACCGAAGCAGGAAATTTTATTGAGACTGGAAAAAAATCTTCCCAGATCAACGAAAATAATGTGTAAACAGATTGATTTTGACTTCAACAAAGTTCGAAAATGAAGTATTTGCTTCTAAAATCCTTCAAACATCGTTCCGGCTCGGAAGAGATACCAAGTTAAGTCTGCATGACAAGAGCCAAAGCATGGAAATGAGGATATCAGAGACATTTTTAGACTAGGAGACTGGTTTAAAGTAATAAACAATGCCTATATTTCAGTAGGTATAGGCAATCTAGAATGCATGATGTAGGCAGAATGAAATTTGAAAAATCTTGCAGTCAGAGTACTGCAGAATCAATGCACATTTTAGATGTAGAATTTTTTCTGGTAGGTGCTCTAAGAAGAAACCTGTATAGATTTACATAGAAACTGCTGTCAATCTAAAAATTTCGTGATATTTTACATACTGAAATATTCAGTGTATCATAATGTCTTTATGTTCTGTTTGTCTTAAGAATAAACTGGAACACTGTTCGATGTACGTTCTTTTGAATTTAAAACTAAAGTTGAAACTAGGAAAAAACGTCGTTGTCTCGCAATGTCCATAGCTCTGTCTCATGAAACAGTTTGATTGAAATTTGTATGGACGTCGCATTTCATGAAACTCGAGTTTTATGATTTGCAAAACCTCTGGTACTTTTTTTTATCCGCACTCAGTTTTTAAGCCACATTATAGCAATTGTGTTCCCGATTTTGTATAAGAATGAAACCAGTGCTTCCTCTTTTTTCCCCAGCCACCACTAAGGACTTCTTCATCCGACGACATCTTGAAATTGATTTTTTAATTCGGTGTGCATGATCTCTTGAATTTTTTTAGTGTACCCTGCTTTACTCATGTCTTTCTGGTGCTAATTTATAGCTCAACCATACTTAATTTTGCGTACAGGCGCGTTTCGGCTTTTCGCTATCTTCAGAAGTGAGTTTTACATGTTTGTGGTTGACTCATGCCATTCATCAGTCGGTTTTGGTGGTCTTCGTTGTTTGATCCATCGTCCTTTTCAGTGGAAGCATTAGGGTTTTAAAGCTAATATTTAGAGTTTCATTCATCAGTTTAATCGAAAAAACATTTTGAATATTTTTCTTCTTTGGTCCTTAACATTGGACAATGAAAAAAGTGTCGGTTTCTTGACTACCTTGTGCACCACGACAAGTATTGGTCTATTGTTTAATCTACATCGTTGTCTAGAACTCCCCATTAACAACTTTTTACCAGACGACGAACTTTTTTAAGAGTTCCCATGGGTAAGCATTGGCTTTTTCTCGCAGTAAGAAAGTCAGCCTTCGCACCAACAGAAGGTATGTTCCTTTTTGGCAGTATATGTAATCTTGTTTCTACTTCTCCTAAGTCTATAAGCTTTCGGAGTCTGCAGTGCCTGGTCAGCAGTATTAATATTACTCTACGACCTAGGTTTAGTTGTTCTGCAGTTAGTTTTATGTAATGGTCTATTAATTTTCTCGGCCCTCTTTTCTGAAACATATTCTCATTGAACCGAAGAGCCGATGGATGTCCATCGAGGGATCGACGGTTTTGGCAATTAGGTATATCGCAAGAGTGTTCACAGCCTATAGGTGACCTGATTGAATTTTCCTTGGCCAATTTATCATTGTCATGGTTGCCCCTCTATCATTGGTTCTCCTGCTCTATACATATATCTCCGGAATCTACAGACACGTCCTAGGATTCATAGTTATGCCGTTAGTTTCTGCGATCTGTAATGAATGTTTTTCATTTCTTTTCTCTGGAATAAACTTTCTTTGAATCGAAGGCTTATTTTTAATTATTAATCTCACTTGCCTGATGGATCTACGTTTCTGGCAATTTGGTATGGCGTAAAAGTGTTCAGGGCTGATAGCTGTCCTGATGGAATTTTCCTCGGTCAATTTATCGGGCGCCTCGTATACCCTAAACAAGAGTAATTTTGTTTTCCTTAATGTCTGACGGGCTTGATGCCATCTCAAACGGCTTTGGACTTTACTGAGGTAAGTAAAGCCGCCTTGCTATCCGAGTAGTAGTTGGATGGTACTACCCTAACATTGGACAGTGAGTATGAAGGTAATGTTTAGCAACGTACTTGGAGTTGTAAATCATCACTTGAAAATGTGCATGAAGATGCTGGTTCGAAAAAAAAATCGCAACTCGTAAAGAAGTTAGATCTTATGATGTCGAGAATATGTACCACCGTACTTTGGATTATTATCGGTTTGAAGGTGTATGTACCCCGAAATGACCAACCCAAGCACATAAAAGAATTTTTTTAAAAATTGTGGGGTGTCATTAATGGTTTATTATTCATCCAAAGAACTCTGCAGCTTTCATTGGTTTCGATTTGAATAGATCTGCAATCGTCTCAGTAAAAAGATAATTTTCGTAAATAAATATATTGCAAGTTGTGGCGTTAATAGATGGCCCGTATAGCTATGGCGAATTCATCCGACCAATAACAACAGATCCCAGCCGAGGGAATGTTTATAAACAAGGATATCGTCCAGTGACCACTGGCAGATCCAATCCAGAAGAAGTCGCATGCCCGGAATCAGTGGCCAGTGAGCCTTCGTGGGAAACGTCCAACACGCAGACCCGTATCGATCCATCTCGGGGTAAAATGGCACTCGACTGTCAGGCCACGTACAAAGTTCTGGTTTTGGGCGATTCGAACGTCGGGAAAACGTGCATCGTACACAGGTACTGCGACGAGACATACTACGACACGTACACCTCGACAATAGGTGAGCACCCTTTCAACTGGTAAATCCATTTAAAAAATTCATTTTAAAAACGAACAATCTATTTAAACATAAAAGCCATTTTAACTGAACTCAACGAGAAATTTTTAAACAATGCTTATAACTAAAAGCTGGATCATATTTTTTGGTTTATTGTAAAATTAAGACACACAACACAATTTTTTATGAAATAAAAACAATAATTTAAAATAACATTTATTTTATTACGGTATAATAAACATAAAAAAATACTTCAACTCCTACAGTCTACAGTTTGTCCTGAAATTTCACGTTTAAATTTTACATAGTTGTGTAATATTTTTAAAAATATTAATTTATAAATTAGTACAATAATCTACTTAGTTATATAATACTACGCCGAAGTGTAATAATTAATAAAGTACCGAAACTTTAAAAAGTTCAAAGTTTAAAAAAGAAACTTCCTGGAAGAAAGCGGAGTTTTCCAGCCGAAATCAATTGCCCAAAGCGAAATTTTACAAAATTTGAAATCTACCATATCAAAACTGAAGTTTTGTAAATTTTTCTTTAAACAAACACTCGTAAAATTAAAATCGACAGCTATTCAAAAAATTGCTGGGGAGGGTGGATGAGTCATCCTCACTCCCCAGCAACTGCGGTACTAAACGGAAATTCAATACGAGTGTGCCATATCCAACTTCTACGAAAAATTGAAAATAAAATAATATAGTATACATATAATAAGCAGGCGGAAACTTTTTTGTCTCAGTTTCTAGTGAATATTCAAAAATCCCTTCTTTCACCTAAGCTTTGTTAGTGCTTACATTAAGTTTTTTAAAGTATTCACAATTAAATTCATAAAATTTTTGATTAGCCAAATATAAATCATGAGGCAAATAGCTAAATATCCCGACCCACAAATTTTTGACTTAGAAACAACAAAACACTTGTTACGTTTTTTGATCTGTCAACTTTAATTTAACACTGAAATGAACAGTTTAACCAATTTAATTTTTAACCAAGGAAAAAAGGTTTTTTTTACAACAACAAAACAAGTTTTTTAGGAAAAAAAATTGCATGTAAAGGTTATTTTTCATTTCTATGTCGAAAATTGGATAGCATCTTTAAAACAGAAAACCTATCGATTATAAAAAGATATTCTGATCGAAATTATAATTAAAATACATGGGAAAATATATGATTTGGCTTTGTTAAAAGAAAAATTATCAGAAGGAATTTAAACAACTAAAATTTTATGTATTTTCCAAAATTTTACGTTCCAATGGGAGATTTTTCACCTCCATCCCCTAACTTATAAACACAAAAATAAAAAATCGCGTTTTGCTCGTGTAGAATTCTCAGTTATTTTATTTTTCAATTTATCACTATTTAGTCATAGTTGAAGTTGGCAATGATCGCAAATTTGGCCCTAAATCCTAAAGTATAAATCCCCTAATTCTTATGAATTTATCTGTGAAAATATCACACTAAAAGAACGACAATTTATATTATCTTGACATCAAGAATATTATTAATATGTAAGCTTGCTGACGATAGGATTAGGTTTGCAATGTATTAAACAATGGCAATCTTTTCTCAGAGATATATGGGTAAATAAAAAATAATTAATTAGAAGAAAAAAAATACACGTCAATTCTGCTTGGTTTGCATTCATAAAATAAATAAATGTGAAGTCTTACAATTTTTTTAATATTTAGGGGTCTGAAAATTTTTCAACATTTTGCAACAAGTTTGAACGTCCTTATTTTTTTCATCTTTTTCACCAAACTTTCTAATCAATCAAAAGATTCAATCAATCGATTAGAACAAAATCCGGTTCCCATTTGGCATTTAGAAGAACGTAAAAAAGGACAAGTGAAACGCTAGGAAATTAGGCAGACCAGGAAATTAAATGAATTTAAATCTCTTTTTTTAATATTATTTTAAAAATTCTTGACTTAATGACACCGTAATAATGGAAATTACCATGTAATTGAGTGAATGACAAGGACTGCTAATTATTTATATAAAAAGAGTGACAATGAACCAAGAAACAATAATAAACAAGTAAATAGCAGAAATTAATGAATGTATCATCAAAATCTTTGTGATGCGGTATGAAACACTTACAGACCATGGGATACAATTGTCACTAAATAAATTATTTTATATAATTATATTTTTAAACCAAAACAATACATTGGAAGCTCTTAGCTCTTAAGGTTTACATTATTTAAACCAACTGAATTTTGATGAAGAAATTAATTTTTTTTTTTTTGTCGTTTTAGGTATTGACTTCAAGCAGAAAATAATCAGCGTCGATGGAAACCCAATCAAAATGCAAATCTGGTTGATAGATTATCAGCTATTTAAATTATGGAATTAGAGCATATCAGTTTAAAAGTGTCAATAATTTCAGGGACACTGCGGGCCAAGAAAGATTTCGAACATTGACGACCGCTTACTACAGAGGAGCAATGGGTATTCTTCTGATGTATGATGTCACAAGTCTCGAGTCTTTCAACAACTTGACCTACTGGCTCAAAAATATAGAAGAGGTGCGTTTTAAGAGATGGTTCCTTTGGGTGGAAAATATTTTTTAATTTTTTTCAGAATGCATCACCGGATGTTGTCAAGGTACTTGCTGGAAACAAATGCGATGTTGCAAAGCGAGTGGTCGACACTGAAATGGGTCAAAAGGTGTTAAAAAATACTCTTTGTGCTACAATTCACCAATTTTTAAACATAAAACTGATTTCAGATTGCTGAAAATTATGATATTCCTTTTTATGAAGTCTCATGTAAACAGAACATAAACATTGAAACAATTTTCTTAAAATTGGCAAGGTTAATCAGGGATCAAAGGTCCACACAGGTATGTTTATGATTTCTCTTTTATTTAAAAATGCGATCGTATAAATAAAAATTTGTTTTACAGACTGAACACTTAGACAGTGGACAGAATGAGAATATACATTTAGATTTGAAGTCTCGTCTATTCGAGAGCAGCATAAAGAACCAGTGGAAGTGCGCATGCTAGCTCAAATGCATACCAACATGAACACACAAATCTCAGAAGTGTAATTGCTTTTGAGGAGGTCGAAATATTTCACAAATGCTATTGGTTTAAATTGATTTTACGCAGATATATACCGACAGTAATTTTTATTGAAGAAAGCCTAGGGGATTTTTTTTTTTTTAAATGAAACTGTATGTATTTTAGATGTTCTTTATATAGAGAGCAAAAAGACTTGAATGTAGACGTGTACATGAGGGATAACTGCAGATGAAAACGTTTCAATGAAAATAGCTTTAATTAGCTCAAATTTATTTCATTCTATCTTAGATGTCTTTTGTGTAAATAATATATTTATAAAGCAGCAAGTTGTAATTAAGTTTTGTTTTTTGTTTTCAGAAGTGTTAGAAAACTGTTGTTATGCTTCTTGTTAAATCAATATCAATTTTTCACCGTGGTTTTAAGGATTTCTATTGCAGAGCGTATTATTCAAGAAACTTATAAAGTTGTACATAGTTAAATTATTATGTTTATAATGTACATATATATTCTATTAAACTCAAGGTCATATTTTGAAAAAAAAAAAAAAAAAAAAAAGGTGATTAATATTTTCTAATGTCGCAACGGGTGATAAAATTGGATATCAAATTTATACCGAATAGGAATTAAATCCTAAATTGTTATTTGTTCATAGCGGATATTATTTTACAGACATCAAATGTATGCATTGGGACCATCAGCAGCTTGTCGGTGCTAATTTCCTCACAGTTGTAAATTATATGGTTATACCAAATATACTTTGTTACAACACATGCGAAGCTTGGAAAAAAAAAAAACTTATGTAGAATATTTAAATAAATGTTTCTTGTACATAGAGCCTTTTTCAATTTCCTTTGTTTGCCTTATTTGTTACCATGCCTGCAATATTGATTACGAACTCTATGCCAGAGCAATGTTATGCCAATAGTATGCCAGCAGCAGCTCGTTGCACTCAGAACATTTCAGAATCAATGAATGGCTAAAAATGTATGACTCCAATAGCCAGACTCAAGAAAGCTTAAACACTTCTAAGTCTTCAAACTCCTCCTCGTCCAAGATCGTTAGCCTTGAAAACAGTTATGAAAAAATTAGAACTGTCGGGAAAGGTAAATTGAATATAAATTCTAATAAAGGTTGTTCATTCACAAATATTATTCTCATTTAAAAGGATGTTATGTTAATTTTAATTAATAGGTAATCGTAAATTAATAATGTGTAATTTATTTTTAAGAATATATAAACTATAATCTTCCATTTTTAGATTCATACTTTCAATTTTTGTTTTCTACCTTTGGAATTCTTCTGGTGTTATTGGGGTGTATAGGCCAGGGATGCTTAGGAAAAATGCAAAAAATATTTTTTTAACCTTGGCGATGTTTTAATCCTATTTTCACACCTTCCTAAGGTCTCCAAAGTGAAAACAAGTGTTTTACTAAACACCCCCTGGCTTCTACAAACAAAAAATTGTAAACAGATTGTACAACTAAGGCCAAAAGAAAACTACTTAAATATATTATTAGTTATTTTGTACAAATGCCACAAAATATACATTTTATATATGTAGTGCCGTTTTTTTTTTTCTTGAAAAAATAAAAAAAGAGTGTTTTGTAAGAAGAACATATTTTAAAATTACAGGCGCATTCGGTACTGCTATTCTATATCGTAGAATCTCTGATTCAAAACTGGTCATACTGAAAGAGATAGACATGACAGAACTGAACGCTGCCGAGAGACAAATGGCACTGAATGAGGTTGAGGTTTTGTCAGTTTTACACCATCCAAATATTATTAGGTAATCGTTTAAACAATCTTTATTCAGAACTGACAAAGGTTTCAAGCATTTATTTTTCAGTTACCTCGGTAGCTTTGAGATAAATGGTATGCTCATTATTGAAATGGAATACGCAGATGGTGGTACACTGTCGCAGTTCATAATCAAATCAAAGAATCCAATCAACGAGTTGGAAATCTGGAAGTTATACAAACAAATAGTCGCAGCTATACAGTACATGCATGAACACAATATTCTTCACAGGTGACAGAAAACTATTCAAATAAATTTAAAAATCAAATATATGATTGAAGTATATGACTTTTTTTTTATAATAATATTAAGCTAACATTATTTTTAGAGATTTAAAAACTGCCAATGTCTTTCTGACAAAGGAATTGGATATTAAAGTTGGGGATTTTGGAATTTCAAAAGTTATGAATACTAAATCCCAGGCACAAACTGTTTTGGGCACTCCGTATTATATCAGCCCAGAAATGGTATGACTAGTTATTTAAAAAAAAAAAAATAATAATTAAATAAAGAAAAAATATATTCGTGTATAGTGTGAGGGTAAACAGTACGATGAAAAGTCAGATATGTGGGCCCTTGGATGCATTCTGTACGAACTGGCATGCAGGGAAAAAACTTTTCAAGGTTCAAATCTTCCCGCCCTTGTGAATAAAATTATGAAGGTCAGTAAAATAAATTTTCAATTTTGAAAACTGAATTTACTTTCGTACAATTGTTAGGGTAGCTATGAACCGTTACCGACTGGTTATTCTTCTGGCATGAAACTTCTCGTTAGTGACTTATTACAAAAAGATCCTGCTCTTCGGCCGCCTGCTTCTGTTGTTCTGGCTCGAGTCAATCTCCTTTATGAAAAGATAAAAAAGAAATTTGCTAATTCCAATCATTTCAACAACTACAAGTAAGTATCTTATTAAAAAAAAAAAAAAAAAAAAAAAAAAAAAAATTGGTGTGATGATGTTTAAAATAATCTTTTTAATTTTATTGTAGAAATTCGCAAAATGTTAGGTAAGTACATTTGTTCCTGAAATATTTTAAATGCGTTAAATCCATTATTACATGCTAAATTTGACACATTGAATTGTTTAAATTTGCTTATTTTTCTTGATGTTATTCTATTAATATGCATGTGTATTTTATCCAGGTCTGTTTTGTATAATGTCAGTGGTCATCAACACTCTTTTTCCATGAAGCCAATTGATTTACCTCCAAAAGCGCAAATACTTAGTGTCGCAATTGGTGCCACACACTATGTAGCACTAACTTCTGGTAAGTAACGGTAAGCATTTGTTTGCGTTATCAGCTTAAGAAAGTATAAAATTCCAGATATGCTGGTGTACACCTGGGGAGAAGGAAAACGTGGACAGCTCGGTTTAGAAGGAAGTCCTGATTGGATAGACGAGCCGAAGCTTGTCGAAAGTCTTGTCAGCAAATCCATCCATATGTAAGCTTAAAAAAATAATTATGTAAATAATTATTAACCGTTTGAAATTTAAAAGAATTGCTGCTGGAAATGGATTTAGTGCCTTTGTCAGCGACTCGGGTATGATTCTCACATGTGGCGATGGCAGTTTTGGCACATTAGGCCATGGAGACTGGGAGAGTCAAGAATGTCCTAAATTAATTGGTAGCTAAAAATAATAATTTTACAATAAAAATATTTCTAAGGGTTTTCCTTTTTTTTCTTTTTTTTTGTAGAAAAACTTTTAAATGTTGACGTTGTTCATGTAAGTAGTGGAGAGTCGCATGTTGTGATTTTAACAAGGGATGGTGAATTGTACACTTGGGGAATGCTTCCATCTGGAAATAACATGTACTGTTTGCATATACAAAAGAAATTATACAAGTTTAAAAAAATTTTTTATACAGATGTTCTCCAGGCTTAATAGAAATTCCAAGCAAGGCAGTTCCTAAATCAGTAGTCGCTGGTCCAGATGCAATTGCTATGATAACTAATTCGGGTAGTTTGTTTGTATGTGGAAACAATACATTTAACAAACTAGGACTGGATCTAATTATCCTAAATTATGAGGTGACATTTTTTTTTGTCAGTAATTTCCAATTATTCTACTGAAAAAAATTAAAATATTCCTCGTCATAAATTACATATTACACTAATCATTCAATACAATGCTTAGATTTATTTTTTTATAGTAATTTTTTAATGAACATAAATTATTTTGTTCAGAGTACAGTTCGAAAAGTTGAAAAGTTAACGCATGTGAAAGCTTTGAAAAAGTGGTTTGTCATTGGAGTTTCAATTGGTCGAAATCACTCAGTAGTGCTCACAAAAGATGGATATGTCATAACGATGGGAAGCAACTTGGAAGCGCAACTGGGCCACAATCAGAGATCACCTTCAATCGTCTCATCTGTCGCAGACAGAGTTGTAACCGTTAGTATCTAAAGTTTGTCTATTTTTGAACTGAATATTTTACTAATTGCTACAAATCATCTAGATGGCGACATGTGGCCCGACATATACGATTATTGGTACTGAGGAAAATGCGATATACTTTTGGGGGACCAGGTTTACCCAAGTATTTATTTTTAATTAAAACAAAAATAAATTTCTAGCTTAATTGTTCTATTATTATTATTATTATTTTTTTTTTTTGTGTGTCAAATATCAAACATATTTCACTAACTTCAGTGGTTGGTCTGTGTGTTTTGTCCATTAAATTGTAAAATATTAAGCGTGCATCTATATTGAAAATTGAACACGCAGGCCGACTATCAAATTAAAATGACAATACGTATGATGTAATCACACCGATCATTGACAGTTAATCTACAGGTTCATTTGATACAAACCTTCAGCAATTTTTCATACACTTTTAAATTTGATATTCCAGACTTGTAGTTAGGTCATTTCGGTATTTCACAGTATTGACTGATCAAAGATCAAATTATCAATTAACCCCCCCCCCAGCAGATCTCAACAAGAAATTTCATTCTTGTAGATTGTTGAACGATCCAATGACTCAACTCGGATATCCATGTCTACACTCGAATCTCAGGTTGCTAAAGACCCTCAGGAACTATTGATGTAATATATTCTCTTGAAAGATCATTTTATGCTAATTAACTACATAATTTATATTTATTTCAGGTTGTACGCTTCGCCAGAACAAATATCAAAAGGGCAAATAGTAAAATTAAATTCTATCTATGCCCTCTGGCACTGCATATTTGTTCTTGTAGACACAACTGCACCATTGAGGATGTCTGAACCAATAAACCCTGAACCACCGGTGAAAGAAGAAAAACAAGCAGACTTTGACACTTCTGGACCGGTTAGAACTAAAGCCATTTCTGATATTTTGGTATTTGAAACTTTTTCTTTTCTGTGCAGGTGCCTGATTGGATCAAAAAGGAACTTTCTCAAGCCACGCATGAGTGGGTTGGAGGAAACAATACATCGTATAAACAATATCTAACAAGTTATTAAAAAGAACAATAATAAAATTTTTACTAACACCAATATAATTATACATTTGTTAAATTTTAAAAATATAAAATCCATTTTTTATTTTACAGATTAGGTGAAAAACATGATTATAAATAATACAAATTAGGAATAAAAATTAATATATTAAACAAGAAAATACAATTATCCAGTAAATTTTTTAACAATTTAAAAAAATACAATTTAATTATGTATTAATTATCTTAACAATATAAAATCACAACAATAATACTAAAAAAATAATTTTTAAAAAAGAAACAGGGAAATTATTGAAAGGGATGGTGCTATAAACGACCAGCGCGAGTAAAACTTTTATTGCTGATGCAAAAAAAAAATCATTACTTGACACAATACGAATTTATAGAAAATAGTTTTTCCTTGGTTTTTTAATCCTGTTTGAAACACTACTCTTCTCGATGGGAACTAACCTTTTCTTTTCATCCTTCCATACTTCATCATAATTGGAGACCAAATTCTGTAAATAGATCAACAATAAAATTTCAATTTGAAAATAAATTTAAAAAATCATCAACAAACATCTAATATAGACTGTCCGGTTTCATGTGCCATTGATTCTTCTTCAAAAATTGGTTCCTCTTTTATTTTGGTATCTTTGTGTTTTTGTATCATCCTTAAAAAGAAAAAGAAAAAATTACAATGACAAAAACAATTTTTGTAATCAATAGAGTTAAGCACCTGTAAGTCTCTGTAAAAAGTTTATTAATATTGTCATTAAACTCCAACTTGGTTTCGACAATACTATCAGAGTTTTTTTTCTTAAAACTCTCTATTGAATCAGTCTGGAAAGCGGATTCGTTAAAATTATCGGTTTCAACGTTACCTAGAATCATATTTTTAGAAAAACTCAACTAAAATTTACATATAAAATTTAATAACTTACGCCTTGAAATATCAGCACCTTCCATTTTGTATTCTTTCAACTCCAAGTCCTTGCTTTTGAGCATCGAGCATAAGACCTTTTGCTGTTCTGACAATTGGTTTACAAGTACCACCATCGGTAGCATAACTCCACTGAAAAACTGGAAAGCATACGTTTGACATATTATTTTATACTAAGTGAGAAGAAACGATTGGCAAATGGGTACAAGAATAATTAGGCTGAAACCGTAGCAATTGGTTTCGTACTGAATAGTGAGCCCAGCAAAGGAAAATATTATTTAGAAACTGATTTTGTCAAGAAAGCCAGTCAAACTTTTGTTGTTCAAGTTATGAGTCATTCCTTTTAAGCTGAAACATGGTTTCAAATATGTGAACATCTCAGTTGACTGTTTCCTATTTACATTTTCCCTACATGTGTGTTTTGTTTATTGTTTATAATCAAATTAAACTATTAGTATAATTTTAACCTGATCAATACTGCCAAATTTATTATTACAAAATTATGATATTTGCTTTTTACCTTAGATTACCAGGCAATGCAATGTTCATTGGCCAATCTTTAGCAGAGTTGTGTCGTCAATATTACTGAAATAAAGTAATGAATCTCTGGGGTTGTTTATCTGTGCCTGATGAATAGTCTTCTGGGGAGTATAAATAAGTTATTAGTGAGAATGGGTTCAACCTTGCCCGAGATATACAAAGTACTCCAGGGGGTGAATGTAACCATACTTTATGCATGTATCGGGTGGTGATGGATACCATTGTTGTTAGAATCCAGTACTATTTCTGCTGGGTGTGTGACTCTGATGCGTAGCAATGCTTGTGAGTCATCAGATGCTATTTCTATTTCTATTCATGTTGTTCTTCTCTATTCTATTCATGGTTTTTGTGTTTATTTGGTAATTAACAAACAAAAGGGTAACATTTTAGGATATCTACATTGAGTATAGAATCAGTTAGGCTCTTCAAATACACTCGAAAGACCCGAAAAAAGAAGTACAAACACATAGAAGGCAGGCAATGATTTCAGTTGTTTGTTGCCCATAACCTGCCAATTATAATGATATTTACACTTGTAATTACTACTTATGATGAACTGTTTGAGAGTAAGAAAGAACATTCAATGGTTTGCAAATAAAATGACCAAATTTTATTGAAATATTCGAACAAAAGGATGCCAGAAGACAGCACTATACAGGATTTGGATAAACCAGGTGGTGGATGGCTATGAGGAAGGCATAGAAAAAGATGGTTGAATGACAACCTCACAAAGATGCAGATTGGACAATGGAGGAGACATATGGAGGATGGAAGAAATTGGGCAAGCAATGCAGAGATTACTAGGGCTGTAGCGCCGAGTAGTTGCAATAGTAGTTCAAAGAAAAACTGATTCAACTGGCTTTAAGCTTTTATTTTATTTAACAAAATTGAGAACAAACCTTCAGAAATAAAAAAGTGAGATGTTACAATTGGCAATTGATTCATGAGCAACCAGACCGAACTCAACAAAAATCACAGTTGACACATAGATTATCATGAAATATCTAACTGATTGTTTGGTTATCATGGGATGCAGTTTGGTGTGAAGATTTAGAAAAACATTTTCTTTATTGTGCCAACATTTCGATCTTTATTGAGATCATCTCCAGGGCCTGGAATTTATAAACATTGTTTTATTTATACAAATACATGAAGACGTGGAAATGAATTTTCACAATGATAGAAATTTTAGGTACAAAGTATTTGTACACACTCAAAGTGTGTGTTTTCTGTGTAGATGTGTCATTGCTGTGTGTCATGTTGAGAATGAGAAAATGTACTTCTACCATGTTTCATGATCTCGAAATAATCATTAATTTACAGTCACTAAATAGCACACATAAGGAAATGACATTGATCAGTCGTACTTCAACCTCAAGAGATAACTTAAAACTTAGTGGGCTAAGAAATTTTAATATGTTGTAATGCATATTTCACCAGAATGTTATGCAGTTTAGTGATTAATTTTTGTTGTGTGTTTTTAACTGCAGCTGACCTGAACAACCTTGAGAAACAAATTATAGTTTTCGGTTTAATTAAGAACACGATGTCCTTTAGAAACTATCATTCAATAAATGTGACATACGATCTTTTTTTAATAACGTTTATATTTAATATGAATAGTTGACAAGCTTACATCCTGCATTGTTCCCTTATCGAGTAGAAATTTCAGCTTGACTTTGACCGGTCCTATTTTCTTGCTCACGTCAAGCACCAACGAACTGCCTTCCTCTTTCAAATCACAAGAATTGCTCTCTGACAGCATGGATGATACACTCTCGAGGATTTTCTCATCGCTGGACTGCACCAGTGGGTTCACCGCCTGAAACGATTTGTAACGAGGATCAAATAAAAACGCGAAAATTTACACTTTTATACCTTGAATTCACTCAAGAGGCTCTCTTCACTCAAAATTTTCCTCCAAATCGATTTGAGATCGGTGATATCAATTGAAAGTTTCTTATCACTCAGATCACTGTGGATGTAATAACTTTGACCGTTTTTAACACAAATCTGCTTCATTTTTGTCACAGATTACTCACTTTGAATATATTTTAAATTTTAACAGCCTTTAAATAAGTAAACATTATAACAATTGATCGTAACCTGGTTCAAAAATAATAAACAATGAAGTACCCTACTTGCAACAGTGCTCAAGATCATTGCAGTATTTTTGCATATTACAACTGGTTAATTTCTGGTGAGTCATTAGAAATATTTTTTGGGAATACACAACCAAGCCGAAGTTGTTTTACTTTCAAAATATAATAAAATAATCCGGCGGTTTAAACTAAATTAAACCATGCCAAAGCTTTCAGGAGCTTTTTCTGTTGGCGAGCCTGAAAGCACACAGAGTTTAGATTTAGACTTTAGGGTGAGGTTGACGGTGATTAAAGCTCAGGGAGATGTTATTTTAGGGAATATTGAAAAATTTGTGTTATTGACAGTTGTATATAGTTTAATTGTTCGGCTCTACCCAAAGTTAATCGAACATTTTTGTGAAGAACAAGGCCAAAAAGTTTTTTTTTCTCCAATAATTTTCATATACTAAAAACGTCAGGCATTATCATACTTTTATAGAAGGCAAAAATTATCTTTTTTATCTCGTTTCCGTTGGATGTGATAATAATTACCATGTACGCCAAAAGTAAGTAATGAAGTCTGGTTCATTTTATATATTCATTAATATTCTAACGAGCTCTATGATTTAATAAAAATTCATAACTCGATGAAGTAAGTGTGTAAACTACATATATAAAGATTAATGGTTGAACTTTATACACTCAAAGACAAACAAAACCGGTCACTTGTGTTTATTTGTTTAATTTCCTTAATAACTAGGTAAATGTGTATACAGTTGACTTATACCGTAAACACAACATTAATAACTTATTATCTTATAGAGTTATTAATCCATTGATGGACATGGCGTCATCTTGAGTATGTTGTGCTCTACCATCCATGATAGTCTACAGTGATTTAGAGCCACGGGAAGTCTGAATCGAAGAGAAGGTAGTGGTCAATGGTGGCGTAAGTTGGCTAGAGATTGATTTTTTATTTCTCTTACTGCAGTATAGCACCATCGTTTAATGTCTTCCTTGATAAGCTCTAAATGGTCTATAATGTAAGTGTGATTACTAAAACAGTCCTCATAAGGCTTGAGAATAGCCTAGTCACTAGTCGTCGGGTTCTTTCTATTGGAGAGTCTTTGAGTAGAAAGAAGACTATTCACTGCAAATCAGCGTCTCAATAGGATTGTTGAAAAAGGAAAAGTGTTCTTTTCACGGATGTGTGCCGGTTTGGTTTGTAGTGATCGGATGGCAGGGACTGTTTTCCAAAGACGACCAATGATGGTATAGTGAACGTGATATCACATGGGGGAATTAAGGTACAGCCCGGATTGAATTGATTATCATACAGAATGAACCTTTGAGTGCACTAAGATTCATTTAGGAAGTTATTCTGGAAGTTGTGATTCAATTTTTTGGGGATAACTTCAACCACATATATCTCAAGTTGTCACCCTTTACTTTGGAGAATATAGGGTTTACACAATGAATCAACAAATATGTTCTCTCATCATGATCATCTCATCGTATAATACGCTTATGGATTACCCTTCGTTCACCTTCTCCAACACCCATTGAACAGCTTCAAACTGCTCTTCTTGGAGGATGAGATTCTTTTTCAGAAGATTAAATCTGATCGCTTATCCGCTCAAAGAATTATTTTATTAAATGATTTGATTAATTATGTATTTCATTCCTTTTTATAGTAGTTTTCATTTTCATATGGTAACCGTAAAATGTTATTGCTTTACTTTGTATACCATTTGCTATTATAAATTTATAGACAAAGGATAAAGTCAATAAGCTCATCATAAAAATAAATAAATGTGTACTTATTTTATTTTAGTAGTTTGCCTGTTGGACATTAGTATTGGTGGGGGCTGGCCCTATTTTCTATTTCCCTCTTTTATAGGCCAATTGGAATTTTATTGATGCTTCCTTCTAATTGAGTCTGCTTTAGGAATGATGGACCCAAGCCGTGAGTCTGGCCTGGGCAGCGACACCGACAACATGGCCGAACTTGCTGCCCTCCTCAACACCGAGATCCCCGAGGGGCAGAACAACCTCACTGACAACTACACAAATCTAGAACGAGTTGCTGAATATTGCGAGGCCAATTATTTCCAGGTACTTGAGTACTTTAACTATTTTCCAATTTTAATACTTTGAAAGATTTCATTTTGAAATTCCATCATACAAATTTTTATTTTGCGGTTGTAGGCTGAAAACAAAAGATACGCATTGGAAGAGACGAAAAATTACACCACACAATCTCTAGCTAGTGTGGCTTATCAAATTAATACATTGGCCCATAATTTTTTACAATTATTGAATTTGCAATCATCACAGCTCAATGAAATGGAAGCTCAAATGAATCATATTCAACAAGTAAGTTAAAAAAAAGAAATAAAACTAATTGTAACAATTTGTGTTCAACCAAGTTTGTTCAACCAGACTGTGATGATTTATAAAGAAAAAGTCGCCAGGAAAGAAATTGGCGTTTTGACCGCAAGCAAAATTACAAGCAAACTACACAAAATATCATTTCCATCAGACCCAGAAAAGCCTATCAAATACGTTAGAATGCCGATAGATTTTAATGGTAAGTAGATTAAAAGTTTTTGCATTTTATTTTTTCTTTATTTGATTTAACTTTCAGCACTCGATGAGATTGGCCATGGGTTCAAGTCAAATACGTCGAAAGTGACCAAGTCACGGACTTCTTCCCAATCGAGCATGGTCATGAGCGGTGTCGGGCCAGCCCCGACAACGAAGCCACCCACCCCACCTTCGGCAATAAGGTCGACTGGGTCACTCAGCAAAGGTTCTAGAGAATACAGAACGCCTCCTGCCGTGGCTCCACCTCAGGTAAAAAAATTCGTGAAAATGATTTTAATAATAAAATCAATTTCAAATGGTTGCAAACAAATTATCAATATTTATTATGTCTTAACTAATAAAATTTTTATTTTACTATGATGAAAATTATTATTTTATTATTTAGTTAAATGTTTGTTGAAAATTTTTTAAATTGAAAACTTAGAATTTATTGTATCCAATAAAACATAATGGATTCATTTTTTTTTTCTTCATTTTGGGTTATTGTGTCCAAACTGATTGTAAATAAGTCTTAACTCATTTTTTATTTCACTTCTTTGTTTAAATAAATTTAAATTAATTATTTAAGTCACAAAATAACTACATATGTAATTAACTAATTGAATATTTTAAAAAATAAAACGGTTATAAGTGAGTGTACAGTGAGATAGTAGCCTCCTACTATGGTACTGGAAAATGAAGAATTTATATATTATATATATAATAACACACATAATGTGAAATGTCAAGCTGAAAACATTCACTGTCAAGCTTCAAGAATTTATGTTGCAAAGGGAATAAATATTACTGTTTTCTTACAAAGATATTGGCCTACATTGACACGACCATTGTTCTTAAAAATTATAATTAAAAATGTACTATAACCCTAATAAGATATTATTATCACACACCTTATTTGGAAATTTTATGATCATTTATTCATGAAGCTGTAAAAAAATGCTTTTTTATGTATAGAATTTAAAGGAGAATTATTAAAAATGTACAGTCAGATATTTGTTTACAAGCATGTTTGCACATGCATCTGTGTTGTTTTACCTTCATAATTTAGATAGTCGATTTGTTTTATTTTTTTAATTTATTACTTATCCTTCTGACAGGTGTGTTTTCAAAAATTACATTAGCAGTTTAGCACAGATAGCCTTGAAATGTGTTAGTTTTGTATGCACGCCACAAATGCTGCAAAAAATCTGATTTCCCTTTTAAATAAAATTTATTTCAATTTCAAATCTAGTAAATTTTATAAAATAATTGCTTAACTTCTCTTCCCTCTTAGGGATTTTGACACTAAATTTAAAAGTAAAACAGTGGTTAGTTTGGAGCAACTGTTCTGTATATACATGTCAGAAGGTTAAATATTTAATTTTTTTAAACGGGCAATTTCAGGAAAATCCCCTAGGCACGTAAACTTTTATTTTTATCTAATTTCTTAAATTTTCTTAAGCTTAATTTTTGCAAATGGCAAGATAATTGTCTAATTGAATTTTTAAAGGGATTTTGACACTGAATTTAACAGTGTTTAATTCAGAGCAACTGTTCGGAAGGTTAAATATGTAAAAATGAATATTTTTTTAAATAGTTTGAAGTGTTCTAATTGCTTTGAGTGGAATTTATTGCAATTTATCGTAAAAATATAAAAGTGGAAAAAAGCTGAATTTTTGGTTAAGGAAAAAAATTGCTAGTGTTTTATGTATCTTCAGACAAATTTTAAACAGGTTTACTTTCGCAGCATTAATTTATTATTCTTTTTTTCTGAGGTCTTAACTGATGTCTATTTGGTTTCAAGGCGAATGCTGGTTCTAAGGCAAGCCATCGTATATCAAAAGTAAAGGTTTCTTCTTTATTGTATGCTTAACTATTGGGCGCCGGGTTGTTAACCGTTCCCAGCTTTTTCCCATTAAAAGACTTCTGGATGCAAGTGTAACCTTGGATGTAATGTTCTTTGTTAACAATATAACATTTTATTGCTTTGCACATTAACAATGTAATTATTTTATGAATTTGTTCTCTAATGAGCAATGGTTTGCAGGTGCCGAGTCATTATGCTCCAAACTACCCGATGGGCCATGCTAGGAGACAGGGAGGAGGTTATAGTACTCTTCCACTTGCAAGTAATCCCGCTCATCACACACAGCCTAACACTCCTCCACCTCCTCCTTCAAGCAACAACATCAACTCATACACTTTAGATCATCATACTTCCATGCCTCGTACGTTCTTTTGTGTTTTGACTTAACACTTGTTTTAACATTATAATTTCAATATTGCAGCTCCACCGTCTCCACTTACATTGGCCCATGGAGGGATGGAACCTATCGATCCGAGGGGTGGAGTAATGACACTTCCTCATATGGCTAGATCTTCACCTCCTCTTCCACCGCCACCGGCTCCAATTGACCAACCACCTCCACCAATGTTCACTCCCATGCCAATCGTCACAGATGAATTGGATCTTCCCGGTTGGGTTCCCAAAAATTACATTGAAAAAGGTTTGATTGTTGACGTATTTCTGTACTGAATACTTTTATATTGTTCTAATTCGTACAACTAACTTATAGTTGTGGCTATCTACGATTACTATGCAGACAAAGATGATGAGCTGAGTTTCCAAGAGTCTGCTATTATTTACGTTTTGAAAAAGAACGATGACGGCTGGTGGGAAGGCGTCATGGATGGCATCACAGGCCTCTTTCCTGGAAATTACGTCGAGCCTTGTGCATAAAATAACATACAAACACGAGCTGCTCCTTGAATCTTTGAGACTTTACAATTTTGACAATTTTATTCTTACCCTATTCAGTCGCCTATCCAATGATTTATACTATTTTGCAGCCAGAACATATTTTCTGTTATGCGAATAATATATTGTTTAATTATTTAAAGATGCTGTTAAAATGAGGTTTAGTTATTTATTTATGCAGGTTTTGTTTAATTGGTGTAAGCAAAGGAAGAATTTCAAAAAATCTTGTCACATAATGGTTATAGTTAATGATCATGTAAGAGTCAAAACAAATGTAATTTATACTGTTTACACAGTCTTTATACAAGTATATGAAATTAGAAATTTTCTATTAATTACTAAGTTACTTAATTACTATTATAATAAGAAAAATATTATATTGCAGCCATAGTTATTATTTTATATATATATATATTTAATTTTTAAAATAGGTAATTACTTAGATTATAGTTATATTTTGTAAATATGGTAAATTTATACTACATATAGTTTTTTTTTTTTTTTTTTTTTACTAATGTTATTTAAGTTTATTTGGTATATCAAAATACTTTATGTAATATTATTTTATTAAAAAGAATTACAATTATTTACACTATATTCTGATTATTTCTTTTCTATTCACTCATTCTAATTTTTCTGATTTATATGGGCTCAACTCTGTTCACACATGTACATACATACACATGTATAGAGTTGTGAACCTAACCCACTTGTATCCTCAATGCCACAAATACTCCAGATAATAGATACAAATCGTATGTATAAAATTGTATTTAAAAAAAAAATCTTTCTATGGGGTATGTATATATTTTGTAGCCCTTAAAATTGATATTCAAATTTATTAATTTCATCTTATTTTTAATGTACTCAATTTGTTGCGAGCAAAAATTAACGTTGGATGCTAGTTTTAAAATAAATTTAGTATCGCACAATTAACCTTTATTTTTTTGAAATTTAAGAAAAATGTGGGGTGTGCCAATGCTTTTTGGACTCCCTGTAATAAATGTTTAAAATAACAATGGATCAATTAAATTGCCATTACGGCTTTTGTATAAATTACTGGCAGGCCTCAGGTTTAAATTACGGTCAGTCTAGGCTAGGGTATGTTCTCTCCCACAGCTGAGGATGGGCTCCAGCGACTCAACAGGTAGCTAATTTCAGCACCCTACACAATCAATTTCTAGATCCACTCATACTTAAATACATTATTTTCTACGCGTCACTCAGAGTGTTGTTAAACTCAACATTCCTCCATCCTCCACACATTATATCTAATTGAGAGTCAGTATATTGTATATTGTATTTGGGGCATATGTTTAAATGAATAAATAAATAAATTTCCTGCTTTATTTTTACATTAAATTTTTTGGACATTTGGGAATTTACATGCGCCAAGAGAATCTTATTTTTTTAATTGGGATTTTTAAATGAATTTAACTGTCAAAATATGTTTTGTATGAATGAAAGTATTTAGTAGAGTGAAATAAGAGGTATCGCCCTTGAGCTGTGTACGTTACTTGGATCAATGGCCAAATATTTATAAAAGCACTCCAATTAGATTAGTTCGTTCTTGTATGTAGGTCGATGGAGGAATATCGAGTACTCCATTCTCCAAATAGAATGAATGCAATGTATATAGGTGTGAATGTATTTATTTGTGTGAATGCGTATTGAACGTGCGGTTAGGTGGTGACCAAGCTACCGAACGCACCTAAGAAAAAAAATGAAAGCAATAAACAATAAACAATGGGTTCAACCATGTAACCACATGACCGTACATAGCATAAGGTAACAGTTGAGTATTCTGAAAATTATTTAGATTACACCTACATATTTTTATATAGTTGGATGTGTTTGAGAATACCGCCCTTAGTGTTTTCTTGGGAATGTTAAGTTTGGAGTGGGAACTGCAACGCCACCATGCTTCAGGTCAAGCATGCATCATGAGGACAGAGGATAGTAATTGGCTAATACTTCACTGCTGTGTATTGCTCGGTTTTGATTAGACAATTGTCATAGCAACCACGTGTTGCGTCTAGCTTTAGTAGTCGCGCGTATTTTTTGTTTTTTATCCTTAAAGTTTATCGTTTATATCTAATTGTTATATAACTGTTTTCCCATAGTTAAAATATTATTTCGTCGTCATAATGCCTCCGTTAACGTGTAAAATAGGCCCTTCGATATTGAACGCGGACCTTTCAATGCTGTACGAAGAATCGCAGAAATTGCTGGATAGCGGTGCTGATTATCTTCACTTGGACGTGATGGACGGACACTTCGTGCCGAACCTCACCTTCGGCCACCCGGTAGTCAAGTGCCTTCGTAACAAGATCGTAGATGCCTTCATGGAGGCACACATGATGGTCTCTAAGCCAGATCAGGTAAAGATCAAATAGTAACCCCTGATGTTTCGTTTCTAAAATATCTGTTTAAAGTGGATCGAGCCGATGGCTGATTGTGGGCTGGACCAGTACACATTCCACTTCGAGGCTTCAGACGACGTCCTGGCCACTTGCAGGAAGGTCCGTGAATTAGGGATGAAGGTAAGACCATTAGAACAACCTGACATAATGAGTACCATTTAGATTTATAACTTGTAAAAGTAAGACTAAAGCCCAGTTTACACGAAGGTGATGAGAGATCATATTGAGGAAACCGATGTGACATAGGGCCAGATACTGTCATTCAGACAGGGAGATTGGCAGGTATAAGATAACGATTTTAAAGCCACCCCATACACCTTCGAACAAATTGCACACCTGAGGCTGTTGTTCAAAAAATTGTATAGTGTATGGTGGTGTTTAAGGTGCTGTGCAACTAGTTGCAGATATTCAAAACTGTTTGAAATTAATTGGACAAGTGGTGTTATGCAACTGTTGCATTGTTTTTATAAATGGTGTTATTGTTCACCAAAAGTTATGGGGTCTATTCGCAAATAATCTTTATTGTCAAATGGTGAACTCAATTGAAATTCTTTGAGGAGATTCATGTGGCTAAAAACACATCTCTTCAACCACTCTTTCATCCAGGCTCTTTGCTTCCTTTTTCTTTTTTGAATACCAACTTCCAATGAAATATAAATTATTATGGCTAAACAGGCTGTGTTGTGAGATGTCATGTTACCATTAAAACAAGACATTTTGGAAAAAAAATATGTATAGGGTATGGGGTCCTTGTTTGCACAACAGCCTGTTATACAACATACTTTGTACTACTACGTGATACTTTTGAAGGCGACTGACAGGACATTGCGTAGCATGGGTGTCATTTAGTTTGTGTATATCAAGCAGGCCTCGTAGTTCAACTATTGTTTTACTTTTACCTTTGTAAAAACTTTTACCTTGTAACTTTTAAAATGGATAGAAGTGACATTTTTGATAATGGAAAACTAATTTCATCAGTGCAAACACATCCCATGCTTTGGGACAACTGATATTACGATGCTGATAAAGTTGCAAAAGAAGAACAAAATTGGCATTTTTTAAATTACGTTTTAATAACAGTTGTTTTTATATTATAGTAGGCAATTCTTAAAGTAGAGTATTGAATCTCACTACTATTCGACCCAAACGAGAAAAATGAACCAACATGATCTTCAGGAGCTACACACTGAATAGCATAGCAAGTTATCAAGAAAGAGGAAATCACAACATGAAAGTAATGAGCATCTGGCCGAAATTTTAGCACACAGCTTAAATTGGAGGCAGGAAAGAGAAGAGGCTATAGAGAACGACTCAGATAGGTTATTTCTATTATCCCTCTGAGACGGCAGATGAAATAAATATTGTAACTGCCATCAATGATGGTCTACATCCCCAACCCCAAATGTTCGTCTCAAATCTATCGTTTAATTATAATTATGCCAATTTTCCATTCTTATGCTCACACACCTCCAGTTTCAACAATAAGATGTGACTTCCTACCGATTGTCTCAACCAAGCAACTCACAAACTACATCAATCTCAGACGATGCCCAACTTTCAGCTTCAATTAATTTGATGAACCCACATTGTTATACTTTTATTTGTTTTTTGCCTAATTAAATGCTAAAGAGCTACAGCTTCTAATAAGCCCCTACTTTTAATTGGACGCTTTTATTTACCATTACATAGTAACCATTATTTTTCCTATTTTCCGTTTAAACTCGAGAAAATTTAGTTTACCATGGTATTACTGAATATTAAGATCCGTAGGAAAATATTAGAGATAATTATTTTCGAAATGGGAGATTATACTAGAAGACACCTGTGGGCAGTTCTCAGTCCTTTATAAATTAGCTAAGATCTACAATACTGTGACATATAGGGCAGTTTTAAAGAAGAATATTCTTTTTAAATTTCAGGTCGGTGTGGCATTTAAACCGAACACGGATGTTATGGTTGTCAAAGATTATGTTGATAATGTTGATATGATACTGATCATGACGGTCGAACCAGGATTCGGCGGTCAGAAGTTCATGAGTGACATGATGAAGAAAGTCAGATGGCTTAGGGAAAACTTTCCAACGATGGATATTGAAGTTGACGGTGGTGTTGGTCTTAACACCATTCAAGAATGCGCTGAGGTATGTAATTAACTCCAAATAATTCTTCACAAGAATATGATATATTTAGCTTCTAAGTGAAGTACACTGCCAGTCAAAATTTTTGGAACAAGCAAATGTTTTTCAATAAAAGAATGGAAATAAAGATTTCAAACGAAATTTTATTAAAACGATGATAAGATATCTATGAAATAAATGTACATAAAATGGTATACGGCAGTGGATTAATAGTAATAATGTAGAGAAAAAATGAACTCATCCAAAAGTCCTCCCTTGCTTGATGACTACTGGTAGCCATTCTTTCTACGAGTTTTTCTAATTTTTCAAGGCATGTTATTCCAACAACTTTGGAGGAGTCCCAAAGGTGTTTTTGTGAAGTTGGAGCATGAGTTCAGATGTTCATATCCAGTTCTTCTTAAAGCAATTCAGTTGAGATTTTGAGATTCACTTGAGCTGGCCAAGTCATGTTCTTCAAAACACCTTCATTTTCTTTTTCTTGTAAATAGCCTCTTCAAAGTTTGGAAGAATGTTTTGTATTATCCTGTTGCATAGTAAAAACACCACACACAAATAAAACCAGAACTAATTAAACGAAAACCAGAAGGGGTTGTGTGCTCTTTCAAAATATCGCTTTGTTGTTGAGTATGCTTTGAATTTGTACATCTTGTTCAAAGCCCGAGAAATACCCGTACACAAAAACTGAACCTCCCGCATGCTTAACAGTTGGGATTATACACTGACGAATAAACTTCTCTGATGAAGTATGACAAGCCATAATCCTACGACTTGATCCAAATACACGAAACTTTCATTCATCAGTCCAGAGTAAGTTTCTCCAATCCAATGTAAAATAATTATGAGCAAGTGTTCACTGATACCTTTTCTTCTGATTAGCAGGCTGTAAAATTAGTTTCAGTGTAACAACGCCACAACAAGTGGACCTCCCTGAATCTTGTTACAGTTGAAACAGAAGTCGATTTTTTTTCTTCCTGAGTAGATGTTATTCTGGGTCATCCGGATTGAGCTTTGTCATGATGAGAGCACCTTTTTTCTTTCTTTTTTTTTATTGATTGAGCGGCAATTTGGTGCTCTTGACTTGTTTTCTTTGTCTAGTCTGTAAATTGCACTGCTCAGATCAACAGAAAATTCGATCTTTTTACCCATTTTTGTAAGTGAAAACAGAACAATCAAAACAGACAATTAAAATCTTCAAACTTTGCGGTCTGAAACGCACTGAAAAGAAACTAACGACAGAAATGAATTGTGAAATGGACCAGAATGTAAACAAAATGGTAGACACAACAAACACAATTAATTCTTAAGGATTATTAAGGCGTTGTCATTGACAGTGGTGAAGAATGAAATTGTTCTTAATTGCAATCTTTATTTTTCTTATAGTTTTTCTTATTTCTGATTAACAGAATTGACCTTAAATTTTTTCTTTTCGTTTTTCAGACCATAAGACTTTTCTATGTGAAATTTAAAAAAATGTTTATTTTGTGATATCCACAAAGTTGGCACGGTATGGTATGGTATGGTGGGAAAGGATACCAGGAGGGCGGGGTTTGTGTACCTCAGGCACTGCAGCCTTCTGGCTTATTGTACCTTCCTAGTTCCTTGGTTTAGTCAATAGACTCGATCCTTTTTCTCAGAAGTATCAAGTCATTGACTGTTGTTGCTTCAATGTGGTTCTCTGAGTCGGTTTTATACGTCAGATTGAACCTCCATTGAGCCGTTGCTTTGCATTCGAAGATGATATGAGTGGTTGTGTCCTCCTCCACATTACATAGTCTGCAAATGGGATCATCATTGTATATGCCCATGTTATGTAGATGTTTTCTCAAATGCCAGTGGCTGGTTAGTAGTCCTACCACTCCTCTGAGATTTGCCCTATCCAATTGTAGCAGTGTTTTTGCTAGTTTTGGCGAGGGTTGTTTTATCATAAATTTACTGTGTCTAGCACTGCTAGTGTTTATCCACATTTCTCTTTGTTTTGTTTGGATCCATTCTGCGATGGAGGATTCTATGTTTGTTTTCGATATCCCAAGGATAGGCTCGGGGCCTATGTATGGTCTTGCGGATCCTCCTCTGGCCAGTCTGTCTGCTTCTTCATTACCCAAAATTCCCCTGTGCCTTGGCACCCAGGATACCTTGTTGTGTTTTCCCAGGTTTTGGAGAATTTGGATGCATTCACTGACTAATTTTGATGTAATCCTTGTACATGCCAGTGCTATAGCTGCTTGGCTGTCTGATCTTATGAGGATTTTTTGTCAGTGTAACCTCTTTTAAGATTTTCCAGGCACGAGCATTGGTAGCATGTATTTCTGCTTGAAAGACCGAGGTGTACTTCCCTAATGAGTTCGATTGCTCATATTTTGGGCTTGTAAGAAAACACCTGATCCGGTCCCTTCATTTGTTTTGGAGCCATCCGTATACAATAGTAGTCAGTCCCCATTTCTAGTAATGGGTGTCTGATTTTGCTAATTATGGTTGTGTGCCCGAATTGTTTGGTTCCTTTCCAATTTAATCGTTTTTGGAGCCAGAATGAGCTTTTCCTAGCCTCTCCCTGTATGAATATTTCTAGTGGAGGTAGGTTTAGCAAGGTTTCTAGTGCATTTGTTGGGGTTGTTTTCATCGCCCCTGTGATACATAGGTTTGCTAGTCTTGTAAGCTACCTAGTGTACGGGTAGCTACTTTTTGTTGAGCTTCGTTCCACCAGATTAATGATCCATAGGTTATTCTGGGTCTAATTACAGCCGTGTATAGCCAATAGGCTATTTTCGGTTTTAGTCCGCAGGATTTGCCTAAGATTCTTCTTGTGGTTATTAATGATATTTTGGTTTTTGCTATTGTATGTTGCAGGTGAGGGTTCCAGGTTAATTTCTTGTCAAAGATTATTCCTAGGTATTTAACCTCATTTTTTAAAGGCAACATTTCGTTATAGAAACGTAGTCCCTGTATTTCTGTTTTTCTTTTTTTGGTGAAGGCAGTTAGGGTGGTTTTTGAGGGGTTTGCTTTAAGTCGCCGTTTTGAACACAAGTTGGCACGGTACTCACCAATGGAAGGTCCAGTATGGAATTGGCTTTCAGCAACTTTGAATTCAGTCCCTACTCCTTTCTTTGATGGAAGCGGCACACCAGGGGTTCAAATTTTTGTTTCACACAAGTGTTGTTGCGAGCTTCCAAAAATGTAGCTAGGGAAGAGTACAGTAATAAATAAAGCTGCAGTGCTCAGGGGAACTCCTCCAGTTCCTGATATCCACAATAAATTTAATAAAAAAATTAAACAAAAACACTTCTTTTACAGGCTGGTGCCAACATGATTGTATCAGGGACGGCTGTGACTGGTGCAACAAATCCTTCAGAAGTAATAAGCAAATTAAGGGAAGTTGTACAATGTAAATTATAAAGTTGTTTATTCTTAAATATATATATATTTTTTTTAAAATAAAATTGGGTTAGTGTTCCTCCTTAAAAAATAAAAAATTAATGCATTGTCTTAATATCTATTGAATTTATTTTCCCCTCTATTATTTATTTGCTTATTCAAAGATGGTGTGAGGCTAAAATGCATTTGAGGGAAACGTTAACCATTAATTGTAAATTGACCTGGTAAAGTGGTCATGTCGATGAGATCCACATCTTAAAAATTATGCTTATCGAAAAACTGGCTAGTGATGGCATTTAAACATAAACTTGATAGACCATGATTGTAAATAATTCATGAAAACAGTGAATGAACTTTGATAACTCTTTTAAACACCCAACTAATATTTAGGGTCTGTAATATACTGTGCCCTTTTAAGAGCTTTTGCATCCCTGTCCTAGTCCATTTAGAAATTTGATTTATATGCTTGACTTCAATGGTTCTTGCAATGTTGAACGTCTCAAAGACTTTCTCCTGTGGATTCAAACATCAGTTTGTTAGCTGGTACCAAGACCGAACACTGACTTCATACCTTCCTGTTCTAAATCCATCAGTGTACCAACTGATGGTGCAATTCTTGACGGTAGGGTCTTTCCTTATTCTTTTCTCATATCTAGGCTTTTTTGAAAATTTTCTTTTTTCTTGAAGGCCATGTTCCCTCATTAGGCTTTTATTTCTTCATTGAATGGTTTTTAATGATTGATTTTTATGTGCTGCCCTTGTTATCATATGGTGGAGGAGGGTTAGTCCCAATATTTTCTCCATACAAGATATGTCTTACCATTTTAGCGTACATAGGAAGATTGATCCAACTGGTAACAATTTTTTTTTTTAACCAACATTTTTCAAGTTCATTTTTTTTAAAATAAATTCCAATTTTGGTGGTCGAGTGGATAGGACAAAACATTTCAGCAGTTCCTACTCATAGTAAGTGTTTTCCAATAATCCGGATTTCGAGCCCCCTAGCTTATAATCAGTTTGCAGGATTTCTACAACCACGTCTCTCGACATGAATGCAAAAGTGAACCTGCCAACATTCCAAAGAGGAGCCGGTTTTTTAACGGCGCTCAATTTGTACATGCGAAAAACAGGAATTATAACACAAGTAAATATTATAATGGTAAATTCTGTAAGGGATTAATTACAAATTAGTGATTAAAGATAAAAGATAAAAAAAATAGAATAATACCTTAATATTCTGTCTTATACACATTCTTA
>CM077108.1:26366509-26388625 GCA_039619505.1 Cimex hemipterus
AATTACAAATTAGTGATTAAAGATAAAAGATAAAAAAATAGAATAATACCTTAATATTATTAAATTATTATAAAAATAATAAAATTAAAATAATAAATTTAATTATTTCGACTATTATTATTTATGTACATATTTAAAATGGGAAGTAGATCAAAATTTACTATATTTACTAATGCATTTATCTCCATGTTCAATTTTACATTTTCTAATTTCAAATTTCTCAAATCAATCTAGTTCTCTCCCTTTATTGAAACTTTGCAACACGGTTGTGTTTAAATTTGAATTGAAATTATGTTTTGTTTCTTTTAGATGGCCTTTAAATTCTGAAAAATTGTTCGATTTAAGCAAGTGTTCTTTTACTCTCGTCTTTATTTCTTTGCTGCTTTGTCTTATATATTTAATAACACAAGTTGTCTACATTGTCTTTAGGTTTTGAGAGGATGTTTCTGAGTGAACCCACACTTCTAAAAGCTATTCTAAAACCTTGTTTAAAAATTTTACTAACTTTTTCCGATAATTCACCAATATATGGCAAATAATGGAAAACTAATGATTCATTTATGGTAGAGTGGCCAAGTCGTATTGTTGATTCTTTTAAAGTTCCTTTTTTAATTATTTTAACCTAGCAACCTACCAATAACTATTTCTAGATACCCATTGTTTTTTGCTAAGGTTTTATTAGTTTCTAATTCTTTTTTCAGTTAGCAGGTGTTAATGGAAGTTTTAACATCCGGTCTATGAGCCAAATGAAACCAGCAGCCTTTAGTGTCTGTAGTCGTAGTTTTCTTCATATTTCGATGTCTATTAGGTTGTTTATAATGTACAATTTTAGGTATAAAAAGTTTAAATCTTTCCTATTAAAAATTTCCTATACGATAGAACTAGCTTACTAGAGGGTCAATGGGGTACCCTATATACTCACACTAATGAATACAATCATTTTCAACACCCCAGGGGACACAAACATATCAGTACTATACATAGTAAAATAACCCTGTTCCTTCCAAGGATCTGAATAGGGGACCCCAGTACAGCCGGGAACAAGTATATTCTCTATATCAGATAGCTTTCCTACATGCTCTCTCTACATAGACAAGGAATCGCACCCTTCTACTGGGTGCGAATCTAGCAACCTTTCTCTACAGGTTGGGCACATATGCAGGCTTTAAGTATCTAAATGTCAACCTTGCATGGCCTATTCTTAATCAGGTGAGAATGAGCCTTCTAAGTCAGGGCCTCAAAGAGTGCTCTTGATACGAGATTAAAAATATTTTTGTTTGTTTGTTTGTTTGACAAAACAATTTGTTTTTATTTAAATATCTTATGTTTATTTTTATCTGTTCATGTTTGTATCATGCTCTTGGCAAAATGAGTATTTTATTAAAGAGCTGAGAATAAAAATCAATTTTAATGATAAATTGAATAACATTTTTTTTTTTTTTTTAATTTTAATTCAACAAAAATTAAGTAATTGCACACCAGTAAATATTTAAATACCAGTAAGATGAAAGCGATTAAGAGAAAGATCACTTCAAATCAATGCATTTTATATTTAATGTTTTTTGAGTTTTCATAGGGAAATTTGATTAACAAATTCAATTATATTTTTATAAAATCGTGATTCTTGATTGCTTTATTTTTTTACTTCATGGAAAATATATAAAGACAAATTTTCATACAAATATATTATATACAATTGTTTTTTAAACAGAAAAAATACATAGATCTTTTTATTTAATCAAAATGACAAGGCAGTAATGAAAAGATGCTAAGACGATTCAGAAATGGGACAGTTCTTTGAGCCTGACTGGGACAAATGATGTATGATATCTACCCAATCCCATCCTCTCGCCCTTTCTCCTTTACAGTCCAGCCTGTCCCATTGTTTCCTTTTCTGCGCTTTTGTCAGTTGTTCCTTTTTCTTTTTCCTCGAAGATGTAACGTCTTCGTGCTCGCTCTGAGAATTTTCAGCCGTTAGGGAATGAATAAAAGGAAAACTTATGTTTAAAATTATAAACGCTTACATCTTCGCCCTCCGAACACGGTTCATTGTGATTAACGACATCGCCGATCCCGCTGATATCTTCATCTCCTATAAGCTCTTCGAATTTATCCTTCAGACATTCAAAAAGTGAATATGTCATTGGAGAACCTTTTAACTGTTCAGCCTCATCTAATACAAATTTAGCTATCCTTGCTTTCACTTCATCTTTGCTTAAATGAAGAAAAAAATATATAAATTATTTGGTAATTACACTATAGTGTGGTGGAGTTCTGCTAATCCAAATGTCTTCCTAATTTAAATTTATTTACCAAATACAAAAACAAATTTAAATGTTATTATGTCAGTTACTGACCCACAGCATGGAAGAAGTGAAAGTGGTCTATACCAAAAGAAGGCAGGGCAACAGACACCTACCACACGACATTAGAGAAATAGATGTATAATCACATTAGGAGCACAGCACTAATCTGGTGCTAAACAATACAATTATCAGGAGGGGTGGATCTACCCTGGAAGATTTAAAGAGGTTACTTGCTATCGATGTCATTCGCTGCAAAATTATTGTGATGTGACATTTCAATCTGCACGTTATTGCACACTAGGTTCCCATCCTAAACTATCCTTTGCCAGTTTCTCATTTGCCACCAACCAAGATGGATTGTTTTTAACATATGAGATAGGACACCGGCAAAAGTGCACTATCAAATTGACAATTGAGTACTGCTTGGTATTGAAATGTAAGATGTGACACGCATCTCATAGGTCTGAGTCACCCTTGATAACTATTGGGAGTGATATCAATGTCTTGTGTGAACATCTCGACTAGTTTATTTATTTTTCCCCCTATACAATTGAAAAGGACGTTGCGATAACTTTTGCAGCAAGTGTGCATTGGGTGCAAGGCATCAAATATGGTATATGGAAATAGTCTTGGAATTTTTCATGGACATGGACAATGTCACATCTAAGTCCACGAACTATGTGCTAAAATCATCAGTATCCAGGTGTGCCAAGCGAAGTATATTACCACAGAAAAAGATTTTCTATTGAAAAGATATTTCAGCTCTGGATGTCATGCCTTCCTAAGTCCTTTCATTATGTGGGTCATTTAATACCCAGGGGTTGAATTTCAAATATACCAATTCTCCTCTCAATTTGAAAAGCCAACAAGAATCTCTAAGGTTAAGATACTGGAATAAGTGCTCATTGAAAATTATCTCATACAAGTAAAACCTCTATGTACTTTTCACCCTATTCAGTTTCCTCATGGTGAACTTTGTTTATTTTATTGGGATGCTCTAAAAGAAATTTACATCAATAATTTTAGGCAGTTCATCATCTGGGAGGTTCAGGCCAAGGAGCAGAAGGCCTTTAGCCAACTCTTTTACCCCTATCCCTGATAGGCTCAACATATCAGATATATTAATCTATTTGTGTTTAGTGGCCTAATTGACCATATTAATTAATTATCTAAATTAATCTTCATTTTATGTAAGGTCTTGGTTGAGACAAAAAGGAAGGGTAAGAGCGGGATTCAAACCCACGACCTTCGGCTCAATACTCCGCTGCTCAAACCACTTAAACTATCGCGAATTCTTTCATATGTCATGTGGACTTCACATGGTTTGAATCCCGCTTGCGACATTAACTTTTTGACTCAACCAAGACCTTACATAAAAAGAATAATTAATTTCATATAATATTTAGATAAATTTTGGTGGAGGAAAAAGGCAAAGAAGATCCTAGGGGGTGTCGGTGACTGCAACAGTTTAGGCATTGATATGGCATTCATCAATGTAAGGTAAAGGTCCCAGGTTCGAATCCTGAATTTGAACCCAATATACTTATAAATCGGCTTTTTTGAAAAACACTGCCCCCCCTCCCCGAGTGTTCGTATAAATATTGTCGTTGAAATTTTCTGGAGGGGGGGGGGTTACAGGATTCTAGGGTTAGCTTGTAATTTTGGGAAATGTGGTAAACTGAAAAATTTCTTCACAACAAATCTTCGAAATTTTTCCATAAGGTCATAGGATCCTAGAAGAACCTGACTTAAGCGTTGTAGCATACAACAGAGAACAGGACCTTGTTGTAAATTTTATTTTGGCTTTATAAGGTACAAGTTTATTGAAAAAGAGATCACCCAGATGCAATTTAAACCTGTATCAATGCTCGCTACTATACTATTAAAGTTATTCAGCCAATCTTACATCTTGGATCAAAATAATTTGGACAAGCAGAACTTCACTTTACTTTTTGTCTTGAACAAGTTTCATTGTGAAATTTTCAAGTGTCATCAACCAATTATTTAAACAAATCATTAATAAATAACAATATAAAATAAAACAATTACATATGCCTATTGTAAAAAATGTCCATGTTTAATGTCGGTTTCTCATCTGGGTATTGTTCGCCCCAGGTCAGCTCGAGAAGGAATGACTTCGCTTGGCCTTCTTCTCCATACTGGAAGATACAAATTACATAAAATCCGCGATTTAATCTTTAATTAAAAATATGTATATTTACTTTATACTGAAATGTGACAGGGGAGACCTGGTTAAATGCCGGATCCCCATCGTAGATGGAGAGGACGACTTCTCTTTCTTCTTCTTGAAATTCCATATAAAAGAGCGTTTCCAAGGAAAATATTTACGATTCCAAAAAAAGACGGCTCGTCATGTTAAATGCGACTGTCGTGATAAGTCCAATCATTTACAAATTTCAGATTTTAAATTTGTGTTAAAAACTTCCCTGCTCTCATGGAGGAGGTAACTGCTAACTGCACCGGTTGCACATTTCAGGCTATCGAGCAGGTGCTACACTATTACACAAAGAAAAAAAAAATTCTACTCAAATCTATTAGAATATAAAAACCATTAATGAAAATACATGGTATGACATGATTTGATTTAAATAAAAATTAAATACATTGTTAAATTAACACATTGCAGTTCATGAATTCAATGTTTTAAATGAATTACTATTTTTATATGTGTACACTATTTTCTGTAAAGATCTTCATTTCAATTATATTCCTAAATGTTTACAAAATGTAAAAGCCTATAGTTTATAATTTTATGCCTGTATATGTGAAAACGATCACAAAACCTTAGGTATGAATTAGTTTAAAGTATAAACTAAAAACTTAGGTAAGCATTAACATAAGGTTTAACTCAACAGCTTAGTATGAATTAACTTAAGGTATAAACTAAAAACTTGATTATGAACTTGAAAAAGTATGCGATATTTAAGGTATAAACTAAAAACTTAATTATGAACTTGAAAAAGTATGCAATATTTAAGGTATAAACTAAAAACTTAATTATGAACTTGAAAAAGTATGCAATATTTAAAGTATAAACTAAAAACTTAATTATGAACTGAAAAAAGTATGCAATATTTAAAGTATAAACTAAAAACTTAGGAATGCAATAAAATAAGGTTTAAACCAAAAACATAGCATGAATTCACTTAAAGTAAAGTATAAACTAAAAACCTAATTTTGAACTTAAAAAAAGTATGCAATATATTAAGACATAAACTAAAAACTTAAGCATGCATGCATTAAATTAAAGTAACTAAAAAGTTTAAGTATTAACCCATAAGTTTAAAAAAAACTTGTTTGATTTAATTTCAGCTAAAACAAAAAAAATTAATGTACTTAAAGTTTGATATATATGATTTGATATATGATAGACCAATTTTTTTTTTTTCTGTCGCTTCTTTCAAAAATTTATACAATATTTTAAAAACTATTTCTTTTTCTGTTGCTATTAAGGAATTAAAGTTAAATGGCTTTTCTGCTTCCGTACATGTATATATACGATTTAGCATCATATTTCTCGCACTTTCGTGTTCCGGGCAATGCAATACAATATGTTGCATTGTTTCCGGCTCATCACACGTCTCACAATTAGGGGAGGGTCTTAAACCAATTCTCTTTAGGTACTCCCCACAAATAGTATGGTTGGACCGTATTCTCATTATTGTTGAGAAAAATGCCTTACTTCCTTTCATTGTCGCTACCCAGGGGTGGAGTCAGGGTTCTGGGACCAACGTTTTGAAAAATCTGCCAAGAATATCATTGCTGACCGAGCTAGTCCAGACGGAACAGTATTGGAGGAAAAAGAAACTTCCACCTATAGTTAGGGCTATTTTATCAAGCACACCCGATATTTTCCAACTGTATAAAAATCAGCTCCACCCAGTGTATCAACTGGAATATGAAAAAGCCATTAGCACTCTGAATACCATTTATTTACAGGATTATTCAAAATATCCTACACATATTTCAAATAAGCTATTCGTAGAAGAGGTGAATCATCGTAGACCAGATTATCACTGGATCTTTACGGATGGGTCGGTAATGAGCAGAAAAGTAGGGTGTGCCTTTTACGATCCAGTAAATAAATTTTATAGAAAATTCTCGCTTCCACCAACATTGTCTATTTTCTCGGCAGAAGTGTATGCGCTTTTAAAAGCTTTAGATTATATAGATTCGTTAGTAGAATCAAAATTCTGTGTTTTCACAGACAGTAGAAGCACAGTGACACAAATAGAAAAGTTTTCTCCATAGGCTAACTGCGATTACTTAGTTTCAGAAATAATTAGTAAAGCATATGACCTGGAGCTCAAAAATAAGTTAGTAACCGCAAGTTGGTGTCGAGGCCATTGTGGAGTGGTCTTCAACGAGACGGTGGACAAATTGGCAAAAGAGGGTACGACAAATGGAGAGGTCCAAAACATCCAGATTCCTAGCAGCGACATAAAACGAGTACTTTCGGAAAAATGGACAAATGATTGGAAACATTGGTATAAAAATGATAGCGCTGGTGTCTTTTTCAAAACGTTGGACCCGAGGGGTTAAAGCCTGGGTAGGCCCGTACCCCATCCCTAAAAGGTCCGGGACCTGGTCGGCTCACGAGTCCTGCATAAACCTATTGGACTTATTTACAAACCCCAGGATTGTGGACCATTTTATCCTGGGGAGTGTTTTAGTTATGTCCTCTCCTTCAAAAGTTTCGAATCTTTCCCTGGCATACCTATCGCATTCAGCTAGGTAGTGTCGAGCCGTTTCTTCTTTCGTTTCGCAGAAGCGGCAAAAGGGGCCTGATAGGGTGCCCATTATGAAGAGGTGTCTTCTCAACGGGGATATGGCCCGTTAAGATATCTATCAGCCTCCTAAAGTTTGAACTAAAAGCATACTGAAACACTGAATGACATGATTTGATTTAAATTAAAATAAAATTCATTGTTCATTTAACAAAATATAATTCATGATTATATTCAACATGTGTATTACTATGTTTATTTAACTATATTATTTCATTCAAGAATCTCCACTTCAATTATATTACTAGAGAGTTTACAAAAGTGAAAAGTATTCAGTTTATAGGCTTCATACCTATAAAATGTGGAACTATATCAAAAGCTTAAGGTATGAATTATCTTAAGGTTTACACCAAAAACTTAGTATGGAATAACCTAAGGGATAAAGCCGAAGATTGTGAGTTCGAATCCTGCCTGTGACACTGATGTTTTTATCTCAACCAAAGCCTTAATCAATTGAAAAGAATTGGTCAAGCGGACTTAATAAAATGTATTAAGGGATAAACTCAAAACTTTCATATAAACTTAAAATCCTAGTTTAAACTTACTTAACATATAAATGAAAAATAGTATGAACTAATTAAAGTTACAAACTAAAAACATAGATAAGGACGTGAAAACAGTATGTACTATTTTAAGGTACAACTAAAAATTCAATAAATTATATATTTAATAATAAATTTTACACACACACACACACACACACAAAGAATAAGGACATATATACATGGTAATAATATAAATGGTAAATATAAATGATAAATATAAAAATACAATTCAAAGATTAAAAACTGAGTAACTACAAAAATAAAAAGGCATAATTATTAAGTAAATTAAAGTATAGAAAATTAAATAAAGCTAAAAGGCAATTGAAACTATAATATTTAGGTACATATTTAATGAAAATAATGCTCTTTAGATACATAGTAAGACTAAAGTGCAAGATTTAGGTACACTATCAAATGGAATAAATTGTAATAAACTTTTAACATGAAATATAAAATCATTTAAAAAACATAAATTGGTAAGAAAATTCAACTAGAGTAGATTTACAAGGATATGGTTTTTCGCAGATTGCAAAGTACTATTGAAAAAATCAATGCCGTCACAGATGGTGTTACTTTTGATCATCATGTGGCGTAGAGGAGAATAGAGCATGTAGTTAGCGATTTGGAATTCAATATATAATTTGTGGGTTTCGAGAGAGTGCGAAGGGACGTGTAGCTATAGCTGTGAGAGGATAAAAGGTCTATCGCTAAGATTGTTTAATAATTTAAATACAAAAACGACATCAAAGTAATCCCTTCTTAGTGCCGGTTTGAAAAGTTTAAACTGTGAGCAGATTTCAGAGTAGGCGGAGTATAGAGGAATACGTACACTACGTACTATCCTCTTACACACTATCTTGGCTAATTGTGCAGTTGCAGATAGTCATGGGCTGAAATCAAACTGCTCTGGCAGAATGTCTTACATATGACTCTTTATTGTTATGCACTACAGATATGTAGACGACACCATACTAAATATGCTGTTTTAGCAATGGGACATTTCATAACTTGATCGTAGTTTTTTAATCTTAGTGTACATATATATTAATTATGTTTGAATTGAATAAATAAAATTATTGTTTGAATGAATGGATCCTAAAAGGGTTATTTTTAATTTATCTGTAGTGCGCCCCTCCCATCAAGGTCGGGGGTTTTGTGTTTGTAAACATAGCTAGATTGCCCAAAAAATTTGTTTCAATTTGAAAAATTTAATAATTTTGACTAAAGCTCCCATGCAGGGCTTTTGTAAGGAAGTCGAAAAACATCGGTTAAAGTTGATTTCTGTTATTTGTTGACACTTTAATCTCCCCCTGCTGATAGTGTGAAGTCTATAAGTCTGTTATCAGCGATAACAAGAAACAGGAGTAAAGAATTTATTGATGGACTAAAAGCGGCGAGCTTTTGATTTTTTTTTGTCGAGTCGGGACGTCGAATAAAGTCGAAGCGATGCTGATCATTTGAAAGGAAAATGACTACCAACGGGGAAGTGGATACCGGGCTTTTGGTGCCGGATCTGCTGGACCTCGATTTGTCCGAGGTGAGACGGTTTCCTCTTAGCCCGTGATTTATCTTTGACCGGATTTTAATTTACAGGCTGAAGACAAGGAGTTCAACGTACCGTCTGCTACGAAAACAAAGCGTAAATTAGCCGGGAACCTTTTGAACGACGATGAGTCTTCTCTGATCAGCGAAGAAGACCTTCCGAACTACTTGCCGCCTGATGTAAGTTCCATTGATGCTTTTACTGTAAAAATATTCACTTGTGGGTTTACAGCTTGTGCCTACGAGCTACGATGACAAGGGCGACTGCAGCTCAGTTAGCAGCGTTGGCAGCAAAAGCGGCCAGCATACAAACAGTGCGCAACAGAAGAAGGTCATCCAGGCTGCGAGCATACTCCGTCATGTCATACTCAGGGCTGTCTCATCCCAGCTGCATCCGAACATTGTACAGTATTCACTTCATTCCAATTACAATAAACATTTGTCTATACTTACGTTGTTATTTATCTTGAGGAGTATTATGATGACTAATGTACATGCTTTGACAGAGTGTTCTTTGTAATGATGCTGAAGCATATTCAATATCTAATTGTGAGGGTTCGTTTTGGCCACAAAACATACTACATATTTTGTGTTGGTTTCATTGAATTTGTAAATAGTACAAATACCTGAAGTTTGGTCATTTTGGTTATCAGAAGTTACCAGCAAAAAATGCGATCATGATGACCAATGTCCAGTAATGGATTGAGTACAGAAAGAAGAAGAAGAAGACCAGCAAGAAAAGGCAGACCGAAATGATCAGAAATTGCCAAATTACAGGTTCATCAGACCCCATGAAGAAATATCACGAAATGTCCAGCTCCTTGTTGTCCTAGGTTGTTTTATTGAACTTGTATAAAGTAGAAGTGCCTGAAGTTGGGTCATTTTGGTTATCGAAAGCAAACAGTTCGATTGTTTAACTAACAAAATCAAATGAAAATTTCATAGATGACCAAGTGAGGTTTAAAATAACCTATTTTTCAGAATGAATCCACTTGATTAAATTTTTTCTAGTTGTTTAGAATTAAAATTTGAAATCTGGTGAATATGCTTGTAAAAGCATTGATTTTTTAAAAATTATATTTTTAGGTTTAGCAGTTTGTTAATTTGTGATCATTTATATCACTAATTGAATTAAGAGACAACACAAACTCAGTCAGACTATATACTTTTACATATTGATTAAATAAAATAATCAGTCTATTGTTTCTCCTATATTGCTATTGTGAGATTTCCTCCTGTAGATTGTGGGGTGATGTACCTGGAATTTGGTAGAAACTGATCCTTATGGTCTGTCAACCCTCACTGAATTGATCTGATATGTTTAAGCTTTTTGCTATCTTCAGTGTGCCTATATTATTATTATTATTATTATTATTTATTTATTTATTTATTATTTTTGTGGGCAAACAGCTAGCCAGTCTAGCTGGCACACAACATTTTTGCTTTCTGCATTTTTAATTTTTCTGAATTAATCGACATATTCAATGCTTATTTTATGGTAGCAATGACCTGCACCCTTCACATACCAACAATTGGTATTCACCAATAGCTAGTTACAACATGCTAATAAGTACACTCATTTGTCTATTTACTCACTGTACAGTTAAGAATAAATCAAGGGTCACCGGGGTATTTGATATTCCGGCGATAACCACTCTTCTCATTTATACCATAAGAATAAGCCTAGAGACAAACCATCACCAATTCCTCTATCTGTTTAAAGTACTCTTGCATCCACATCAATCACGCTAATAAATACACTCATTTGTCGGCACACTTGCTATACAATGTTCAAGTACAGGATAAATAGGGGGCACACTGGGGTACTTAATATTTTGGCGATGACCACTCCTCTCATCCATAAGAAAAATGACTAAACTTAGATGACAGACAGTACTTGGATATACTTCGAACGACCTTTTCTCATTCATACCTATTAATCCAGCATTCTCGCTAATAAATACATTCATTCATATTGCACATGTGCAAAGGGGCAGATTATAGTAAGTCATACACTTTCACTACTCATAATACTGCAATAAATTCTGCCAGTAGTCACTGTTATGCACAGTTCTTTTTATATGGGGATAGGCTAGACGTAAATAATATTTTAGTTTCTCACACTCCACCAGTATATGACGTCATTCGCTCATAACTCTGTGGACATAAGTCTCGGTTGGCCGACTTCCAGAAGGTAGCCATGATGACACTCATATGACCCTATCTTGTCTGTGTTGCTGCCTTTTAAAATTACATCATGCATGAGACGACTGAAGATGGTGAAATGCCAAAACATCAGTGATATCGAGCTAGGATAGGTAGTCCAAAATGATCAGTAACCAAATTACAGTTTCGCGCTGGAGTTTATTTTCTGAATGAATTGTTCTAGGACAGTAAGAATAGGCAAGAAAAAATTGAAACGACAAAATTACAGGTTGATCACCCTCTCAGACCTCATCAGAAGACCCAAAAAATAAATTCCTTGGGCTTCTTTTCAGGAACTAGACAACCATCGAACTCTTTTTTTTTTTTTTTTTTTTTTTTTAAATTAAAAACGATTTTGGGGGCATCAATAAAAAGAAAATGCATTTGTTGGTTGTATTGTTCCTGAAAAGAAGTGCAAAAAAATATAAAAATTAACAACTGAAAAAAAGGGTAAAAAATGTATTATATTTTTAAATTAAGGATGCCATGTTGGCTATTTTGATGATATGCAGTATGAAAAATGTATTGCAAATAAGTTTGACTTGTCTGTTACACCCTAAGGATAGTTTGATATTAACTCCATCAGGATTATTTTTTTTTTATTACTATTTTTTAAACATTTTTAAATGTGTTCTTTCATATCTATTCTATTAGTAAATTTGTTACAAAATAATTTATTGTTAGAGCTACTGTCCTTGAACAGTATTTCTATTAAATCAGGCTTTAATTGTTGATTTATATCCACCATACCAAAACTCAAGGTACAGGTTAATTAATTCGTACTTGTATTTGTTTGTAACTCATTTAAGCAGCGCAGGCGAACCAGACGAGGATAAGAGCCAGGCAGACGGTGACCCTTAAGTCTTTCGTTCATATTGTGGCTTGAGCAGCTAAACCCCTTTCACCCAGGGTTTTAGAAAATAAAGAAACCAGCCATTGCCTTCTTTCCTAAGTTAGCAGGCGACCTCTCGTGTTGTAAAACAATTTCGAAAACTTGCCATTTCCTCTGTCTGCATCTACCTGTCTAACATAGCCTGCTTATCCCCATTTGTCTGGCACTGAAGATGCTAAAATGTGGCTGACAGACAACTTCGAAGACAGGCAGACTAAGATTACAAGTTGGTTAGGATCAAATTACAATATCGAAAACTGTCAGATTTTTAAGATTTTCTAGGCAAACAGATTAACTAGGGAATTTTTCAACTGAGCTTTTGATGACATTGTGTTTAGATAATTATTCACTATTTTTAGGATGAACTTATCATCGGCACCCCTTCAGCTATGTGTGTCAGTAACCTCATAGCAGTAGGCACAACTCATGGGGTCATTATGTGCTTTGACTGCAGCCAAAGACTCAGATGGCGACATGAGGCAGTTCGGGACCAGGGCCCCGTAACAGCAATGGCCCTCAATACGGAATCAACCCGTCTACTTGTTGGTTTTGCACGTGGAATGGTCCTCATGCTCGATGTGCAAGACGCTAAAGTATTACGTACAATTCCTCCTGAAGCTCATACTTACAATACAGCTGTAGTACATATCAAAGTAAGGATCTAATTAAAATTACTTACTGCTTTATACTTATTTTCTGTTTAGTTTACAGATAGTCCATCTTTAGCACTGTTGTCTGACAGCGGAGGATCTGTATTTGAAATCGGTCTTAAAAGAGTACTGGGCGTAAGATCATGGGAATGCAAGTGTATATTTTCTGGTAGCAGGGGCGAAGTTGTAGCTATGGAACCTCTTTTACTACAGAATCTAGCTTACCAACATCCACTTTCCGGCTTTGTTATTGTTGCCATGGCCACTCTTTCAAAAGTAATGCAATTTTATTTATTTATTTTTTTAAAAGAACAATTTAATTATATTCTTTGGTGGTTTTTAGATTCTATTGGTCAGTTTACGGCCTCAAACAAGACTGTTGTACACTCAAAATATTAAAGGTGCTAGCACATCTCTTCCCCTTTTGTCCTGGCAGTTTGTCGTAATTCAGGTTGCCGATACTTCTAGAGTAATGGATCCCGTTCTAGCGGTGGCTAGAAATGACACAATTTATTTTTACCAGGTTCACAATAATACTTAAAATTTTTTTTAACCGATGGTTAACCTAACTTTTATTAGGTGAGCTTGGAGAGAAGCGGAAAAATCATTTGCCAAGGATTACAATCAGTCAGCCTGCCTTATTCTCTTATTTCCTGCCACTGGCTCACGCCGCGGACTGTGGCTTTGATCGACACCAACGAGACCCTCCACCTCTTTGATGTCAGGACAAAGCAGGAACTTGAAAATTTAGACTTGTCCATTGTTGAATTAGTGTACAATTCCGTAGCATTCAAAGGCTTAGCAACCGGTGGAAATGTCAGCAAAGCCATGGTATAAAAGAGGTTATTATTTTGCTAGTTTGAAAGGTTCTTATTATAAAGTTTCTTTTTTAGGCTCTTGCTGGGCAGAGAGCGGTATACAATTCAATTTTCAGTTTTGGAAACCAACTCTTACTACTTGGTGTTAAAACCCTTCATGTTATATCAATTCGAATTTGGGTTGAAAGGATTGACGGTCTTGTGAGAGCTGTATGTACTTCAAAAATTTGTTTTCTGCGTTTACATTATATTTGTCACAAAAATGATCGCTTTCAGCAAAAATTTGAAGACGCCCTTAAACTTGCTATGGATTTTTATGAAGAAAGAGGGAAAGCCGTTCTCGGTTTAAGAGGGGCAAGAGAAGTCCGACAAAAACTCGTCAAAGAAAAGGTAGCCATAAAAAACTCGAATGTAATAAAAATGGTGCTTAAGTGCTTAAAAAAAATTGGTTTTTATAGGTTATAGAGACTTTAGAAAAATTCGTTGACCATATTGTAGACGGTTCCCCTTTTATCAATTATTCCGAAGCAATTCCAACAGTTGTTGAACATTGCATCGATCTTGATAGAATGTAAGTCATGCCTCAAAAACTATACAACAAAAACAAAAATGATACATTTTATCATATCTAGGGATTTGGTATATGACAAACTTTGGAATGGCATGTCTGATGGAAAAAATATTTACTTAGAAGCCATAGAATCGTCTTTGATCGACGGGAAAATAACTGACATCCCTCCAGAAATCTTGCAGAGGCTCGTGTCGTACCAGCAGAGCACGTTACGTTGGGAGGTAACCATTTTGAAATTATTCCCACTTTCTGATGTTTCAAAACTGTAATGGATTTTTTCAGCAACTCGAGAGTTGCATCCAGAGAGTGGACGTACCTTGCTTAGACATAGAACAAGTCATTCTTATATGCAAAAGAGAGAATCTTTACAGCGCCCTGATTTCAGTATGGAATAGGGCTATGAACGACTATACTAGTCCAATCCACGAACTAGTCCCAAAGTTAAGATTAATGGCATCGGGTAATTAATGATCTACTTTCCGTCATATGTTGTACTGTTTTAATGCCTTTTTAGAAGAACCTAACGTTGCCAAAGAAAGAAGAAAACTCGGAAATTTGCTTCTTGTTTATATTGCTAGTTGCTTGAGCGGAGCTGTTGGTCCTGATAGAGCTGAACATGCTCGGCAACAAGTTGTTAGAGCTCTTTGCAGTCAACATAGCCAAAATGCCGATGATTGTGAGACATGTTTTCCTTATATAAGGTATATACTGAATCTGTTTTAACAGTTACTATTGAATTGATAGTTTTAAAAAGATTATATTTATTTCAGGGGTCTTTTGGAGTTCGATACAAGGGAATTTTTAAATTCTCTTGTTATTTCTTTCTCTGATGCTTCACTTTCTACACAGATAAAGCAAAGGCTTGTAGATATAATAATCCAAGTTATGAGTGACAGCCCATCATTTAAGGTGAAGGTCTAGGATTCAGGAGATAAGTTGGTAATTTTAAATTCGGTTTATTATAGTGTATCGAGATAAGTTGGGTCCTGTGCGTGCTAAACAATTCAGCAGTTGGACGAGGCCTCAGAGTGGACAGCAGTTTGTACACTGATACAATTTCAAGCCTTGTGACTGACAACAGCTGCCCGAGTGCAGACCGTCAGCAGGCTTTCCTCCAACTAGTCACTTCCGGAGCTCTGGCCGACCTCGATCATGAAACATTGTTAGAACTGGCGAAATCCGCTGATTTGTAAGTTTTCAATCGAGTTAGTAAACAACCATATTTTTTAAAATTTCATTAGGGTTGACAAATTGAAAAACTTTGTGAGGACTGTGTCATCAGGACTTTGAAACTTTAATTAATAATTTAAATAGTTAAGAAATATGAACAAGTTTTCATAATTATGAAAACTACAGTTTCAAATATTTTTTCCTCCCTCTGGTAATCCTGGAGGGAGGGCGTTTGTTTATTTGTCGCCCATTCTTTAAATGGGAAGACTGGGAAGTTTCAAGTATAATGAAATTTAAATTTGTATTCATACTTAGCCTTTTCAACGAAATTAGCCTTTTTAAGTTCAAATAATATTTTTAATTTTTTGTTAACTATTTTTATTTTCAAATTAACCATTTTTAACTTCAAATTATCTCTTTTAAATTTCATGTAAATCATTTTAAATTTCAAATTAAACTTTTTTAACTTCCTATACCACTTAGTAATTTCTTACTAACCATTTTTAGCTTCAAATTATTTAATTTCTTATAAACCATTTTTAATTTCAAATTATTGTTTTTAATTTTATATGCAAATTTTTAGATTTGTATTAACCATTTTTATTTTCGTATTATCCTTCTTTAATTTCAAGTGAATCATTTTTAGTTTCAAATAAATCCTTTCAAATTTTATATTAACCCTTTTTAACTTCAAATTTATTTTTTTACAATTATTTCAAATTTTACAAAATTTCTAATTAATAATAGAAGCAACCATCATTTTTATATTTAATTATATATAATTTTTAATTGTGTGTGATTGACAACAATTTCACACAAAGCCAATGTGACACGACAAGAATAGCACCACACTTTAACCTCTGAATTTGACCAGAATAAAGGTCGAAATGTCGTCTTTCTAAACTGCCTCATTCTTGACTGCTCGCTCCTCATGATTTCAACAAATAATTTTTAATTTTAGTTTTAATTAATAATAATAATTTATTTCTTATATTTTATATTTAAGCAAAAATTGCAAACATGCACACAATTTACTTTACATGCTTATACTTAATACCATCTCCACAATTTTTTTTTTATCTTAAAGAAAGGGTCAATTTGAAGTTAAAAAAGGATTAATTTTAAATTAAAAAGGGTCAATTTGAGATAAAAAGGTATAATTCATAGAAAAAAAGGGTTAATCTGGAGATAAAATGAAGGATAAATTTGTAGTTAAAAAGCGTTTGAAAAAAAAGATAATTTGAAATTAAAATGGTTAATATGAAATTAACAAGAGTTCATTTGGAGTTAAAATTTATGTTAAAAAAGGATTAAAAAAATTAAAAAGGGTTGATTTGTTTTTGTTTTTTTAAAAGTTTAATTTAAAGTTAAAAGGTGTTAATTTGTCAAAAAAAGAACTAGCACCTCAAAACTTTAGCCCCACTCTGTTTTTTAATGTATAGTCAATTAGGTACTATTATAAGTCTCATCATTAATTATAGTTGGATTTAATTTTAATTTTTGTACGTCCGTTAGCCATCAGGTGTGTGCCATTCTTCACGAAATTCGTGGGGAATACTCTCAGGTTTTGAAGTACCACTTGGAAGACCCGACGAGGCGTGAGCATGTGTTTTTATTTATTGAACAGTCTGAGCACAGGCTGTCGATGGGAATCACTGAAGAAGACACCCTGAAGGTATATTTTATCGCAATGTTGAATTAAAAAATAAGTCCGTAGCATTTTTGAATAATTGGATTTGATCTGTTTTATCTTTTGAAGTAATGTTTATTTAGTTTGTCATTATAGTTTACAAACTCTGTAAAGAGTCAGTTTCGTTCAAGGTATTGTACTATTATACGGTGTTATGGAAAAAATAGTGCACTTTTGTAATTTTATATTACTTTTATTCATTACTATAAAAGTAAAACCACTGCTCTGTCTGCTTGGAAGATTTTTTGTGTTTACAGTTATAACAATATCAGTGGAGGAGGAAGTGGGAGAATGGAGAATGTATTATATTTTTATACTCCAAATCTGGGTGCTACAAGAGAATAAGTGCTGGTTGTTGAACAAAGGGTTTAAACTTGATTAAGAATAATCAATTTCTCTACTAACTAATTTATTATATTAACAAAAATGGAAATGAGCAAAGGAGCAAAAAATATGCAATTAAAAAAAATAAATTAAAAACAATATTGAGTTCTAGCCAGATTTTAATAAATATATTGGGTTGTCCGGAAAATAATGCAGGATTTTAAGTTTTCATTTAAAAAAATCTATATAAAATATTCTGTTTACGTTTACAGGATTACTCATTTGTATGAATGTCAACACTTATTAATCCTCTTCCAAATGATATTGTTTGTTTACCTCTGTAGCATTCCGCTACTTGGAAATAATTCAGTCATCCTTATAATGTCAAAGCGAGAATTTCGTACGATTTTCTTTTACGAGTTTAAACTCGGCCGAAGCGGAGCCCAAACGGCTAGAAACATTAACCAAGTCTGGGGCGAGGGTTGTGTTAATGAGTGCACTGTGCAAAGGTGGTTTAAAAAATTTCGGGAGGGAGATTTCAGCCTTGAAGATGAAGAAGGTCGTGGAAGGCCTTCCTCTCTTAATGATGATGTTCTGCGATCAGTGGTGGAAGAAAACCCCAAAACAACTGTTCGAGAACTTGCAGAGCAACTCAAAGTCAGTAAAACGACCGTCGCTGACCACCTCTTTGGTCAATCGGAAAGGGCCCATTTTGTTGCATGACAACGCTCGACCACATGTGTCACGTGTAACGTCACAAAAATTATTGGAGCTTGGCTATGAAACTTTGCCTCACCCACCCTACTCTCCGGACCTCTCGCCTACTGACTACCATTTTTTTAGACACCTGGACCACTACTTACAACACATAATATTCAAAAATCAAACGGAACTGGAAAATGCATTTATTGACTTTATCAATTCTAAAAATTCTGAATTCTACTCAGACGGAATTAATAAGTTACCAACACGTTGGGAGAAATGTATTGAGAGTATGGGAAATTATTTTGATTAAAGAACATTGCTTTAAAGTAACTAGTTTCTTTTTTTTTGTTTAATACCAAAATCCTGCATTATTTTCCGGACAACCCAATACTAACATATCTATTTAAAAGAATATACACTTCACAAAAAAAGTTGTTTATTTTGAAATTTTGGGTTATACTATTAACGTGTGAGTGGTATTTAGTGATCTTTAATTAATGATTATTTGGAGATCGTGAGATGTGGTCTGGTGTGATGTAGGTTTAGAAAAACATTTTCTTTATTGTGCCTGGGCATATTTTGAGATGCAGCAAAAATTGCTGGAGTATAACTGGAAAGCTACCCAAGGCATGCTTATTTGCTTAATTTTCCCCTTTAGTGTTAACAATTGACCTAAAACCGGTTGCCATTGGCTAATCACGAGGTGATTATTTTCCATCCCATCTTTGCAGGCTCGCGGAAATTGTTGAAGCTTGGCTTGCATCTGCTACTCTGCCCCCCTTGACATCTCTCGTTTAGGTCTCTTATTCTAAGCTCTGTGAAATTTTATTAATTGGAAAAACTTTACTCCACCTGAGTACGGCACAAAAAACATCGAGTTCATTACTTAAAAAGTATCAGAAGTTCTAGGAGGACATAATTACAAAATTATGTACTGAGAGTGGAACAAAATGGTTCATTATATTGTCGGTTATTTTTTTTTATAAGTGCCTTAAATTTTCAGTGATTTTATTATTAAAAAATGCTGCGGTCTTATTTTCTGACTTGATACTGGAGAAATTCATCCATTTTTTTTACAACTTAGGAACTTTTACAAATTGATGCTAAACAAACAGGACAACTTCTTGTTAGATACATTCCTCAAGCTATACCAAACATTCTACCTCAGCTGTCCAATGAGCAGTTATTCTACTTTCTTCAAGGGATGCTGTAAGTTTTAATTGAATCAAATTATGTAAACATTTTCAAGTTTTTTAAATTTTATTTCAGAGAAGAAAGTGATCTGGATACAGAACTAATGACTAATTACGTATGTTTAATGTGTACATACGAACCTGACAAAGTTTATCAGACTGTTAAAGCAAAAACAAACATTGAGCTCGATCCAGCCATAAAGGTGTTACATTTTCATTAAAAACGATTAAAGCGGCAATTTCAATAAATCCAATGATTTGTCATGGACAGGTATCCCACGAAAAAGGACTCGATGAGGTGACTGCAATCCTATTGGAAAGAAGCGGTGATCTTCAAGCAGCATTCAACGTGCTGCTCGCAAGATTGGAAAGAGCGATAGAAAACGTAATTTTTACGTTTTTTCACTGAATTATAAGACTCATTTTTTCCATTGAATATCATAATTTATCGTTCGATTTAGGTTCAAATTTATCTTTAATCGCACAATTTTTTAAATAGGGTGAGGAAGATGCGGAGAGAATGACTGAAGAACTTGTAAGCCTGGCTCAAAGAGGAAATACTGTCCTGGACTCAAAAACTTCATGGCTGCCGCTACTAATGTGCCTTTTGAAACTGAATTCTCACGGTATTTTCATTTAAACAAATATCACTCTTATTGCGTTTTAACTAGTGTGCTATTTATTTTTCTTGTAAACAGAACTCCTGCAGCGAGTGCTGAACAACGCTGATCTCAACTTGGTCTCCGAGCTTCACCTGCTCATGCAACACACACAGGGTACTTTGGGGGAACTTAGGGGCTTGATTATGGGTAAGTATTTTGTAATTCATATTCTATAGGATTTTTAAAGTTTTTAATCGTTTTTAATCATCTGCTGCAGGCCTTTTTACAAAATGCCGCGATCAAAGGAGAATGCTTGAAGCGACTAAACGCCTCCATATGTCGGGCCTTCATGGCGAGCTTGTTGATGTTTTTACTGAGGCTAAAGTAGGTTGCAGATCGCCTAGTTGCTGCGGCATTTGCAAGGATCCTTTCACGGATAAATTCTGTTTATTTAGGTAAGATTTATAAATGACTAAAAATACATTACAAAACTATTGGGATTTTTTTTGACAGATGTGGTCACGGATTTCATATCGAGTGTCTACCACCACCTATTTCCAAGTGTAAAGAGTGCTTCAAAGATTAGACTTTACCCATGAAGTCAGTTCATTCCAAATTACAGCTAGCCTTTTCTGTAAATATTAGTTTATGTAACCCAGGTTCCATCTGACAGAAAATTAACTTTAACTTTAAACATAAGATTTCATGAAAGTTGTTCAACTTGTGTACTGCTTTATTTATATATTTTTACTTTTGAAAAAGCAATCTGTGGTATTTGTTTATTTAAAACACGTATACTTTTAGGTAGTTTAGTTACCCTTAAAAAGTTATACTTGTTATCTAGAATTATTTCATTATAAAATTAATTGTGTATTACTCTATGAAAAATCTTTTCTTTAAACTGACAGCAGGGGTTTGTTATAAAATAATGTTTATAGTTGATGTACGCATATGTAAATAATGAATATTGTAATTTATAGTATTTGTAATTTGCATGAAAATATATGACATGCAATTAATATTTATCATAATACTGAAAATTAAACAATTTTGTTCCTTGTATTTTGTTACAATATAAAGAAATTAATTTATATTTATCAAATAAACTGTTAAAAAAAAATTATTTTGTATTTTTCATTGTGTATTTTTTTCTGTTTACATCATCCTTCCTAGGACTCCTTTTTAAAGGTTAATGGTTTTTATGGAAAGGTTGATTATTTTTAGAGCCCTTTGGAACCGAAGAAGAACTGTGTTGTCTTTTCAAAATGGCTTTTTCCGATCGACCTTTAGAAATTTCGGAAGTGACAGCATTCAGTCGACTTTCGGCCATTTTAGAAGTGGTTGTCCCCAACTTTTGTCCGGTGTTCAATTTTGTCCGACTTCTAGACTTTTGAGGGGTGCTAGTGTTCCATTTTGGTTGACTTCTAGACATTTCAGGATTGTCCAGTTTGGGCTGACTTTCAGTAACTACATAACTGGCAGTTTCCAATCTCAATTGGTTTTCAGTAATTCCTGGAGTGGCAATGCCCAATTTTGGAGGAGAGGTAGCCCTCGACTTTGGTTGGCTTCCAGTGTCCAATTTTGACCGACTTTTAGACATTTGTGGAGTGCTAGTGTTCCATTTTGCACGACTTCTAGACATTTCAGGATTGATAGTGTCCAATTTTGATTGGCTTTTGGTAATTTCAGGAGTGGCAATGCCCAATTTTGGAGGACTTTTAGCCATTGTAGGAGAGGTAGCCCTCGACTTTGGTCGGCTTCCAGTGTCCACTTTTGACCGACTTCTAGACATTTGAGGAGTGCTGGTATGCCATGTTGGTCGACTTCTAGACAATTCTGGACTAATAGTGTCCAATTTGGGCTGACTTTCAGTAACTTCATAACTGGTTTGCATTGTCAATTGGCTTTCAGTAATTTCAGGAGTGAGATTGTCCAATTTTGGAAGGGTTACAGCCATTTTAGGAGAGGTAGCCCTTGACTTTGGTTGGCGTCCAGTGTCCAATTTTGATCGACTCCTTGACATTTGAGTAGAGCTAGTGTTCCATTTCGGATGACTTCTAGACAATTCAGGATTGATAGTGTCCAATTTCGATTG
>CM077108.1:26388635-26465081 GCA_039619505.1 Cimex hemipterus
TCCATTTTGGTCGACTTCTAGACAATTCAGGATTGATAGTGTCCAATTTAGTTTGTCTATCTGTAACTTCATAACTGGTAGTTTCCAATCTCAATTGGTTTTCCTTAATTTCTGGAATGGCAATGCCTAATTTTGGAGGACTTTTAGTCATTGTAGCAGAGGTAGCCCTCGACTTTGTTTGGCTTCCAGTGTCCAATTTTGACCGACTTCTAGACATTCGAGTTGTGCTAGTGTTCCGTTTTGGTTGGGTCTTAGACAATTTCAAATTGATAGGGTCCCAATTTGGATGACTTTCTGTGATTTTAGGAATGATAGTTTTCAATTTTGGTTGATTCTCAATCATTTCATGAGTGACAGTGTAAAATTTTGGCCGGTTTCCAGTTAATTCAGGTGTAACAGTGTTTGATGTTGATTGGCTTTTAGGAACTTGTGTAATAGTGTCCAGTTTTGGTTGACTTTCAATACCTTTAGAATTGATAGTGTCCATTTTATTTTGAATTTCAATTTCGGGATTGGTAGTTTCCAATATTTCTTGTCTTCCACTGATAGCTTCCAATGTCGATTGACGTTCAGCAATTTCAGAATTGAGAGTGTCCAATTGGGATTGACGTCTAGTAATTTCAGAATTGATATTTGCCAATTTGGATTGAAGCTCAGTAATTTCAGGATCGACAGCGTGCAATTTCTGTTGACTTATAGTAATCTCAGGACTGTTTATGTCCAATTTCGATTGGACTTCGGTAATTTCAGAACTGATGGCGTCCAATTTGGATTGAAGTCTAGTAATTTCAGAATTAATAGTGTCCAATTTTGATTGACTTTCAACAATTTCAGAATTTATAGTGTCCAATTTGGTTTGAAAAGAATTCCGTTGCATTGACGGCTGACGATCTTGTTGTCTTTCCGGTTGACTTACAGGCTCGGTCAAAGTTGGCACAAGATTGAGCGATGGCCTTTGCAATTCAATTTCTTTCATGATTTGACTGTATTTGGAAATATTTGAATTTCTATTTTCTTCAAAATCATCGATTTCTGAAACCGGACTAAATTTTAATAAAATGCAAGGAAAAATAAGATAAAAGAAAAATAAATTTTGTGGCAAGTAACACTTATTTTAATTTTATAAATTTTGTTATTTAGGCAATTAATAAAGAGTGCAATGTCGAATAAAATCAATAATCATAATTCATAGAAACTACATTTGTCTGGATAATAACCATGATCTGGCTCTCTGATGCTAAAAATGAATTAAAGATATGTTTAAAAGAATGTGGCAGTGTCTGTGAGGCGGATTGGCAGAGAAGCACTTATATATCAAGCCCACTGTCGATGTGTGGCCAAAGGAGGATCTGACGCATAGAAGGGCATCATCACACAATTAAAGATAGGCATATGAGGTTGTCACATCGGACACCTACTTTTGTGCCAAAGGCCATGTAAATGTCCAGTAAATAGAGAAAGATTGCTTGTCGTTTCCGTTCAAAGGTTGGAATTCCTTGACTCTTTATAGAGAGTGTGTAGGAATGCCACCTGATGTGGGAATTGGGCAAGTTTTTTTTTACTGTATGTAGAGTACATAACATTGAATGTATTTGTAACTTGAGTGAATAGCATGCAAATTGGAAAGAATATATTTAAGAATGAGTGAGGGTGTAAACGTGATAATGTTGGAAGTTAAAATGACCTAGCTGGTAACCTCTGGAGTCCATCCTCTGGACTGACAACTCCCTGGGTTTTCAAGGCCTGCTGGTATTTTAATGTAAAACTGGATTTAATGGTGGGCTGCAAAATGATTAAATCTGTACAAGTGTGTATGAATCATATGTAAATTTGAGCTTGTATAAGACTGTAATCAGTAAGTCTGCATATATCTAATTAGAGCACAGGTGGGGATTTCTTCCTCCTTGCCTTCTCTTTAGAGTGGTTGTTTTAACTCAAAGTAATGTTTTTCTATATAATTATTTGAATATTGGAGGAGGGGGAGGGGGATAAAGGTAACAAAGCAAATATAAGAGTACAAGCAGTGGAAAATTACCAACTGGCCATTATAAATTATCCTTGATTTTTCCAATAAATATATGTTAATTGGCTAAGTTGTTTTTACTGTTTATACAGGCAATCATCTAATAAAAAATATTTACCTTGAAATAGAGAACTCAAAGTGATTGGAATGTGAGAAGTTTCTGAGAGCGCAGCGACCTGAATTTGTGGTTTCTCCTCTTTGGAAGTTCTTTTGTTGGGTGTATTCTGAGGATTTACTAAGTGCAAGTTAGTCTTGAATAGTTCAAGGTCTTTGAATTTAATATGTTTCGTTGGATCAGAAATTCTTCTTTCTTCGATTTTATCATTCAGATCTGAAAATAAACCAAATGTTCAAGAAATGCAGGAAACCCTGGAAGCAGGAGGTGATTTAATTCAATCTTTCGTTATAATCTGGGCAGTGTGATGCAATTTTTTTTCTACAAAATACTGCACACTGGAGAATAGAAACCTCAGTAGCATGAGAATTTATATAACTAAATTAAGTCGACAATGCCTCGAATTAATGGGTTAAGCCTGGATTTTTGGTCAAAGGTCAGGAGAGTTCAAGAGCATAATTGTAAAATTCTGTATTTCATAAAAGAAAAATACATTTGTCAGATATTTCTAAAAGAATCATACAATTTTTTATTTATATATTTTTGAAAAATATTGATGTTCGGTGATAAAAACGACAATGTTCCGCAATACATAAATATAACTAAACTGCAATACAATGACAATTGGTAATACATCATACGTACAACTGGGAGTAAAAATTTAACTTTTGGTTATAAGTTATAAGGAAAAGGATATTGATTTTTGGGTTCAGCAATGTTTTAAATTTTTTCTCTACTAGGTGTAGATTTCGTTTAAAAGAAATGTTTATCAGTTTTTATTTTTCAATTTACATGAACATTTTCCATTTCTACATAAAATCTCATGTATTACTCTTTTTTCAGTCCAATCTTAGAACATGGATATCAATATCACAGAAGAGAGAAGCTAAACAGAGTTTTAAAATAAGTTTATGGTTCAAGAAATGTTTGACAAGCTCATCAACTTTCTCTGAATCAATTTTTTACAAATTTAAAGAAAAAGTAACACATTTTTAAATGAAGAAACAGTTTTTTAAGAGTCTAATTTCATTTCTGCATGCTTGTATTTATTTCGCCCAATTTAATGTCTTTCAAAAAAAACATTTAGATCAAAATCACCAATCTGTGGTTGGGCGAATTGCAAGAAAATGTCTGTGAATTCTAATTGTTAACATGCCTAACATCAATTGGCCAAGAAGTTAACAAATGTTCACTAATATCAGTTGCATTGTAAAAAAAAAATCAAGGTTCTACTCTGAATCAGCCATCAGCCAAGTTACTTTCATCAGCATCCGCATCAGGAACTAGACACACAGAAATGCTTTAATTTATCCTTTATAAAATAAAAACAAAACAAGAAAGGAATGTAGCAGAATAGTTAAAACCTGCCTGGGCTGATTTTTCTTGCCAATAAATGTCCCGGTTTTTGTAACTCCGTCCCTTCTTGGTGCCCATGATTATTGGAATTTGGGTCGGTAGTCTCCTTAAAAGCACTTACTACGACAGTTTTCCTGTAACCAGACATAATTTTAGTCAAACCTAGTAAAGAAGGGAAAACAAAACACAATTTAATTAGCCGTTACTGATCAATCCTGATCTGACTATCTTGCGTTGGTCTGCCAGAAATTTTTCGGCATTTGACCGTTTTCAGTCTGACATAGGCAGACCAGGATGATTGGTATTGTTTGAATTACGGATTCAACACCCCACAGACCCCTACCACATCATAGATGTATCTTAACAAAATTAATTAATTTTTTTCCTGTCAAGAGGTTAACCTATAATAAATAACCCAAAGTTTGTTTTGTTGGGTGATGTGCTTTAAAGTACTTGGTCCGTACTCAGTACTCAATTTAAAAAAATTCCAATGGATCACTGAGCAAAAATCAGATGTTCCAATTAATTTCTATTAGAGTATTATTACTAACCATTTCTGTTGTCTCTTGACTGCTAATGTTAAGCAAATGTTCACTATGATCATGACAACCTGAAAAAGAAATTTAATTAATATATGTAGTAAATCGACTTCTTGTCTATGAAGCATCACCTGTAATAGTGCAGTTAGTATTGAAACGGCCATTATATTCCTTTGGCTGTTCTCTACAATAAAGTTAAGTCTCATCAAGCAGGAGGTACTATAAACATTCTCTAAGTTGGGCCTGGCATAGCAAATCGGTATATCACCATCTAACGTATCCCTTTTCAAATTGATACAACACGAGATTGGAAGAGTTGGAGGGATGAACGACACAGACCATGAACTAGGGTCATCAATTCCACAACACTTTAACTAGAAGAAAATATATAAGTGAAGTTTTTTGAAATAAGTTTATCCACTAAAATTTACATCATGCTGGAGATCGTCTAATTTCTTTCTGTCAATTTTGCTAACAGTATACACCTTTGTTGCAGATCTTAGCTGTTCCAAGCAATATTCTGGGTAACTGTGTAGTGCTCGTATTGCCATAATTCCAATTATTATCTCCACTATGGTGGCAATCACAAGAAACACCATAAACTAAAATTGACATATTTAAAAAAATTTTTTTTTTTGGGGTGATATTCCAGAGTTGTTTGTGACCTTACTGCAATGAGTAAATGATGATTCTCTCTAAAGTTTGCATACACACCAAATGCAGAGATCATAATGAGAGTTATTGCGAGAGTAAGTAGAGTGATGGGTGGTAAAAGTTGATCCTGGTCGATCCAAGGAGAGTCGCTGAACTCTTTCATGGCAAGACTCGATACGATTAGCATTGTCATACCACCTGCCTAACAAAAAAAGGTATAAAATCTAATACAAATTGTACATAAAGACAGTGCATAAATGTATCATGTTGTTCAACTGATGAACATTGGTATAAAATTATGATGGTTATTAAAATTAGCTATGTCAGTTGTATGGCTTTTCTAATGAAAAGTGATATACAATTTCTAAGATTTTCAAAGATAATTTACAAATGAAAAACCTACATGCTCGATAACTTTGAGAGGAGTTAAATTCCCCTGTGAGAATTTTTCTTGAGGTTTGCGGCGTGATGAACCTTGTAGTTTGGTAATTTTCGATCATTTTGGTGCCTCCCCCTGCTTATAACCCTAATCCGCTACAAACTATGCTTTGTGGAATAATTTTTTATCGTTTTGGACATTAGTGTATTAATAATTATCGATCCAATCAATAACATTGTTATCGTCCAGAGGGATTTTATGTCGTCGCCTTTCCCAGCAATGTTATAAATTGACCTGCAATTGAAGGTAATGCTTCAAGAATACAATTTATAGACAGTTTTAGCATTTATTTCTTTGTGAGATTTCTCCTTGAGGTTTGGAGGGTGATGCACTTTGCGTTTGTTTCTGATCATTTTGTTCACCCTGCTTAAAACCCTGACCCACTACGATCTACTGATTCAGAATATTTTTTTTTAGTTTTATATATTAGTATATTAAACATTTTGCTTTAAATTAATGTCTTTTCATACTCTTCTGAATGGGTTTTATGTGGGTGCCTTTCCCTGCTTTCTTGACCCACTGTTGAAGATAATAATTCTAGTACATTTGTTAAAGTTATAGACGGTTTTTCTTTGATAGATTTTTTTATAATGTTTACACGGTGATGAACTTGTAGTTTGGTTGCTTCTGATCATTTAACTTTTTACTGTGCCTCACCCTGCTTAAAACCCTAACCAACTGCAACTTGCACTCATTTTATTGATTTTAAGATCTTAAAATATTAGGTAATTGTAAGTTTGCCTTTTCCTATCAGTTTGGTTTGCCTATCCTCACTGCTTTGGTCTGTCAGATGTTTTGGCATTTCGCCATTTTAAAGGTCATGACACAAAACCACAATGCACTGTATCGATTGAAAAAGGTGAATACATTTTCAGAAAATTAGACATTGTAAAATTGATTTGGCTGCACATATTTTATTGTGGTTTCGCTTAGAGGTCTGAGCGGTGATGAACATGTTTGTAGTTTGGTCAGTTCATTTGTTTAGTTTTGCTTGTTTGGAGAGTCAGACACGTTTTGCAATATCATAACCCACCTAAGCAGTATTTTTTCCACTTAAGTGATGCTTTTTGCTTTAAGGGGTAGCGAATGATGGGATGATGAGAAGGATACTACGAACAGAGATGAGGAATTGACTTATTGTAAACCATACTTTTTTTTCATGAAACTTGCATGTTGAGTGATGCTTTCTTTCAAGCAGTCTTAAGCAAGATGTGGATTGTTTAATTTTAAATGTGATTTGTGCTGGTGCCTCACCCTACATATAACCCCATCAGTCTTGCTTAACTGTCCATATTATTAGCATTTATCATTGACATATTACTAATAGAGGGTATCAAGGGTATAAACAGGGAGAGGCATTGATGCAAAGGCACCACTTAAATTGGTGAAATGGTTAAAATGATAGTTGAAAACAGTGAGGACAGGACAACCAGAATGATTTGGTTAAACTACTAGTTCTTTGATAAATCAACCCAAATTTGGTTCCAAATATTTTTTGTTACATGTTTTCCATTTACTTTTCTCTATGGTGGGAGATAAGGCACTTATCCAAAAAGTGAAAGTGTAATTTTAACACATGATATAAATAAATGGACAAATCATAACTAGACACATAACCACATAGCAAATTAATTCAGCACAGAACGATATATTTCCCCATAATCACATATTTTAAGCTTCAGCTTGCAAATGGAAATTAACCAGGTCGAGAAATGTCACTGCAGGCGACACGACATCCCGAAGAGGAAGTGCTGATCTCAGTCGGCTGCGGGCAGCTCTCCTAAATCAGAATGTCAGATGCTAATCGGTCGAAAGGTGTAAAGCCCTGGTAGAAGAGGTGTAAATGACGTTCGGCCTCTCAGAGAGGACAAAAAAGCTCCAGAATGGAAATCGAATACTACAACAGGCACAGTGAGTCGTTCAAATGGGCCAGCATCGCCACCCACGTCTTAGGCTTCGCCCACTTCACAACGGCCATCCTGTACGATTACATTTCAAAAACATATGTCCTCCAAGGGGTCAAGCAGTATTACTTTTACAGGCTGAGGTTTTTAACGCACTGGAACCTTGTAAGTAATTCATGAAACATTTGGCATAAATCATGTGGCGTGTTAATTGATCACAGGTGCTTCTTTTATGAACACGATCTTTTTTTCCGGGTTATCCCGATCAGATTTCTATTTTTTTGAAAAAAGCCCATTTGTAAGTATGTCGGGTTCGAATGCAGGGCCGCTGGATTCGAACTCGGGACCTTGACCTTACAGTGATGAGCGCCGTATCAAAGACGAAACCTTGCGGCCACCGACCTCCCTCCCGCTTTCTATTGTGCCCATTATTGGTCCCTCGAGATGCGTTAAGGAAGTTGCTGGCCGCGAACGGCGGGTGCTACATCAAAGGCCACGCGGGTTAAGGTATCAGACCTGTCTAAATATATTTGATACATACGGACGGGAGAGGGTACATAATCATCGGAAGTGCAGGGCAGCGTATTTTCGGCCAAGTTCAAGCCCAGCTGCGTGGGTAAGGACTCACAGTGGGTGAGTGGTGAGTTCCCTGGTGGGCACCTACAGAAGACACTGTGTTTCATTCATCGCCGTGGACCATAGTACTTGTGTATGACCTCGTGGGAATCGAATGGATCGGATTGCCGAGTGCGTATAGCCAGCGAGGAGCTGAAATGGCTGATGTTTGTCGGAGGTAGGCATGGTCTCCTCAAGGGGGTGGTTAGAGATTCTACTAAAATCTAAACCGGTAGCGAATTCCCTACACCCAAGGATATAGTTGTCTTCTCTATCTAGGCAGTGCGTGGGAGACTTGGCCAGTGTATGTCAACCATCTTTTCGGTATCCCCTTACGCGCGGTACTGGTTGTGAAGTGTACAACCTCAGAAGGGGTAAGCGGGAAAAGTAAGCATATCTTAGTTATTAGTCTGTAGATTTGCGGGCTTCTACAATGAAAAGCAGATTTTCCGAGCGCCGAGGCGAGTCGCTCCTAACTTGAGAATCTAAACGTGTGATAAGTGCGCACACTGCAACGCCATTGGGAATGATGGGCAATCTGACGCCCATTATGGAAAAACTACAATAAGATTTGAGTGAAGGATGATTTGACAATTAAATTAACTAAAAACATAACATTGTCCAAACTGTAATCATTAATAGAATAGCTTGGTCGTTTTATAATTGTAGTATGTCAGACGGATTCTTGCCATCTTTACCGGTGGGATAGTGTCGGCCGGACTACAAACAAAATTAGAACTCCTACACCTTTGTCAAATACAGTTACTTCAAACGTCTCCCGTCTGATTCAGCTCCTCGACAAACATTATAGACTAAAGTTACAAAAGTTATCACCGAAGAATGGTACGTATGACATATGACAATGACAACAAATATAATAATTGGTGTGGTCCCATCGACCAATGGTCATCAATGACTTATTTATTCTCAAAAGGAAGATCTGGCCAATTGAACTAAGGAACTAGGGAAAATGAAATGATCCAAAAGGCCTCAGTGTTTGGGGAATACCTAACCCCACTTCATAATAATCATCACTCACATTCAACCCGGTTAAAAAAGCTTGGAAGAAGGTTCTCCAACTTGCTTGGTTAACTGAGCAAAAGTACGATGTTATGTTTTGGTGAATTTTGATATGCTGACAGACCGACCAAACCAGCGAGACTAGGCAGACTAAAATCGAATGGTCCAACCTATAGGTTTATCATCCTTCAGACCTCTATAAAATCTCTCAATATATATGGCTAAACTTAGTATAGTGTTTCAAAATCAATAAAAACGGCAACTTTGAAAAGCATAAGTTCATTGAGTCAGGGTGGGTAAGGTACAATTTGGACAGCTAAATCCACTATATCCCTACTGTGCAATATCCCTTTATTTGAAACGTCTTCAGTACTGTATACAATCAATATGGCGCCTTGAGACTTGTGCCTATGCCTCATCCTGCTTATAACCTCGATCATTAAATATATCAAAATGCTGAAACATCCTACAGGCCAAAATCGACCCAAAATAAAGGTTCATCACCCCTCAGTCCAATGGATGAAATCTCAAAGTAATGCGCATTTCGTTTAAAAATGACAGAAAAGAATGATTCAAAATGACCAAATATCGTTGAACAAAAGTTGACATGTTAAAATTCATCATCTCCTGGCTGAATATTTTCGCTCTCGCACTACCATCTTCAGTTGAAACATATTGAAAATTAAATAATTTTAATCTAACTTCGTTTTTTGGCTAAGAAAGTCAACAAGTTTTGAAATATTACAACAGAAATTACTGTTTGTTATGATTGTTTGGGCATTATTTTGAAATCCTCTAGTCTAAATGGAAAAAATGCTGGTCTTTGTCACATATTAAATTGCTTTTTTGTTTTAGTACCTTCAATGGATATATTTCTTATCCAGGACGGTCATGGACATGAAGAGAATATTTCAAGAGCGTAGATGTCGGTCACGTTATGACAATTTTTTAGACTACGTACAGATATCTGCGGCTTTTCCTTTTACTTTGGTAGTTCACCCGGTTTAAAAATGGATATTCCAACTGTTACATATTTTTTCTTTATCGTTTCAGTTTATATCTGTGTCTTACTGGTTTCTGGTTTCAATCAACCCCAGTTTCGTCCACACGGAGACCGGCCCGAGAAGCACGTTCCTCCTCAACCAGATGATACACACCAACATCCTTCCTTTGCAAATCTTGGACTTAGTCACGACGAAAAAGATCAAAACGTCACCGACTGTATGCATCGCAGCTTGTAGCATAATACAGTTTTTGTTCTTTGCATGGTAGGGAGTCTTTTTATTTTTATTTTCATTTTTAATCAGAAGAATAACCCAATTTTTGTTTTAGCATGCTTTACTTTTATCATACTAAAGGTACCTGGTCGTACCCGATTATCGGGATTCTCAAAGGATATAAAAGGATCCTACTTTTAGCCGGCTGTTATTCCACTAATATTGTTTTCTGTTACCTTGGAGATGTCATCAACAATAAGTTATGGGGTAAGTGGAGGTGTTTTTATCTTCTACCATATTCGATAATTAATTAATTTGCATTTCAAGGGAAATTGAGCCTGGAAAACGAAACGATCAATGACCCAAACAGCTGTCAACGAGAAATAGAATAACAAATAAAACACTTCTTATTTATTTCTGAATTATTATTTATAAAGACGTAATTTTATCTTACAATAAAAACATTGCTGGGTAAATAATATAATCGTTGTTACGTCTACAATACTATTTAAAGGACTATAAGGCAGTTTGATCGCCTGTTAAACAAGAGATTATGAAAACAAAAACAAGCATAAAACAATCAGGACAAGATTTTATCGTTTGACAATGTTTAATAAATACACGTGGCTAACTATATAATTTTTAGCTTGTAAAATTTTTCCCCTGATATTTTTGTAAAAGCATTGTGGTTTTTCGCCAGCATCAGCGGTGGTTGTTCGGTGGCCCAACCTGCTTATAACCCTGACCAAGTACGACACACGTTATTAACAATTTTAGTGTGGTCGTTTACAACCAATTTGGGCATCATCACAAGAGATTATGCTTTTTACTATATCCAGAGTTGCCTCACCCTGTTTATACCCTGACCCACAGAGACTGAAAATTAAGAAAATCTTTTATCGTTTTTAGCATTCATTACATTGTGAGGATGATGAATCTTAGGGTGATCTTTTCCGAACGTTTTGTGTCTAACGTGCCTCACCCTCCTTATACGCCGGCATATTATTGAAAATAAGATAGGGAAGATTTAAGCATTTATTTCTACGAAAAATTTTTATTGAGTGCTGCGGAGCTATTCGTGTGTAGTTTGGTCATTTCTAATAATTCGTGTGTCTCACCTTCCTTATATCCCCACTGTGACCTACGATTTTCGAAATCATCAATTTCGGATTTAGCATACATATTAATAATTTTGCTTCCAATAACTGGCTTTTGGGGCGTCGGTGCCAGGTTGTCTTTGACACGGCGCTCATCACTGTGAGGCAAAGGTCTCGGGTTCGAATCCAGCGGCCCCGCATACTTACAAATGTTATTTTTTTTTCCAAAGGTTTATATGACCTTTGCTGTCGCGAACCCTCGTAAAAACAAAAACAAAAAAAAACTGGTTCTTCGCCATCTTTCGAGGGGCGTTTTATATGGGTGCCGTTCCCTGCTTATAACCCTGATTTACTATTGAAGATAATACTTCAAGAACACATGTTAATGTTACAGTTGATCAGTTATTCCTTTGTGTAATTACTCCTCGAGGTTTGTGGGGAGGTAGATCTATAGTTTTGTCTTAATCAATGTCTTTTTGTCTTATTCAGAAGGGGTGCCTCACCCCGCTTACATCCTGACTCACTATTGAAGATAATGGTATGAGTATAAAGGTGTATGGATTTATTGTTTTAGCGTTTATTTCTTTGGAAGATTCCCCTTGAGGTTTGAGGGTCGTTTCACGTTAACGACCGTTTGGATCTTTCAGTGCCTCGCCCTGCTTATAATCTTGACCCAGAGTGACCCACGTTTTTCGAAATAATAGTTGTTTCAATGCAATTTTGAAACTTAATAATTAGTTTTGAGCTTGGCTGTTTCTGACGATTTCGATTTTTCTATTACTGGCGTTTGTCAGACGCGTCTGATATTTTTCTCCACCTCGTGGTGGGTTTGTGTTTGTGCCTCACCTTGACCCAGTGCAACTCACAGATTTCCAGAAATCGTGTGCACTCCCTTTTAAAGTTTACTGAAATAAAGCTCCAAGTTGCTGGATCTGTGTTTTTTTTAAACTCTTCCGCAATCATCCTACCATGGCAACGTCGGACCCAACAAATGTTTAGGAAAAGAACGCTCATTATGTAAAATTGACCATTTTGGAAAGAAAAAGAAAATACCGAGTTAACTCAGGACAAAATAACCCTGTCAGTTCAATCGAGAGAAGTTTTTTCTCTTCAAAATCTAATCGTAACATCGAGCTCGATGTGCAATTTGGGATCATGAGTTGTTTACATATACCGGCGGTGTTAACGGATCACTTTACACCTGAATAACTGCTATTTGCTGATTTTCACTCAGTCACGCCATAGTTTACCTCTAGTACTATCCTCGAGTCAAATTTTTCTCACTTAATTATCTACGGGGGAAGGTCATCGAGAAAATCACTGCATCCTGTTGTGAAATAGGAATTATTCACCAAGCGCAGCCTTTGTAACTTATATTGGACTGTTTGAAAAAAGTTTCCCTTCAACCTGATGAATTTTTTCCCCTTTATTAGTCTTTTGTCAAATATCGCATACTGTACTAATTATTATGGGAATTTTTTAAACGTGTAAATTTATTCAGGCACGATTTAATCAGCAGAAGGCGTAGATGCATAGAATAATATGCTTTGAATATGCAAATCGTTTTGCCGAAGGTTTACTGACACTTCAAGTAACTCCGGTCGATCTGAAAGTTCTAGGAATTCTTCCAAGTTTTCTTTTAAAACAAGTTTTTTCACCGAAAGGGTCAATTTGTTCGAATGACAACTAAAAATAAAACATTTCTGTCTTTAATAAGACACAACAACCAGGTTTTCTTTGTACTCCACTTTAAACACGGCATAAAAATGAATATTTTTGTTCTAATGACATCACTAATCATATTCGATTAAAAAATAAATAAATAAAAAAATTTGACTTGGACCACCTGTGCTAGATAATTTTTTCTTTTTTGCCGGAGTTTTTTTAAAAAAAAGCCCATTCGTAAGTACGTCACCTTGCACGCCTAAACCGTTGCGGCCCCTATATCAATTGTCGTTCTGCACAAAAATATTCAGAAAAAAATCCCGAAAAGAGAAAACCTACAGAAAAACTTCAATCTCCTCTCATTGAAATTTTAGAGAAGCTGTAAACAGGACAAAATCAGGAAATGGCGCCCAAACACAACCGACGATAATTGATCGAAACGACGAAATTCATCTGACAGACCGGGCCGATTGAAGTTAAAACTATCCATATATCTCAAGGTTTTGTTTTTAAAAATTGTTGTTTCATTCTAGTATAGAGAAAGTATAAAAAGGCCATCGTAAACGCAACCATCATCTTGGCGTGTTTCACGAGCGCGATGTCATTTCCTACATCCCCTGTGAAGAAATTACTCGATCAAATCTGTTTGGATTCAAATAAGGATTGCAAAGAAAGCCAAGCTATTAACAAAGAAGCTTTAGAGGTATTAAAACTTTAATGGACACCGAGATGTTATGATAAGGAAATAACAATAGCCTTATCACACCAATGGCTTCGTGAGCTGACATGAGCAAATTATCTGAAAAAAATGGGGAAAAACTGTCAGTCAAGGAAGAACTGTTTGTTTACAGATTCTATTACCCCAGAAGGTCTGCCAAAGAACGGAGTATATGCCCTAAACTCGAAAAACCAATATTTTTCTAGCTTAAGTTCACTAAAAGGTGGGAGTTAGTACAAACAACTTATTGAAGTACGATACAAAAGATGGCAGTTCAAGTAGACATCGGCTCGAAGATAGTTCGGAATTCCAAGACGTTGCCAATACAAGACAAGCAGCTACCCTTGCTCGTGAACGGAATGAAAGCGACCTATGTACCAAAAAGCAGAATTGGTACGAATTGGTAAGTCACCCCAATGATACACCGATAGATCTAGGGCGCAAGAAGTTTCGAGGTCAGGAAAATTTGATCGCAACGCCTCATAATACTAGAAGCTTGGAATTGTTCAAGAGAAAAGGAACGGTTTCCATTGCTTATGGATCCATTGGATGAAAACTATTGCGACTAACTTGACGCCAATAATTAAGGCATGTGAGAGGTCTAAGCTAGGAACTTGGTCTATCCAGTTGATAGTCCGACTTGAAGTACCCTTCATAGCGGGGGCAATTCTTCCTTTGCTCTTCCTCTATCCTTGACCACTCATGACCTTTGGAACTTCTATCCTCCTGAACACAGGGCTTCATCCTTGCCTCCATCCTGCGTAAATATCTTTCTTACTCTATCCACCGATCCGCATCTCTTTCATTCTCTCGTCAACACAGGTCTTACATTCGCAGTTCAAATTAACGTTCGATATTAATCTATCCCTGTAATGTCAAAACGAAATAAATCACCCATTTTCACTAGAAATAAATTACATTTCTACTGAAGAAATGATTAAATCGATACACATATAGCGGTGTAAATGTTTAAACTTCGATCAAAGGTAAATTGCAAGTAAGCTCATAATTGACAGATCACGTTTTTCGTCCACAAGCCCAATGGTCAATCGGAGACTTTTTTGATCGTGATTTCACGTGTCGACTACACCGATGACGGGACCGAAATTGTTTATTCATACAAGGTTGACCTATGACCAGTTACTTCCTTGCTTTATATATGTCCCGGTTTAATGTCTCTGATAAAACGCAAACAACAGTACTTTTATTTTGTTTAAAATTTTAAATTAACGTTGGTAACGTTATATTGATCGCTTTTTAAAAACAATTGTGCGAACCTGTGGCTAGGACGTTTCCGCTCATTACCCTGCTTCTCCCTACTTATAACCCTAACCAACTACAATCTGAGCTTTTCGATAGTCGTTTTTTATACATACACCAAAACTTCCACAATATATAAAATAATTTCCTCTCTCGCCCACCCCCTGTACTTGCCCGCGCTTCGCGAAGTTCCCCTTCATTTTAACATAATTTAATAATGGGTATTTTAGGGGTGTCGGTCGCCACAATGGTTGGCTTTGTGGCGTAAGGTAAAAGTCCCGGGATCGAAACCAGCCGCTCTGAACTTGAATTTGACATACTTGCAAATGGGCTTTTTTTCAAAAGCACGAGCACCCCGTCCGCTGTTGCTACAAACCCTTGTACAAAAAGGTTCAAAATTTTGAGCATGACTTAAACAAATTCTTTTGACTTTTTGGTGGATGGAAAAAGAGTATTAGATTTTCTAGAAATATTGGTTGAAAGTGTGTCTTTTCTTTTTTTTTAGTGCTAAAGCAAATTCTATTACTTTTAACGAAATATCTTTCTACAATATTTTCTTTTTTGAAACGTTTATCAGCAAGATTGTGAAATGATTTTATCTTTTATTGTAGATAGAACTTACTTCGTCTTATAACAGAAAAGCATAAATTATCATGAATTATAAGCCATAAAATTAGAAAAACCTACAGTTTATAGCTAAATCTTAATTTCAATTAATTGTTTTATATATTTTTTAAAATAAATATTCTTTCCTTTAAAATGCTTGTTTCTTAAATAATATTATTTGGCGCAGTCGGAAAAAAATTATTTCGTCTGTTTAACTTAAAATCATTTCGAGGTTAGATTCCTCCCGCCCCCCCAAAAAAAAAAATTAGGTAAAAAGTTTTTTTCTTTGCCTTCTAAGTATCTTTAGAAAATTAAACTTCACGCAACGAATTTTTTCGAATAAGTCTAGTTTTTTTAAAACGTTTGTGCACAAAATTGGGAAAATATTTTTGAACATTTGGTATACAGAATGTCCAAACCTAATGGAACAAAATTGAATGTTTTTCGTCGAATAGTTTTGGCACTATTTAATTTATCAGTAGTATATTTAAAAATATATTTGGTTTATGACGAAACTTTAATTTTAATTAATTATATTTTTTGATAGCTTTTATAAACATTCCTTCCTTTAAAATGCTAGTTTTCAGACGATAATATTTGGTACCATTCAAATTTTTGGTTTAATAAGAAATTACGACTTAAAAATACTTTCGAACTTTGATTTTCCGAAAAAGGGAGGCTAAAGAGTTTTTCTTTTGTCTTCTTAGTATTTTTAGTAAATTGATTTGTATACAATGAACAAATATTTCTTTCGAATAAATCTCCTTTTAAATTTTGTTTAAATGCACAAAATTATTAAAGGCTTTTAGAATATTTGTTGGTATGAATTGTTATATTAGATGCAAAGAAAACCAATATTTTTTGTATAATAGTTTTATTATTATTTATCGCTTTGGGTAGAAATCACTTTTACCAGGTGAAAAAGCTTTTTAATATCAATAAATGAAAAAACAAAAACTTTAATTTGTGGGTAAATATTAATTAGGTTTTATATATATATAATCGTTCATTTAAATTGTTGGTTGTTGTTTTCAAAAACAATATTTGGCGTAGGTGAGGAAAATTTTTTCGTTTTAAAAGATGGCATATGAGGTATGACTTCAGTCAGTATGTTTGAAATTTAAAAATTTAAAAATCCTTTCCATTGAACTTTTTCACAAAATAATTATTGAGATATCATGAGTCTGTGATGTAGGTTTCAGACAAAGACAGTTTTCTTCATCGCGCCGACGTTTCGATCTTTATTGAGATCATCTTCAGGGCTCGAAGTGTTTGCCTTCTGTGTGCTTGTGTCAATCTTGCGTGTCGTGTTCAGAGTGCTCACAAGTACACAGAAGACCAACATTTTGTGCCCTGGAGATGATCTCAATAAAGATCGAAACGTTGGGGCGATAATGTTTTTCTGAAACCTACATCACATTTTTAACGGTCACTAATCTCTACACATTTTTCACAAAATGTTGATTAATAGTGGTTTTTTCTTTTTAGTATTTTAGTAAAATTTAATTGCATGAAACCACCTTTTTACAGTGTTTTAAAATGATTTGTAAAAATTTGGTGATTAGAATTTTTCTGCTTAGAGAAAATTCAATAACATTTAAACAAAAATTTTTCTTTCGAATGAAGCTCGGTTTTTTTAAAACCTTGTGCACACAATTGTGAAAGGGTTTTTGAAATTTGGCGATGCGAATTCCACATTAATCGCGAGCAAAATGAATTCTTGTTTCATTATTATCAGCAATAAATAAAAACTAAGTCTTTTGGTTCATGATAAAACCTTACTTTTAATTACTTATGTTTTTGATTATTTTTTATTTTATTTTTGTTTTTAAAAGGTGACATACGATATATGCATTAATTCAGCTAGTATTTTGAAATTTTAAATACCACAAACTTTTATCTTAATTTAAATTGTTTTTTTTTTTGAAAGTTTCTGTAAACGTTTTTCCTTAAAAACGCTTGTTTCTTAGACGACAATATTTGGTATTACTTATGACTTAAAAACCCTTTCGAGCTTAAATTTACCTAAAAATGTGGGCAAAAAGAAATGGTTGAATGTCCAGATTTGACGCAACAAAATTGAATCGAACAAAATTAGGCAAAAATCACTTTGTTTTATGTCCAAAAACAAAAATGAACTATTAAGCAATAAATTAAAAAAATACAAATAAAAATAAAAACCTTTGGTTTATGGCGAAATCTAATTTTAAATAATCTAATCTAAATTTAATTTCAATTAATTGCGTTTTTAGAAAGATTTGATAAATATTCCTTCTCTTAAAATGAAGTTTCCTAAGACGATAATAATAGCGCGCTTGGTGAAAATTTATTTACTTCGTTTAAAAATTAAGTACGACATAAAAATCCTTTCGAGCTTAAATTTCCCGACAAAAAGTATGGTTGGAAGGTGTTTTTTTTAAAAATGATTTTTTAAAAAGTTTGTGCACAAAATTGTAAAAGGATTTTTGGACATGAGTAGATTGAAGTCCACATTTGATGTAAAAAAATTGAATTTTTTAAAAATTTATCGTTGATGTAGAAATCACTGCCTTAAATGCCAAACACCGCTGAATGGTCACAGACAATAAATTTAAAAAAAAAATTGGTTTATAGCGAAACCGTAATTTGATTGTCAACATTTCTTATAAATATTCATTTAAAATGTTCGCTTCCTTATTTAAAACGTTTGGCGTATTGGAAATAAATTCATTTTGTGTTCCTCCTCATTGAGTATATTATGGTGTATAAATATACATGTGTATGTATATACCTTTCAATAGAACAACTAGTTTTGGTTAAAACAATTGTTATATGTAGGTTTGAAAATGTTTAAGTGCCTTAATGTAAAATGTATATACAAATTAAGTATAATATGTAATAATTTTTTTTTTGGCATTAGCCTAAATAGATATATGCCCTTTTATCATTTATGTTTTAAGTTGTTATTTCCATTTTGTGCATGTCCTTTAGTATCTCTTGTGACAGCAAACTTCCAGACAATGGACAAATTTGCAAATTTGAACTCAAAATTGGAATTTATTTGATGAATTTGACAGATTTTTCTTTCGATTTATCAGCTTTTTTAAATAAATATATTTAAGATGATCTTCATTAGAAATTTTGTAAACAAATGAAAAACACAAACTTATCAGTTGTCAAAATATTAATGTTCTTAACAGTCTATATTTGATAGTGCACATTTTCCATTTTCAGAGAAAAATAACTTTTTTTTTTAAATTACAAAATTTTAGAGGAAGTTTCAACTTACGAACAGGAGTCCGATAAAGGCGAAATTGATCGATTTCAAGATTTTGATCATGAATGCGCCCATGATTTCTATCTTGATTGTAAAACGCCTCGAGAAGATTTTCCCGGTCTTCTTCGTCCTAGGTGAGACGTAGTAGGCGTGCTCCGAATTGGATCCACTTCGGAACACGACTGTGGGGCTCATCTGCTTGGTGCTGGAATTGCTGAGGTGGGTGGGCGACGGGTCGCCTAGTCACCAGGATGAAAACAACCCCACTCGGTTTACACCTTTTGAGAACTATCACCGTGATGGAGCATCAGGGATGAGATTTTGTACATCGGCCAATCGGCTCGAACCGGCTTTCCTTATTTCAACTCAGCGTCATTTTTTTCTATGGAGTAAGTTGTGCTTATCAAGTATGGCCACCTGGACGCTACGTTGCGGAAAAACCCAATATGTCTATGATTATCAACCAAATGTAACTTCTTACGGCCAGCAATATAATTAAAGTAAAAAATTAAGAAATTTCATCACTAACCTTTTTAAAAAACTAATCTAATATATTAACAGGTATTTTGTAATCATATGTTTATTTTAAATAAATATATACAAAGTCTTTCATAAATATGCTACACATAATGGCCCACAACAAAAAATACAATATAATTACGCTTAACACAAAACACAGAAAGTGTGAATATGATGAAAAAAAATGAAATATTAAAAGACAAATTTTCCTTCTTCCTTTTTTCCTGAAAGTTTGGGCAAATTTAAACTTGAAGTATTTTTTTTGTGTCTGCAGATAGACGAACAAAACCGGTGTAGTTTCTTCCAATTTTTTCTGTGCCTCTCCTTTTTTATAACCCTGACTTACTCTGGAAGAAAATAGAGACTAAAGTTATTGGACGGTTTAACCATTATTTCTTTGTGGCATGTGGTTCTGGGGTCTGCAGGTGATGCCGATAATTTTGTTGTACCGTTTGTTGTACCTGACCCAATGCACCTACGTTTTTCGACGGTCCGTGGCATATTATTTTTCTTCATCAGTGGCTCTCGGTTGATAATGAACCTGTGGTTTGGCTGTTTTTGATCAGTTTGCTTTATTGGAGCCTCACACTGCTCATATCACACCTGCTTATATCCCTAACAAACAACTCCTATCCTTTTTCGAAATCGTCGTTTTTTATTATGTTTTGGACCTTTGTGTATTCATAAACATGCTTCCAATCGCTTAGACATGTTCAGAAGGGGTTTTATGCTGGCGCCTCATATTGCTAATTAACATATAAGACAACGATACATTCTAATGGTATCTACCTGTAAGATGATCTTTTCCAATCATTTTGATCTACCGGTACTTCACTCAGTTTTTATCTTCGATGCCCTACATGTTTGAATCGCTTACAGATTTTTGGACCTTAACATAATAGCTCGCTTAACAATCCGCTATCTTGGTGTTATTTCCGTCCCTCGCCCTGTTTAAATCTCTGACTTACAGTTAAAGATAATTCTTCGAGAGTACAGGTCGAAATTATGGATGGTGTTGGTATTTATTTCTTTTTGGGCTCTGCGTAGATCCGTCTTCCGATAATTTTAGTTTGCCCTGTGCCTCGTCCTGCTTATATCCGTAACTCGCCCTATGTTTTAATCGTGGTTCTTATTAATTTTTGGTCGGCAGTATATTGAAATTTAGACTTCCAATCTATGGCTATCCTTAGATAATGAATCTTAGTTTGGTAGAACTCTGATCATTTTAATTTACTGGCGCCTCACCCTGCTTATACCCAGACTTACTCTTGAAGATGGACGGTGCTTCAAGAATATATATCAAAGTTACGGAGAGTCGGGCATTTATTTCTGTTGAATCCGAAGTTTGATCGTTTTCGTTCATTCGTTCTGATCTTTCCTAAGCGTTTTCCCGTAATTGGGTCAGGGATGTAAGTAGGGAGAGGCAACGACTGACCCACCACTGATGGTGGGTAAAGATTGAAAACAGCGTTATGTACAAATATATTAATAGTTTTTTAATTCATTTTGCATCGTCTGAAAATATTTTTCGTAGTTTGATCTGCCTGATCTGCTTATCCTTGTGGTTTTTGTACCTCCTTCTGCTTATTGCTATAGGACTCTGAAGGCTTTGCTTAATATATTTTTGTTTTTGATGTTGTCTCGGCGAGGATAGACGGACCGGTATTATCTGACAGGACTAAACGACACCTCCATCATCTTGCAGGTCCACGAAAAATCTCATAACGTTTATTAACAACAGTACATAAATAGGAAAAACTTTCGTGTTTCCGATTCTCGTTTTGTCTCACGATAAATTATAAAGCGGAAATCGTTTTTATTAAGATCGCTGCCTTGGAGTTTAAGCTATGTAAATTTTACTGGAGCCATAAGATCAACTTTATGATAATATGATTGATTAGGTGTCCGTCTGATATTAAAAATGTTAAATTGCGAACTTGTGTCAGATAAGAAAATCGCTCCTTAAAAAAACTCCTAAAAATAGAAATTAACTGCTACACAAAAGAAATGTGCAAGTTAAAGAATAATTGACTAACACCTGACCTGAACTGGTGTTTTTAATTTAATTTCACCTTTGGATTTTTTTTAGTTGATTAAAAAGACTTTCAAACGTCGGATTTATCGCGAACTCCATGTCAAGTGGAGAAAATAAAGTCAGATTTGTACTCATAATTTCATTTTGGTTAAACCTCAGAGATAAAGCTAATCTAGTTGATAAGACAACTACTTATATATGTATATTTATTCCTTATATGATTAACATTTTATTAATAAAAAATTTTCTTTGTTTCCTTCAAAATCAAAATTGTTCAATAATTGTACTGAACAGTTTTCAGGCTTGGTTTTTATCAATTATCAAACAAATCGATACACATATACAAGGTGTTCGGTTATTCGTGTTAGAATCTTTGCTCATGGATTCAACTTTCAAAATGGAACACAAAAAGTTCTAATTAACTATGGTCCGAATCTCAACAGTTTCGGTGTAATTTCACTTTTTTATTTTTTAAGATTTCACAATTTTGCTTCAAATAAACAATAACTCCAAGAACAGAACAGAAAGGTTTGGATAAATTCATTGATACCATTGAAAACTACGTTCGATTAACAATAAGTTGTGATCAATATTAAAGTTGCAAAACTTTGAAATGTTTTTTAGTAGTGAGAATGTTGAAAATGTTTTTGTTTTCCATGGTGATTCTAAACGACTATTTCCAAACAGTAAATTTCTTAAAGCATACTCCAATTAATACGCTTTTTAGTGGTGCAATCGCTTTTTTAATTATTTTTTTCAAAGAAGAATAAATTGATAAAGGAAAAGAAAAAGCCGTAGTTAAAGGAAGGTTGGAGGACCATTCTTCCTTTTTTCTGTTTCTTCAAGTTTGAAAAAAGTAATTAAAAAAACGATTGCACCACTAAAAAGGATATTAAATGGAGTAGGTTTTCTGAAATTTACTGTTTGGAAATAGTTGGTTAGAATAACCAAAGTAAGTTTTTCAAATTTGAAAAAAAATTGTTTTTCCAACATTTTTGCTACTAAAACACTTATTTGATGAAGGTTGACAAATTTAGTATTGATTATATATTATTGGAAATCTAACGTAATTTTCAATGGTATCAACTGTTTTATCCAAAACCTTTCAGTTTTGGAGTTATTGTTTATTTGAAGCAAAGTGGTGAAATCTTAAAAAATAAAGAAGTGAAATTACTCCGAAACTGTTGAGATTCGGACCACAGTCAATTAAGACTTTTTGGTTACTTTTGGAATGTAGAATCTACTGGGAAAGTTTGTAACACGAGTAGCCGAACACCATGTATAATATTGTTTAGAATAAAATGGGCTTTGTTACATGTTGATTTCAATTTTCAGTACATAAAATCATCAAAGGAGTAACTTATAGTTTCGGTATTTTGCTATCATCAGGATTATAAGCTGGATGAGGTACCGGCACGATCCATACTAGCCGTATTTGCAAATTGTGGATGCCGTCACTCCAGGAGTCAACAGCTTAATTCATGAGCATGCACCTGAAACTTTTCAACTGGAGCTAAAGAGCATGTTCGGCAGCTAAAACCACTGCTTTTTCGCTGTGCATTGTTCATTTAGTTCAAACTCTTCCTGGAACTTCGGCCAACTTTGGTGTCACGTAGTTTCAGTCTGTGCCTCACTCTCATCCGACCATAAAATATGGCAAAATACCAAAATTACAAAAAAAAAAAAAAAAACAATTGATTTGAAACGACTTACGTACATTTATTAATTTTCCTAAATCGAAAAATCTATAACAACGACAAATTTCGAAAAGTTAGGTAGGGTGAGGCACCGGTGAGCAAAACTGATCCAACTTACCGGTTCATCATCCCACAGACTTCACAAAGAAAACAACAAAAAATAATAAAAGGGAAAACCTTTTATAACTTTAACATGTTTATTTGAAGCGTTATACTCAAAAGTAAGTCAGGGTTAAAACTGGGGGAGGGACCAGTTCGAAGTTTCCATCTGAACACGAGAGGACATTGAGCGGAATCGAAATTTTATTATTTACATACCAAAAGTCCAAAAATCTATAAAAATGACACTGGAAAATTGTCGGTTCCGGATGACGGTAGTTGATCCATTCTTCTGTTTCTGTTTATCTACTTCACTTTTTCTTAGCAAAATTAAAACGCTAGATGGACAAATTTTCGGAAGTACATAATAATAAGAATGGAATAATAAAATTATAATTGTAAACAATCCTTGTTGTTTTTGAGCAATTCCGTTGATATAAATCCAAGATACAGCACAGTGTTTTATTTGTCTTACGATAACCAACCGTTCGTTCTTTAAGAGATTAAGGGCAAGAGAAAGTTGTCAGAGATTAAACGACCGCCAAGAAATTTCAAATTTTTCGCTCAATATTCAGTAGTCTATTACTTGACATTGTGTAATGCATCTTACGAGGTTTTTTTTTTTACACAATTTAAAGAAATAAACAACTCACAGCTTACGATGGATGAGGTTTGTCTTGTTCAAGTTTGCAATATCTCATCTTTCCGAAAAAAAAAAAAAAAAACCGTTGAATGTCATCATCGATCAATATTTAAAGGAGTGCTTTTTAGAAAGTTGTTGATGTTTTTATTCTAAACCTCTCTTCATCGAACTTTACACTGTTTCATGAACACTTATCGGACGCAGAGACTGTCAGGAAATTTAAAATTTCTTGACAGAACTATGAAATATAATTTTGTCCTAGTTTTCAAAGACAAATGGAACTGCTTACATGAATTGAGTAAATTGTTTAATAAATTAAATAATATGAGGCTGTTGGAGACAAAATCAAATATTTATTCATTTTATAAGACAAAATATGAATGCTTACGTTTCATGTTCATAATTATCTCATAATTAATTCAATTCATTAACTACTTATTGACTAAAAATTTTGTCCTAATTTCTTAGTTCAAACAAAAACAGTTGTTAAAGTTGGATATCAGATTCGTACTACAAAATTCCTTCGAAATACGATCAAAATTAAATAGTTCAAAATCAAGTATTCGATAATAAGATCAATCCATTACATTTCATGGTCCGATGGATTAAATAACTTCTTTCAATTAGTTAATTTTTATGTAAGGTCTTGGTGAGAAAAAAAAATCAGTGTCGCGACGGGATTCGAACCCACGACCTTCGGCTAAATAAGCCGCTCCTCTACCACTTGAGCGTGCTTCCAATAAAATCAATAGAAAGTTTAAGCTAAACGCAATTTATATGGCCGCGTTTGTTGACCCTCGGGAATGACGTGGAGATCTGAGATACTTCGGAAATGTCGGGACAATGGATTCAGATGTAAATTACCTCGTTTCCACTTCTTGGGGCCCGAGCTTTCTAGGGACTTTGTTGGAGAGAATGGAATCACTTAGGGTCAGTTCTAATCATTCTTTTTTCGATAGCAGTGAACTGTATTGCTGACTGTACGTCGATATGTGTTTTTCCCCTTCGAGGTAGCAGAGGTCGGAAGTGTGATGCAGTTAGCGACAAATTATTTGGCTGGAAAGGGTAGGAAACCGTAGTCGTCTTCTCTGCTTCGAAAATCGTGTTCGTTCACTTTTGCAGGCTGTAGACAGCCCAGAGGCACTGCGATGAGTACGTAGAGACGTGGAGGTGAAGGGAACAAAAGCACACGATTAAAGTTGTCAATCTCTTCAGTTGGGGAGCCCCATCCTGAAAATATTTGACTAGCTGCGGTGTTTAACCTTGCTTTATGGTTGCATGGCTTATTCTTCGGCCAAAACGCGCGTGCAGACTGCCAACTGTCTTTGGCACGTTTAGAATAAGCCCTTTGGCCAGCTGGCAGTGCAGTCGCCCAAACCTCGGAAGGAGCAGCTTACTCATTATTTATGCAGTGGGGTTCCTTGCCAAACCGGGACATCCGTTTTTGAGTATAATCCTTAGGTGTAAGTACAGTCGTATATTGTGGTGATGACGATGGTGTTGGAGATAGTAGAAGCGGGGTTGGTGCTCCCCAGGCAACCCCCTTATTGCAACCATCCTAGTTCCTTAGTTTAGTGCAATTCACACAGACCTTCTTCTCAGAAGTCTTAGGTCATTGACTGTTGCTACAATTTCATTCCCTAGGTTTTATCTGCATGCTAGGCTATGTTTCCATTGTGCCGTTGCTTCGTATTCGAAGATGATGTGGGTGGCTGTTTCTTCCACCTCATTAAAGAAAATTGTTGTATATGCCCGTGTTATGTAGATTTTTCCTCAGATGCCAGTGACCGGTTAATAGTCTTATCACTCCTCTTAGTCGCTTTCCAACTGCAGCAGTTTGTAATCTTGGTGAGGGTTGTTTTCTCCTTTTGTTTTGTTTGGACCCATTCCATGATGGAAGATTGTAATGTTGTTTTCGTTACTCCAAGTGTAGGTTCGGGGTTTATGTATGGTCTTGCAGATCCTTCTCTCGCAAGTGGTCTGCTTTTTCGTAACCCAAAATTGTTTTGTGTCCAGGCACCCAAGTTGTTATTACACACAAGTTCTAGTTCTTCCCGAGACAGTCTATTCAAAAACTTCAGATTAGGACGAGTAATATGTTTCGGGGAAGTCTTACGGAAGGCAGGGTTGACACTAGGAACAATACTCGAGCTGGGAAACCGGTCGACTCTGCCTTAGTCTACTCACCTCTTTGCCAAGCTTTGCACTTGATTGCTGACTGCTTTGCGTGCTGAAACGACCTAGCTGTTGGACGCCCCAGGAGCCCAACCTAGAATGCTCGACCTATAAGACCAGATCTAGTGGATGAATTTCAAAGTCTGCCAGTAAGTTAAGTACAAAAGCTGGAATCTGTGGACTGTGAGAAGAGGTAGCTTTAAACTGTGAACTTGTACGCGTATGTAATAAATGTAAAATAAATCAGTAACGCGATTTATCGATCAAACGACGAAAGTTCAGTCAAAATTAATCGAAAGATTTAAAAGAAAAGACATTATTTTCTTCTGATGGAGTTATCTAAAATGCGATTATTTTCAGTAGTTACTTTTTTATTTTAATCTTATTCGACTAGACTTATTTGCTTCCTGTTATAAAAATAAACGATATGGCTTTCAAATATGTTGTTAAACGGGTTGGTAAACAATTCGCCAGTAGCCGCGTGATCATCACAAAAACATCTCTCTCCCTCATAAAAGAAATCAATTAAAAAAAATTAAAATTATCATTGTAATAGCGTCTCATGACCGATGAACTCGAAGTTTTTTTAGTGTGTGCTAAATCAAAACGAGGCCGAGTAGATACAAAACAAACTCTTTGTTGTTAGCAGGTTTCCTGGTAGTTTTATCAATTTATCAACAAAAACAACAAAACAACAAAAAAGGAAATAATTGTAAGAACAAAATTGTTCTTTTACAAAAGTGCACTGAGGTTGGTAAATATTATAAAGGATTTCGTTCGTAATACGGATAATTTAAACCGAGAAGTGGTAGTTTTTGTATATACAGATCATGAAGTCTGCGTGTAAATGATTAAAATAATTATTTTTAAAACGGTGGTAAAATATCCATAAAATTTCCAACATGGAAAAGTAAAATTTAGTAAAACATTAAAATATTTGCGCTTCATTTTCGTAAGAGAAAAGTCTTTGACTATAAATAAAATGGTTGAATGGCAATAGCTTTCCACTTTTTTACATATTTTTAAAAATAAGTATTTAACCGCTTAAATTAAAAAAATAAGCAAGAAAAATCCTTTTAAACTTGTAAAAATTGAAATAATTTGTTTTGTTCCAAGACAATAATAAATTTAACAAAAGAAAGATTACCAACGGACGATAAAAAATAAATAATCTCCTAGAAAAAATAAAATGTTGTCTATTCAAAAAAAGAAAGAAAGAAAAAGTTAGTTCTTGTGTCGGGTCATATTATCTTATCTTCCTTTCCTTTACGTATATCCAAAGAGGTCAAACACTTCTATCTATTTCTTTATAGTTCTTTGTTATGTAAGGTTTATGTTCGGTTTATATTTACTTTTTAGTTTTGAACGATTGAAATGTTATTCTTAGTCGATTGAAACGGAGAAGATGATTGTAGCTGTAGGCAGAGGAATTTTCAATGTACACAACGGAAATCCAGTGTTCTTAAATATGCAAGAGAAAAGCAAATAAAGCATTCGGCTGTGTGCAAATATAATAAAAGTTCAGTCATGATATTTTAAGGTGAAAATACTGACTTCATCTGTTTAATGGTAGGGCAAGAGTCTGGTATGGGCTAAGTCCCACGAGGATGTGGATGGAATTGAAAATAGCAAACAAAATAAGAAAAGAAGAGAATGATTCTGAATTCCTGTTAGAAGTTACAGATTGGATTGACTTTCTGAATATTTATCTTCAATTTTAGTTCATATTGTTTGGTTCGAGTAAAGATAAAACAATATTTGATTATCTTGCTCATCTATCCAATTTTTTTTTAAAGACATCAGTCATTACATTTTTCACAATTAAACCACGCGGATATTTTTCCATATATGTGTTCCTTATGTGAGGACTTCGAGTTTTAATTATTTTTGAATTTTTTAAAATTATAAGTCCGTTAAAAAAAATTGATGGGGGTCCGCTAATCTTCGAAGTGAAGGTCTGACGCATTTCAACTTAAGCCCTAAAATTTAATCTTCTTGTTAGACAGATAGCCGAGATTGGTTAATTTGTTATTAATATCCCGAGCAAAATAACTTTGACGCAAAACAAGTTTATTGGAGAAAGTTCCATAAATGCCAAAATAAAAGGAAACGAGCCCGAAAGACCAAAAGTGCGAATTTGGGCTGACCAAAAGGATGGAAACAAATAGCCTTGTCTTAAAAAAGGCTTTTATATTTACTGATTTTAATTCTGTTTTTACATCCTAGGATTATTCCAGATTGGTGAGGAACTCCATTGATGGAAACCTCCCACGTCAGGGATATAAACAGGGCGACGTGCGAAAATTGAAAATTAATACCCCGTGAAATTATTAAAACGAGCTTAATAAATCCATTAGAGTTCGAGATCCGATCGACTAATTAACTTTTTTCAATTAATTAAGGTGATTGTTGAGATAAAAATGTCAGTGTCACGAGCGGGAACCCACGACCTTCGGTTAAATACGCCGCTCCTCTACCACTTGAGCTACCACTTCATAGAATCATAGGGTTCGAATCCCGCTCGTGACACTGACTTTTTTATCTTAAGAATACCTGACATATAAATTAATCAACAAAGATACACTTGGTTTTTGGTAAAGCTCTAGAAAGTTAATAGAAGTTATATTTTGGATTTCGGACCAACTTTTAACAGCCTGTAAGAATCAACTTCTGGTCAGATATCCGACACTAAGTTTGTGTGGAGCTTTTGAAGCTTCAATCAAGGCCGATCAACAAGTGGCTTAAAAAAAATGTTTTTGATTATTTGCAGATCGTGAGATGCGGTCTGGTCTCACGATTTCCAAATAATAATAATTAACTAACGCCTCGCAAAAATGCACTATGTTTAACTTAGATAAATTCAGAATTATAAAACAATGAAATTTTAGATCTTTCATGGTGCAAGTTCCTTTACATATTCCAAATAAACAAAACCCGAAAATGTTTGTCAAATTAAATTTTTTTAGACTCTTAAGATTGCTGTACTGATTGACCACTTGTGTATCATCCGTGTGTTCTAGCTTTTTTTAAAGTTTCGCTTCGTAAATTTCGACCTTTTCAATGAGGAAATATATGATATATTGTATTTTCTGTTACGATATTAGTTTGAGATACCATCAAAAGAAAATTACGGATAGGAGTCAATCTATCATAAAAAATTGACCATAGGAATTTTCGACCTGTCTTTGAAGTGGTAATTCGCCCCATTTTAAACTGGACAAAAGGGAAATTAATTCTCCACGGGAAATCAATTCAGTTTGACAAAGCTTTTGATATGCGTCCCAAGCTGTTGCCTGACGTTCCGTAAGACTTCGACCATGGTCCGAGGCAATTAAGTGTTCGCACGAAGTCTCTGCCGATAAATATCGATCTCTGCCGTTGCACAACAGGAAAACACGGTCCAATTTATTGCCAATTTGTCCCCCGAACGGCCAATTTCACTGCAGGCAGCGTGTAGATAGTCTAAGATTTTTAAAACAATTTCTAAAGGGTTCGTTTCGTATCGTACGTTAGATTAGAAAAGAATGAAGGAGCTAATAGGATTAAAAGTGTATTTCATAACCAAATCTCATAATTATGTTATAAACTGTTATTTACTTGTACTTACAATGGCTTTAATCACTTGATTTAACGTGGAAGAAAATTTTCCAATATTTAGCAACGAAAAAATCGTTGATGTTTCTTTCACGCAATTTATTTACTAAAATATAGGTAAAAACGCTTTTTAAAAACGAAAATTGGGACAATTTCCTACTGTTTTAATATAAAAATGTATGAATTATTTTTAATGTTTTGTTATGCTCAACATGATAATAGATTTATCTGTAGTAATCTATTTGACCAAGTTGCTTCTTTCAATTAATTTTTTTTTAATGTAAGTAAGATCTTGGTTGAGGTGAAAAACGTAGTGTGACGAGCGGGATTCGAACCCGCGACTTTCACTCACGCAATTCACTAAATACTAAAATTTTCGTAAAAAACACTTTTAAAAACGAAAAATGGGACAATTTCCACTTTTTTAAAACAAAAATGTATAAATTATTTTTAATTTCAATTAATTAAGGTTTTGGTTGAGATAAAAAAGTCAGTGTCACTAACGAGATTCGAAGTTCGAACCCACTACCTTCGGCTAGATACGCCGCTGCTCTACCACTTATTTTATCTCAACCAAAACCTTAGTTAAAGATTAATTCATTAAAAATAATTTATTTGCTTAATTGAACCACGAAACCTAGCAGACTATTTTTAATGTTATGTTATGTACGTAATAATTCATTTATGTTTAGTGGTGTAATTGACCATATTAATTATTTCTATTAATTAATCTTTTTATGTAAGGTCTTGGTTGAGAAGAAAAAGCTAGTGTCACGAACGAGATTCGAACCCACGACTTTCGGTTCAATACGCCGCTGCTTTAACCACTTGAGCCATCTCGACTTCGATCCACTCGGACATCAACTCCCCCAACTCGTGAGACTAGCTTTTTCATCTCACCCAAGACCTTACATAAAAAGAATAATTAATAGAAATAATTAATATGGTAAATTACACCACTAAACATAAATGGATTCATATAATAAGTAAAAGAACTAAACAGTTCGCCGTGGCCATTCTCATAAGTCGCTGAGAATCGAATCCTGACTTTTGAAAAACGGCAAAAAGAATAAAATGCGAAAGGTTGTTGGTTGAGATGGGTGTCCGTGTGGATCGACTGGTTAGTTAGTTAGTGGATAGTTCACCGGCGTATTGAGCCTATGGGTTCGAATCCCCTCGTGACACTCATCTCAACCAAGACCTCACATAAAAAGAATATGTATGTAATGCTATTGCTTGCCGATGGCTATGTACTCTCCTCTGACCCCTATCCGGGTTGCTTAGGAGGATTTGCAGAGACATATCATTTGTATAGCACCATAGTGAAGACCGTTTTCCAGATAATGGACAATTAAAATAACTGAAAGCAAGTGCAACCATGTAATATTTCGACCACGAAGCAAATCTCTTCTCACAATATACTACAACAATTCTACTCTCAAATCCCACTGCTTTCGTCACCTTGACTTCCACATAGACTCACCCTTGGAATCAGGGTACAAGGCTGAAACGACAAGACCTGAACAGTCTGTACAAACTTAAAAGGCGATAATTCAAGATCTCGAGAACAAACTTACAATCTGCAAAACTCTACTACAGCCGATTAGGAATAGAACTGGGCGTAAAACTTCTCATTTTCAACTTCTCCAATCCTTTTGATCTAAAGCCCTCAGATCAAGGCTCAATATTATGTCTTAAATGCTGCTCTAGTCAACGACTTTAAAATTCCATTCCTTTCAAAAATCAATTCTTCAAAATTTTTCTAATTCCCACAATAAATTCCTATCACCCAACTAGAATTGCCCAAGGCTTGTATGGTAGAAGCCACCCCCTCAAGAGGGAATAGACCTCCTTTCTAAGGAGTAGGTAGTGACGTTTTATTCAAGTGGGTGAAATATTGCTTCTTCTTTTCTTTTTTTTTTGCTGGGGCTTCAGACATCGAGGTCCTTTCAGCCCCACACTTAGTCTATATTCTATACCCGTTCAGACACATCATTCATACAAATAAATACATTCATACAGTACACTCATTCCGTTTGGTCGGTGGAATACTTGATATTCCTCCACTTAAACTAAGCTAGATTGGGGTCGATGAGGTGCTTTTATTAATATTCCGCCATCGACCCCGCACACACAATCACTCGCTTTCCTCGTTCGAGGGGCGACGGTGACGTTCTATTCACCCTCACCCCTCGCCATTCACGCCAATAAATACATGCACACAGACAAAACACAAAGACACATAACACATACTATATACAATAAAAAAAAACCAATTTCCCCTAAAAAGCGGAACAGGGGACTCAGAAACTCAAATATTGATTATTACTCCCTTTAATGTATAAATTTAGATTGTTGTATATCCATCTATGTATCGGCAAATTACATGGAATTAAAAATTTCAAAATTTCAGATTGTAATAAAAAACAAAACCCTACGGGCAAGAGTATCATGATAATTCCTCATCAAACCACCATTTTATGCAGGGCTGTTTGGCCATCGATGCAAAACGTAATTAAGATTCAATTTTATCGTCTTAAGAATGACATGGGTGAAGAAGAGATAAATATATCTTTTATAAGAACATAGATCAACAGGCAATTTGACAAATACAACCTATTTTTGTTTGTTTTCGGAGTTGTTGAATTGAAACGCAGTTGATTTATATTTTTAGATTTAGAAGTGGACCTAGGTCAACAGATAAAAAAAAGCACCAATAAAAGTATTAATTTGTTGTGCAAATAAATATTTTTAAGAATGTAATTTTTAATATTTTCTATTTCCTTGACCTCTTTTGCCTTCTGATAATATTTCTTTATTATTAATTGCTCAACTGAAATAATTATATTGATATATTTATCGATTATTCATTGACAAAATAATGACCCCCTGCATCGTCAGATTTAAAATCAGTGAGTTATCAAAGTTTTGTAAATAAAAAGAAAAAAAATTGCATGAAAAATGATAGTTGCATAGTAGTCTACATATTAAAGAGAAAAGAGAAAATTTAAGAGGGTCAATTTGTTACAACATGACGTCTTAAGTGTTATATCAATATTTAAAATGTTTGCATTAGATAAATAGAAGTGGAAAGGAATCATCAATCCAAAGGTGCGAGATTCGTCCGTATTTTTCATTTCAACAAATGCCTAGGTATTATAAAACATAGAAAACGAAAACATTTGTTTTAGGTAAATTAAATATACAAAAAACTATCCAAAAACTATTTGGAAATCGTGAGATGCGGTCTGGTGTTATTTTTTTCCCTCACGATTTCTAAATAATTATCGATTAACGATCACTAATCACCAGACAAAACTATCCAAAAATTTGTTTTTATAAAAATCCATCGCAAAATATTATTATATGTCGTATCTGAGTTTACGTTAATTTATTAGCGTGAAAGGAAGGGGGTTGTTTAACTCCGCTCCGCGGAATATCGAGCACTTTGGATAAAAGTAAGTTACTAGCGTGAATGGAATGGGTTCGACCCCGGGAATATCGAGTACTTTGGATGGGAGCGAATGTGACTTTTATGTTTGTACATGGCGGTGATGTATGTACATATATGTCTTTTGATCTGGGTTTGTATTATAATTATTTAAAAATTGTGAGATGCGGTTTGTGGGCTCTGGGTTTCAGAAAAACATTTTCTTTATCGTGCCGACGTTTCGATCTTTATTGAGATCATCTTCAGCGCTCAGTGTTTATCTTCTGTGTAATTGTGCCATTTTTGGGTGTTGTGTTGAGAGTGCCCACAAGAACACAGAAGATAAACACTTTGAACTCTGAAGATGATCTCAATAAAGATCGAAACGTCGGCACGATAAAGGAAATGTTTTTCTGAAACTACATCACACCAGACCGCATCTCACGATATCTGAATGTTTATACTATAGTTGACAACCTGATATACAAATGAAAGCTTTTAGGATAGAGACTTAGTTTTCATACAAAAGCGGAGTCAGTAACCGATCGAGACGCTCAAATGGAATCAGGTTGGAACAAAACGCATAAATGACCAAGAAAGAAGGACAAACACTCAGAGAACCGGCTATGAGCTCAGATGTTTCTCGGCCTCTAGACTTCCCACAGGATTTTTAGTAAAGCAGTAGTATAGTAAAGTGCCAACGGAACGAGAATTCTATGTTGACTCTTTCCTGACGTATTAACATTTTTTTGATTTAAGCCTAAAATCAGATTTTTTTTAAATGAGAGAGATTGCAGTAAAAACTAGAAAGATCTCATTAATTTTAATCCTTTGTACATAGTTTCTGTAAATAGCTGTCATTTTAGTTTTAAATATATTCTCTGTAATCACTAATCACAAATGTTAGAAATTGCTAGTCAGAAAAAAAACCCCATTGGATCTCTAGTCGTAAAGATTTTTAGCGAAGTAGTGTTTTACTTTAATATAAATGATTGTTTTCATTGTCAAATATAAATATTGTACGTCAATAATTGTTTATAATTTTATGTGGATGTCAAAAATGTAATATGCTGGCCATGTGTCCCATAACCTTAAACGCAAAACGCTTTGACAATAGTTTTTCCATGTTTTTTCTTCATTCCTGGCAAAGTATCTATAACATTTTGTTACATGTGTTACTGTGTATTTATTTTGAATTTGTAATAAAATAGGCCCAGATGATGGTACTATAAATTGCCGAAAACTCAGTGAACCGTGAATTTAGTCTACTTTTTTTCACCTGTCTAATGACCTCTGCGAAGATTGGAACCCTACATAGATTTTCTGCAGGTCGATGAATAAACATAAATATGACAATTAAGTTCGGTTTTTAGTTGGGATGAAAAAAAAGTTAATGGCACAAGAGAGATGAGGTTGAGATGGGGAGTTGATGTCCGAGTGGATCGAGGTCACGATAGGTCAGGTAGTAGAGCAGCGGCGTTATCTAGCCGAAGGTCGTGGGTTCGAATCCCTCTCGTGCCATTAACTTTTTTCATCTCAACTAAAAACCGTAATTAATTGTCATATATTAATTGGTCGAGCGACCACGAAAATAGTGAATTAAACATCATAAAATTGGTGCTGTCATTCTGTTTTATATTCCGAATTCTTCGTTGGTTTTTCAATAAAAAATATATTTAAATATGTTCACTTGTCGAGGAAAAGCGTCGTTTTGAAGACAAATTTAGTTTTTCCTAAATTCCTTTCCCATTATTCAAGAAAATGCAAAATTTATCGCTAAAATTATCGCCCTGCATTTCTACATTTAAAAACCGTTGCAAACATGAAGAAATAATCGGAAAAACTATACATTTTAAAAAGGTTTATTTATAATAAAGTAAGTCTTGAATTCAAAGGTTACAGGCTTGATAGGATTTTTTTTTTATAATAAAACCCATGTCGTACGGTTAAGGCCTAAAATTGACCGCCCGCAGTTGATTTTCGACTAAAATTTTAGTTGAAGTTTAGCAAGTTGTTAAAAAACAAGAACTTTTTCTATCATATTTTGAGCAAATTTCGTGACGAAAATCGGTTTGCACCGCGAGGCTACATGCAAGGGATTATTCGATTAGCATGTAATCTCTTTTGAATGGCTACATCCATAATAGCAGATCACAATTCTGACATTACTATAATCAGGGGAAACACTGGGAGCTTTTAATCCAGCCCTGTTTAGCATAAAACCAAAAGAAATTGTCTTTTTTCAAGTATAAAATTTAAATATGAGTCTATTGGAAGAATGATTTATCACCTTTTCAGATAATAACTAAATCAAATGTCTTTAAAAAAAAATTTATCTATAAATCATTCTATTTTTTCCGATCCTCTTCCTTTCCTCGTCTCCTTATCATTCTGCCAATATTAAAATTACACCAAGATTTACTGATCTAACGCATATAAACATCTGAAAAGTGCAGAAGGTCACTCTCTGCTAAACTGTAAACAAGTTTGGCCGATTATTCCTTCTTTTTCAACGTCCTTGGTGGAAGGAGACGGAAATTATTTTTAGAAGAAACGGCTTTAATCGCATCAGATGGATAAAATTGCTTTGATCATTGCAGCAGGTCTTATGTTATAGTAGTTATTACGGGCTTGCTCACATAAAAATTTGGCCAGGCTTTAATCACTCTGTTAACTGGAAGATACTTTATAATTTTGAATTTATAAGAGATGATCAAAATTCAAATTGGTTTTCGTTCTCTAATTCAACTTTTTCCATTTCCAATTCAACGTTTTCCGCTTGGACGCAAAATGCGCAAATAAAAATAAATTTTATAACTGTTTTTTGCTTAGCTAGACAGCAATTAATAACAAGTTTAAGTCGACCTTTTCACAATCGAATTGAACTTTTACAGTCAAAATGTTGATATTTCCAAATGGAATTCAGCATTGAACCTTTTATTTATTTTTGTTAATTTCAAAGTTAAAACTTTTATTTAGAAAAAGTAATGTCTAACTTTTAATTTTGACACGTGTCAGCTTAAAAATTGTTCTTCTTCTCTAAAAAATTGAACCCGCATTTGGAAAAATTAAGTTACATTGTTCAGTTAGATTTGGAAAAAGTTTAAACTGATTTGAAAAAAAAAAAGTTCAAGAACGCAGAAAAAAGTTCTGTTTGGTTAGAAAAAGCTGTATTTGATTTGGAAAAAGTTTAATTTGATTTCGAAAAAAACTCAGTTTCGTTAGAAAAAGCATAGTAAAGTTTTTTTTAAACTAAACCAAATTCAATTTAATTTGGGCGAAGTTCTGCCCGGTTTTAAAAATGCTCCATTTGATTTGGAAAAAGTTCAATTGGATTTTTTAAAAAAAGTGAACCCATTTGATAAAAGTTCCATTTGATTTGAGAAAAGAAAGTTCAATATGGTTTGAAAAAGTTCAGTTTGGGTAGGAAAAGCTCAGCTTGATTTGGTAAAAGTTAAATTGTTTTGATAAAGAAAGTTTAATCTAGTATAAAATAGTTCAGTTTGGGTATAAAATGTCGACTTGATTTCGAAAAAGCTTAATTTGATTAGGAAAGTTTTATTGTACTAAAGAATGATCAATTTGATTTGGACAAAGTTTATCTGGTTTTGAAAATGTTCATTTTGATTTGGAAAAAGTTTTAAAAAAAGTAAACTGATTTGATAAAATTTCCATTTGATTTGAGAAAGGAAAGATCAAGCAGGTATGAAAAAGCTCACTTTGGTTAGGAAAAGCACAATTTGATTTGAAAAATCTGCTTTGGAAAAAGAAAAGAATTCAATCTGATATGTGAAAAAAGTTCATTTTGGTTAAAGAAGAGCTCAATTAGATTGGGAAAATGTTTAATTTAAAAATATGCCTTTCATCTGGGAGTTAAGTATTGTTCGTAAAAAGTAAATTTGATTTTGAAAAAAAATCGATCTGGTATAGAAAAAAACTATTATTTTATTTAAAAAAAAAAGGTCAGTACTGTCTATAAAATGTCAAATTTAGGTTGGATATGTTCAATTAGATTTAGAAAAAATTCACTCGAATTCATGATTTGGAAAGAAAAGTTTTTTTATTTGGGAAAATTAGGGAAAGGGTTTGTTTTAGAAAATGAATAATTTGTGGAAAATATGCAGTTTTTTTAAAATAAAAAGTCCTACTTGATTTGAAAAAGTCCTATCCCGTTAGGAAACAAGTACAATTTTAATTAACAATACGTGTGTTTTTAGCTGCCGTTTGGCGCAGTCCAAAGTCGCAAAGATCTAAGTGGTCAGCGTCTCGCCACGCTCAGCTTATAATCCCTGGCCTCCTCTGTCTGCGACTATTTACGGTCAATAGCAATTCATTCGAAAGGATGCCACATTGAAAATTACTATCAAAAAATGGGTAGAGATAAGATACTTTTACGCTGGAATGTTATGTTGAATCCCAAATATGTTTTTTTGCATTAGTGATTTTGCAACACCATAGTTTATATTTTAAGTGCATATTCAGCAAAAGGTATGATAGATTAGTGACGTCAGCTTTGTTATTGTAGCACTTAAAAATCAAAACGCATGTAATGACATTCAATAGTCGCGTCAATGTGAGAGAAATGTTGGTCTTTTGATAAGACGTCTTTTAATTAATTTTTTCGCTTATCAAAAAGTAAATTATTTTCACGTGAAACGTCAGTCCTTTTAAGCATTTATTATCAGCTGAGTTCAAGTAGATTGCTTAACACTTGGCTTTCTGGATGAAGGTTAAAACATCAGGTCAATGTGTTGGACATGACAGAGGTAGGTGACCGGAAGGTAAAAAAACTCATAAGAAATGGAAGAAAAATCCCCGCATTGCTAATTCAAAAACTGGTCACGTGTTAAGCAATAAAAATAAAATAAGGGTTGTTCATAAAAGCAGGAGTGAAGTGAGGTTGTTCACGTAGATATCCACTACTTTGATAGGCTGACTTTTTTGAGAGTCTGGAACTTGTATCTTTTCTTTTCAGTCCTACCAAGTTTACCACTATGTAGATATCATTGCTAGTCTAATTTATTTTCAAGCTCGGGTCTTTTTTGACGATTTGGGATATGATACTTTTTTCTTCGCGTCAGCATCATGGACGTGTCGTCTTGGCTTCGAGGCAGAAGAGCGATTATGCATGTTGACGATTTTCTCTCGTTAGAAGAGAAAATTTCAATTTTCAACATTTTTTCAATATATGATCTACCTTTGTACCAAATATTTCTACTTGTACAGGAAATGCCATCAAATTTTGGTGGTAAAACTAAAAGCGGCACTAATTTTCAAAAAAATTCCAATCTTCAGATTTTCGCCATGTTTTCAATATAAGACCTACATTTGTACTAAATTTCACAATTCTACTTATACGTGAGGGGCCTTATAATTTTGATGGTGATACGACACCCCTTATAAAGGGGCACCAATTTTGAAAAAATGCAATTTTCAGATTTTTACCTTTTTTTTACAATATAAACCGCAACCATTATATTTAGTGGTCTGATTGACCAAATTACTTCTTTCAATTAATTAATCTTTTGATGTAAGGTTTTAGTTGAAATGAAAAAGTTAGTGCACGAGCAGGATTCGAACCCACGACCTGCCGCTTAACACGCCGCTGCTCTAAAACCACTTGAGCTGTCATGACTTCCATCCACTCGGACATCAACTCCACACCTCGTGACACTAACTTTTTCAACTCACCCAATTCTTTACATAAAAAGAATAATTAATTGAAGTAATTAATCAAGTTTAATTATTGTCAATTGTGCCACTAAACATAGATGGATTAATAAAGTATGTAAAAGAAGTAAACACTTCACTTCGCCATTTTCATGTCGTTGAGAATCGAATCCTGATTAAACGACATTTGAAAAATAGCAAAAAGAATAAAATGCGAAAGGTGATCGGTTGAGATGGGAGTTGTCGGTGTCCGAGTGGATGGAAGTCACGATAACTCATGTGATTAGAGCAGCGGCTATTGAGCCGAAGGTCGTGGGTTCGAATCCCGCTCGTGCACTAACTTTTTCATTTCAACCAAAAAATTATTTAATTGGAATAAATCCTACCTTTGTACCGAATTTCACGTTTCTAGCTATTCCGGAACTACATTACAATGTGATGATCAGTAACTAAAATGTAAATTTTTAAATTCTGCCCTTTCAAAAGAGCTTCATATTAAGTGCTCAAATTTTTACAAAGACCTAAGCTTAATTTATATTTCAAATTTCAATAGCTCATCTTAAGAGGAAGTAGAGGTGAAAAGAACCAGTTGATTGGTTTATGGCTGTTTCCTGGAACTTACTGTCTGTCATTTTTCCTTTATCATTTTAATTGAAAATATCTGTTTTTCCGAGGTAGAGTTTCAATCAATTCCGTTTTTTCCTCGAGTTGCATATGGTTTTATCGCGGGTGAAAATGTTAACCCGTGATTCGCTACATCGTTCGTGATTTGATGCCATCCAAAAGGATCGGCTATTATTCTTGTAAAAGCTGGCTGACGATAAGGATAATTGCAATTGATTGGACTATCTCAATTTTCTCTTATTAGATCCTAAAAGTGCCGTCAAAGGCTAACGGAAAACTCGGGGGTGAAGCCGATCATAAAAATTAGGATACTTCTTCCAATTACAAGTTAACTAAAGGTTGTAAGTTTTCAATAATTTTCTTGTGATTCTTAGCTACAAGATACAGATTTACATGCCTACAGGCAGACAGTTTTTTTTCGCAACCTGCACAGGTCAACCTCGCAAGCTTGGCGTCAAAATTCTTTTTATTATTTTGCCAATTACCAATTATAACGGTAGTTGTGAAAAGTATGAGACGAAATCAAGGAAGATAAGTTCCCGGCGATAGGTAAGTGAAACATAAGAAAAGAACTGGTATACGAAGGTCGGCCGGATTAAAAACCTTAGTATTGACGGAAGAGAAAGTTGTTATTTCATAAAAATAAAAACAAAAACATCTGTATCTAAAAAGAAATCGAACGAAAAGATCCACTTATTTTATAAACAAGATAAAATGATCAAAATGAATGATGCTTCTCCTTGAGGATGCGGTGTGATGAACCTGTACTTGGGTTTCATTCTTTGTCTCGCCATCTCCATTGATTTGACAGGGGTTTGTGCAGAGCGAGAGAAGACGACAAACGTACCTTTGAAGATGTCCAATCACTCTATTTTTTAAAACTTTTTTAGAACTTTTATTGTGTATGCAGTTAGTTGTTTCAGCATTTTGCGATCGTCAGTCGTGGTCTTGCTTCGTTGCCTCTCCCTGGTTATAATCCTAATCCGTTGGGATGATCCGAAACGACCATAATATACTTTCGTCCAATTGTTGGCCTCAAGAAGAAATCCTATAAAAACCGTCCAATATTTTAACCTGGAAGAATTGTATTCAATTCAAGGTCATAGGTATAATCTGGGCGAAGCATACTACGAGTGATAGCTTGTGAGAAGTCATCTTGAAGTTTTCAATTTGAAATAATGAATTTTTACTGTTTCATATTCACAATTTTGATTTATTAGACGCGTTTCAGCGTTTTGCCATCGTAGTCGTGATTTTATGTTGGTTTTAGAACCCTGACCTATTAGGATGGCCGGAAAAAGCCAAGACTTTAAATAGAAACCTACAAATAAAGAAATATTTAAACATCGTTCATAACATCAACCTTGAAACTTTTTTTCAACAGTGGGCTATAGGTACATGTAAGCGTGGTATAAAAAATACACTGAAGAAACAAACGGGTCCGGGGTATACAAGCAATATCTTAAACAGTAAGCCTGGTATTTAAGCAAGCTGAGGCACTGATACTAACACATACCAATAACCAAAATGTCATATACCAAAGTATCGTGGGAAGACAGAACAGGATGATTGGAACTATTGCACGTTAGTCATTATCTTCATCGGGTTAAGGATTTAAGCAGGAGCACATTTAAAACTCACCATAGAAACTGGTAAGAAGAATGGAAAAACGAAACGGCGAGGAAAGTTAAGTATAAACAGAAACGACCGAAATACAGACCCATTAATTTAACTTCTATCCTTGGACCGTTAGACCAACCAACCATTCATTAGTGGTTTAGGATTAGGAGGATGATCGTAAACGGCCAAACTCCATGTCCCGATAATTTAATCTGTACCTTTGACCATTATCTTCAATAGCGGGCCTGGGTTGTAAGCAGGGCGAGGCACTTAGTCAAACCCAGCTCTGAAGATGGGCGAAGGACTAAACTCATCTGACAGACCGAAACAGCGATACTTGTCGGTCCAAATGAACGGAAACGACCAAACTACAAACAGCGCACAACCAATGTTTCTCCGTCTATTCTGCTAAAATATTTTACAATTTAAACACAACGTTATAATCCAATTTATATTTTTACTTTGTTTCCTTTGTAAAAAAAAGTATTAAATTTGTAATTTTAATAAAATTATTTATGCATTTACCACTCGGTATGCTTAATGTACAATGTGAATGGGAACAAATTCGTTTTTCGTCCCTTGCACCTCCAGGAAAGCTAGAAATGTCCTGATTTTATTTTTGTTGCATAGAGCTAAAATTGGCTTGAAATTTTAACCTTGAAACTTAATGTGCGAAGCGGAACGACACTGTCCTTGACTGGAATGCGCGCCTCGAACCCCCTCTGCTCTGTTTTGCCGATTCGTGCCAAGTCATGATTAAAAGTCCATTTTTCTACATGACTTTTTGTAATGGAAAAATGCAATTCCATACATCAAACAATTGGTAAAGAAAGCTTTGTAATACTGTTTGTAGATACGGACCAAGCAGAAAACCACCGAACTACAAATTAAGTAAAAATGTTTGAAGTTTTAACCTCAAGTTCGGATATATAACTTTATAACAAGTAAAATTTGTAAATAAACTAAAACGAAATGTGAAGAAGAATCTCTTAATAGTATGGTCTATGTGCTACTACTGCCTCATGGGTCGCGATGCCACTGCCGCTTAATCTCCGTGGAGGTTTTTTGGGATAGCTCAACTTAGATTTAAAAGGGATTGGGGTGGAATGAAAGAAAGTTGTGGAATTTTATGTGGGAATTTTAGGACATTTTTCACAAAAGGGATTTTAAGGACATTATGGATGGGTGATTCCTATGGACATGGATTTTGAATCTGTCTGCTAGAGGTAGTGGACATGATAAATTCTATGACTAGGTGTATACTGTAGGTGTAGGTCACTATTCCACGTCGGAGGTTAAAAGTTAAGTTTTGGCTTTTGCCTACGTTTATTTTTTCAACCGAGGTACTACTTTGATTAGGCCAGCCTGTAAGGAACTATGCGAGAGAATGGGATCTTCGTTGGACGATTGAATAGCACTATCATCAGCAAAATTGTAAATGGATGTGTCAGGAAGGAGAGTGACCTCAGCAGTACATGTTGAATAAAAAACCAAGTATATTACACCGCGAGATTCCTGCCTTAACAAAATAGTAGTCTGTTAAAGATGTTTCCTGGCTGGCCTGCAGAAGCCGTTAGCCCGTTGTTCCGAATGTGAAGGAAATAGGCGAAGTGAAGTTTTTGGATCTTCGAGAATAGGAAGGATTAACGGGCGATAGGATGAGGTATATGGTTAGGTTTATGGTGCTTTGCGATAATGTTTACAATGGAATATGCCCACTGTAAAGAAAAGTGAGTAGTTATTAGGACAGCATTGCATAAGTAAGTTTATAAAAAGATTTTTAGAGAGTGATTAAGGGATTTCAGAGGTTATAAGGTCATTATATCCTGGAACATTCTTTTTGGTAGGTTTTCGTTGATGTACTGGATGTCTGAAGGATGATTAGCTTTTGGGAGATGTTTAATTTGAAATAAATGTCTGGTGAATATTTGTTCGAATTTGTTTTAATTGGTCTTGACTGTTTGCTCTCACCTTCTACCGGTTTGAATTGTGTTGTTGTGTTAGAATTAACGGTCGAAATGGAAACTCATTTGGAATTTTCCTTACAGGCCAAATTACCCCGGAAAACTGAACCAAAAATATTACTCCAGGGTCTCAATTAAGCGTGTGAAAACCCCAACAATTTAAATCACCTGCTTATGAGGTTCCCGTTCCAAAGCGAAATTTATTTTTTACGGGGGTTCGCAACACCAAAGGTCATATCAACACTCGGGTGTCCGCCTTTTTGAAAAAAAAAGCTGATTTGTAAATATCGGGTTCGGACCGGGACCTTTACCTGACAGTGGTGAGCGCTCCGTTAACGCTTAAACCGTTGCGGCCATCCTCACCTCCGCCTGTACTGTCTTTAATGTGTGGGTTTGTCTAGTAGACTCACCCTGCTTATTACCCTGACTCTAGGAAATCTCCAAGAAACCCAGTTAAAGCTATTTTCGGTTTAAGCATTTATTTCTTCTTCAATTTCCTATGATGCGGACATGTAGCTGTGTGGTTAGTGTCCGAGCGTTTTCTTCTGCCTATCCTTGCTGTTCCGGTATGTTATACGCGTTTCGGCCTTTCGCCATCTTTATTCCTAGTTTTAGGTAAATGCCTCACTCTGCTTATAGCCCAGAATAAAAATTAAACATGCCAAAAAGCCTTAATAAACCTTACAAAATAAGTATCTTGAACTTTTAACTACATTTTCGTCATTTTACTATCTTCAGTGCTTCCTTGCAGTTCCTCTAGTAGCCTGTCCCTGCTTGTAACCCTGACCGAATATCAAGGAAACAGGTTTAGACGTTAATTTTTTGGGGGGATTTCTACCTGACATCTGCAGTGTGAATTTTAACGTGTGATAAAGAATAACAGGATGTTCGAAAGGACGAAAATACACTTTCATAGTACTGCAGGACACCAAGGAGGAGGAGGGGAGCAGACATCTCGCATGCAATAAATCAAGGTTTATCACTTTTTAGTAGAACAGATGAAAAAAATGAGTCAAATGTGTGTAAAATTAAATGTTGCACAAAGTTAGACTCATCTCGGCATTTGGCCAGTGGTGGGTTGTTGTTCTTTCTCACCCTGCGTATATCCCTGACGTACCAGTGAATATGGCATAACGTAGAAAATCATCGGAAATAACTGAAGTCGTCACCCTGCGGCAAGTTGAAACCTTAAAAATTTACTGGTCTTGTCGGTTTTTACAGAAATCGCAGCGAACATTGCACTATACGGGATTTGTTATAATTTTAATGGCCGTTAAAATGCCCAATGTTTTCACTTCGCGAGTGCCTTTAATAATGAAGAAAGGGAACTACGGTTCGGTCAGTGCATGGAGGTGCTAAGCGGATTCTGGAGGAATTAAGCAATTTTAGAAATTTGCTATGTATCACGTGCACTCGATCGTTCCTGAAGACCCCCTCCCCCAATGCAAATATGATTGCAGAGGGTTTATCCATTCTGCTAATAATAACACCATAGTGGCGTGAACACGAATTGTAAATTATACGAGATCATCGATACGACCAAAGAGGGGTATATTGCTCTCATTAAATCACTCCATTGAAAATGAAAGAAAGTTTGTAGGTTCATGGGAAAAAGGAATTAACAACATTCAAGTATCATATCATTTTATTAGGAATATAAAAAATATAATGCTATTGTGTGATTAGACTACTAAAATCAGTCTTCAGTGCAATTAGTTATGTACACGATTTCTTTTTACATTATATACAAATAATTTTGTCGAAGGGTTAGAGGGATTGGACTGCGACAAATTCGTGGTGGCGTGCGTTGTAGTTTTGTTCTAAGTTGATCCTGTCGAAGTAGCCGCTTTCGTTTTTGGGAAGAGTGGACATTATGACGACGTCGGAGATGCGTTTGTGAGGAGCCAGGTGGGATTCGAGATGGTTTGAGAGCTCCTTGAGCGGAGGCGGGTTGTAGTAGTCTGTCGGTACGATGGCGGCGATTAACTTGCCGTCGCTCTGGAAAACGACTGTCTCTCTGACTGAGCTGTGCTTGATGAGGACCTCTTCAAGTTCCGAGGGGACGACTTTGAGCCCGTCGACGGACACGTTCCCTTCGACCGTCACGTAAAACCAGCCGTCGAGGTCCACGTACCCCAGATCGCCGGTCCGGATCCATTCTAAGCTTTTCCCGATCTGGGGCCCTTTGACCCATATCTCGCCTTCGGTCATCTCGGGGAGCTGGGCGCCCCCGGGTGCTAGCACCTTGGCTTCGGTGCTCGGCAAAGGTTCCCCTACGCTGCCAGGCCTGCCGGCGACCCCTCGCCTCTGCTGGAACAGAATGGGCCCTTCGATCGGACCGTAATTATGCAGGAGTTCGCCGTTGAAAACGGATTTCAACTTGGTGGAGGCGATGTCGGGCCGACCCCCGACTGTTATATATTTTACTTTGGAAAGCGCATCTCGTCCGAAATTGGCCAGGGCGTTCATCATGGGCGATATCGTCGGCAAAACGCGGACTTTGCTCTTGTTCAGTGAAGAGACTAGATCCGAGGGGCTGCTGCTATTTAGTGTGACGACTTCTGCCCCGCTCGCTAATCCTCTCAGGAGGGTCTGAGTAAGCCCGTAATTGTGAAACATCGGTAAAGAGGCGGCGATTTTGTCACCCGGTTCTAGGGGGTTCAATTCAGGACCGGAGACTTGGTGACAGTTGGCCAAGATGTTACTCGCGCTCACGACCTCGACTATCCCTGCGCCGACCATCATCAGAGCTGGCTGGTCTTCGTAACGTTCACCGTTGCCGGATTGCAAAACGGTTTCGTCCAAGAAACGAACTCCGTTGAAAACGATCTCTTCATCGATAGCGATGATACCCGTGTCTTCCGTCGTCCTGTTGGCAGCTTTCATCGCTTCCAAAACTTCGTGAATCTTCGAAGAAGTGGTGACAAGCCATCTCGGGTCGATCTTCGCGAACATGCCAGCAATCTCCGTCGCGGTGCTCTGCGGGTTGAGTGGCGATAGGGGCACCCCGGCTTCAAACGCGCCTAAAGTCGAAATAGCCATTTCGATCGAATTGGGCAAAATAGTCACGAACTGACGGCCTTTGGGCGTATTGGCGTATAACCATGCTGCTATGTTGCCCGACAACTGTCTCAACCTCCCGTAAGTCAGACTCTTACCGCTCTCGGGACACGAGATGGCCGTCCTGTCTCCGTGCTCGCCCAACGAGGCCCAGATGTGCTCGTGGATGGTAGGCACGGCACCGACGGGGGCACGCGCCGAAGAATAACACCTGACGGCGATTTTCAAGTAGTTGTTCATCACTGATCAAACGATACGTCTTCTCCGTACTTATACTCAGGGGGGCACCACTCGACTGACGCGTTGACGTTTCTCAGCCAAACAGATAATAGTCCCCTCTCCCACAAATTCCCATGCCACTCCTCCGGCACCGTTCCCGTTCGTGGATGTAAACAAACATACCTGGCTCCGACCTTGAGGGGGTTTCCGTACGACGATAACTCGGTCATTACTAACAACATTATCAAAAAAGTTTTTTTACTTTAATAAGAAAAGATATAAGGCAAATTACATTAAACCATTTCTAACTAACTTCCATCATCTATAATTTTACAAAAAAAAACAACTATAATTATAAATATAATTGTTCTTTTTATGAAGAAAAGTAATTATTACCAGAGCTAACCGTAGTATTGACGATATTAATGATCACTGCACACGTAGTAATACTAATCATTGTTGAATAAGCTTTCAGAAGTCCGTTAATTATCAATGTACAAAGAAATAGCAGCTGAATTTAAGTGATTTTTAATTATGATTGACCTGGTAAAACAATATTCGATGAATCCTAACAAAATTTATTGAATAGATTTGAAAAAAAAAAATTGAATAATACACGAATAGTAGTAGTGGAGGAGGAATATTTTAATTGTTATATAGTTTTATAGATATAAGTAAGTACAGTTTTTTTTTTTTTTTTTTTTTTTTTTTTAATAAGATTTTATTTAAACGAACAATATTTCTCAGTCTGAGATGACTGAATGGCACAGCATCGCTGAAATGCAAAAAAAATTTGCACTCATAAAAAGAAAAAAAGATGGACAACAATAACGATAAAAATAAAATACATTAAATGTTATAAATATCTATTTACAGGGAGTTAACTCCTTTACATATGATACCGATGGATAATTAATTGAATAATTAAAATTAATATAAAAAGCTGAAATGTATACAAAAAAATATATATGAATACAACCATTGTCTACTAAGTAATACTAAAATATTCCAGGTTCTTTCTGTCAATGACTCTATTGGGGATATTTTGATTTCGGTTGAAATTATTGGAATTTGGATCACTTTTGGGTTTTGATGAATTTATTTTAATACTCTTTTTTTTAATTTTGAAACTTGAAAAAAAAATCCATTCTGGTGGTTCAATCACTGAAAGTTGCTTAAATTTTATCTCTTTATTTGGATTTTCTCAGCGCAATTCCTCCAAAACGGTGTGGGCAGTAATACTGGGCTTAGTATTTAATAATTTTAACTGTCTCTAGACAACTTATACATTACTTGATACATTGATGTAATTACACCAAGCGCTGAATGTTTCACTTTTCCTCAGAGATCATGGTAAATGTTATCCGTTATTACTGACCTATATAATTATCAAAAAACTAATTATGATGCTGTAAACCACAAAACAGGTCCGATAGATTGGTCATTTCTTGTCTTTTTGGCCTGGATCAGGCTGTTAATATTGTTTAGCCCAAGCATTTAGTTGAAAAAATCGTGACTAAATATTATACAAAAAAAAGTAATGGTATTACACACTGAAACACTCGGTTCAAAATTTATGTTTACATCTGTATTTTTATTTGTTCCCAATTAGCATAAATTTTGTAAATCAATCAGGCCCTGAAGATGACTATGATTTTTCTAATCTTACTTATTGACAGCTCCTCTTAACAAATTTGAAAAATGTTCATTTGGCTAGGAAAAAGATCAGTTCGATTTGAAAAACAACAATTTAAATTCGAAAAAGGTCAATGTGTTTAAAAAAAGTTCCGTCTGGTTAGGAAAATGTACAATTTAATTTAGGAAAAATTCAATTTTGAAAACACCTCATTCTGATTTAAAAAAAAACTCCATTTGATTGAAGAAAGCTCCATTTGATTAAAAAAAGCACAATTTGATTTGATAAAAGTTCAATTCGAATAGGTTATGGTTCAATCTAGTTAAAAAAGTTCAGTTCGATTAGGAAAAAGTTCAATTTGATTAGCAAAAAATTAAAGCAGTTTGATTTGATTTGAGGAAAGTACAGTTTGGTAAGGGAACATTGTAATTTAATTAGGAAAACATTAAATATGATTTGAAAATTTGTCATTTTATGTGGAAAAGTTCAGTTTGGATAGGAAAAAGTTAAATTCGCTATCAAAAATTTCGGTTTACATAAGAAAAAATAAAGTTTTACCAAAGAAAAGTTCAATTTAATTTGAAAAAAGTATAATTCCATTTAAGACAAGTTCGGGACGGAAAAAGTCCAGTTTAATATAGGAAATGTTCATTTTGAAAACAGCTCAATCTTAATTGGAAAAAGTTTCATTTGATTTGAAAAAAATCTCAATTCGATTTGGAAAAAATCCGGCCGGGTTTGCAAGTAGCTCTTCACGACCAACAAATTATTGAACATGCCACTAAAAAGCACACATTAAATTAAATCTTCAATATGCCAACTTTCTTGGGCTTGATTCTCAGCAATTAGTTTAATTTTTAATTTTTAGAAGCTGTTTCATTTTTTTTATGTTCAATTTTGTGCCAAAGTGGGTTTTTTGCTTATTTTTCCAAATATTAATATCTTCAGTTTTTTAAACCATTTGTAACCGAAAATCAAATTTATTTACTTATTTATTTTACAAAACAGACGATTGAGAAATTAAATAAAATTTCAAAGCTCATTAGCCGGGTCAACGTTTTTCTAAGAGAATCTGTCCGTGTTTACGTAACAAATACAATCTTACTTCAACTTTAGACAAGAACTAAGCGGACAAAGAGCAAGAAAAGTTATAACAAAACAACAAGTGAATCCTCTTAGGAATTTTTTTAAGGCTCTTTCCTTTGATATAATCAAATTTACAGTAGGATTGACGAGGGACTTTATGAAATAAAGTTGTGCAAGGTTGAAGTAACCTGAAAAGTGAAATATCTCGAATACAATTGAAAAGTAGACTTGGGACTTTTTAGTACACCTTGACATGTTGCATGTCTTCTGTTCCCAGAACACACTGTATATTAAAAAAAACGCGGATACAATTATTTAAATACATAACTATAAAACTGTAACCAAAATATGATTATTTTGTGATACTTGAGGCTTGAAGATTTTGATACAGGTTGACTGGACATAAATGTCGAAAATTTCAGGTCTTTCTACTCACCATATATTACAAAAGAAACTTCCTATCTAAATCTTATCAGAATTACTGACTATAGAAAAATTTGGTTTGCGCCACCTGAAAGAACGTTAAATTTTCTGTTAGTAAATCTATTTACATTGCAAAATTGATAGAAGAGTTCTGCATGAAAAATTCAGAAAAAAAAACAACAAAAACGTTGAGATTTGGAATTTTTTGAAAATGTTGGATTGTTAACAGTTAATAACTATAAACTCCTGGAGCTTTGAAAATTCCATTAAAAGTTCCCGATTCCATTAGCTTCAGCGGTTCAGCCAACATTTTGGATTGCTCTTCTGAAATGCGTAAAAAGTTTGCATTTTGGAAAATGTTGTACAGATGAAGGTGGCACGCTTAATTTTTCAGGAAATTCGTCTGGCTCTTGAGTTTTGAGTCAGTTCGATTCAATTAGTTTTCCTCAGCCTCTGGCGATGTCGTTGGAAGGTGCGATTTGCTGGAACGTCTCGTCGTGGAAAACAATCTTGGTAGTCCCTCCTTGCAGTAGTATGTCCTGGAAAATTGCGCTTGCCCCCCCCCTCCGTTCATCAATACAAGTTTTTCCAACAAAATGCAAAATCGTATGCCTTCCAGAAGCGCAATCCAAAAAGTTGGGTATACCGCTGGAAGCTAATGGAATGGGGGAACTTTTAAGGGAATTTGCAAAGCTCCAGGAGTTTGTAGTGATTAAGAGTTACCAATCCAACATTTTCAAAAAATTTCAAATTTCAACATTTTTGATTTTTATGACTTTTTCGGGAAGAACTTTACCATTAATTTTGCAATATAAATACGTTTTCTTACAGCAAATTGAACGTTCTTTTATGTCCTTCTTCTGAAGTTTATAAATAATTTATTGGACCTAAGTCGAAAAAACCAAAAGCCTTTAATTACTTTTTTTAGAGTTTTGATTTGGACAGGGGTTTATAGGAAGTTTTTTGTTGCGTATGGTGAGTAGAATCACCTGAAATTTTTTACCCTTCTCGCCGGTTACCCTGAATAATCAGCAAATAGAAGAAAGTATCTTTAAGAAAAGAAGCAATGCCATTGACGTCGAATAGAAAGGGGCCAAAATGTGAACCTTGGAGGCGCCTCAGGCAATAAAAGGAATCGATGAGATTTTAATTTAACAAATAGTTTTCTATTTGCAGAGGTAGGATATTAAAAGACTGCTATGTAAATGATTGGAAATGTGGCCCGCTTAAAATATATTCCTGGAAAATAATACGTTTTTAGTAATTTTTCATGCTGATCAATTATAATGTTTTTAAAAGGCTATTAGCTAGAATAAATTGCTTAAAATAATTTGGAGGTGGAACAGTATCAAATATCTGGTCTTTTGGTTCTTGTTTGCTCTTCTACCTGTAGCATCTGGTCAAAATGGATACGCGAAATACAAAGCATAAACCGGTTTTTTAGACATGGGCCGTGTCGTGTTCAAGGCGTTACGCAACACTAGTTCAGACCGGTGGAGAAAGTGAGCCTTGTTTATTTTTAGAGCTCTGCTCTATGAGAATGTTTGGCAGGGTTCGTCGACCCGGGACGCACCACCTGAGTCCTACTCGTGTGAGGACATGGACGACAAGATCTTAGCATCTGCGTATCAGCAGACACACCTTGAGCGGTAGCATAAAATTTGCATGAAACAAAATTTGCCTCACGTTGGCATACACTTGTTTTTGGAAAATTAAATAAAAACTCGTCTAAAATTTTATTCTTTAACCATTATTTCTTTACAGGCTTATCAAAAAAGTCACTCTCCGCGAAAATTTTTAGTAAACTGTGAAAAATTTATTCTTTATGAAGACCAGAAAAGAATAAATGCAGTATACATTTAAAAAAGTGTGAATAAAGCAATATATTACATATAAATAGTTAGGTTCGCTTATTCTCGCTTTTTCAATACTCTGATCATGTAAATATGTCAAATTCACAAATGGAATTGCAATGTTTTCGATTTTAAGTGGGGCTTTTTCAATTTTGTCCAATTTACATATTTTCGTTTTTATCACACGGCCTTTCGAAAACTGACACATGGCTGTTACGAAGGGAAAATAAACTACGCTTTGATTTGGTGTAACGACCCTAAACTGGGTGAAGGTCGAGCTACGTGACTGGCCGCATGTCATCTTCCTCTAAGGAGGAAAAGACCTTCGTTTTCGTTCATAAGATGAAAATCTATAATAATTTAGCGTTCGAGTCTTAACGTAGATCATTTACTCGAAAAAAAAAATGGATAATAAAATATTTCCACAGGAAATAAAAACAGTTGACGTTTTTCGGCGGGAAATCTTTCTTCTCAAAAATCACCTAGAAAATAAAATTCGATCGTCGTTTATTGCAAATGTTTTCTGGTTTTATGAGTGCTAGCTAATCGCCCAACTCATTTTATTTTAATTTATTGTAATTATTTTTTTACACCTACAACTTTAATAAGTGATACTTGAGAAAAAGGATCGAGTCTATTGACTAAACCAAGGAACTAGGAAGGTACAATAAGCCAGAAGGCTTCTGTGCCTGGGGCACAAAAAACCCCACTTCCTAGTACCTCTTCCACCATAACATACCATACCAATGACAATATGAAAATGTGATAATTCATAGCATAACATGATAGTTAATCTAAATTGATGGGAGAACACACATGCACATTGACTTGCTGCTGACCACTAAAACATCTCTACCCGTGCTAGAAAATATTACAAGTAACCTAAAGTGGATTGAGAAGAGTCGCACAGACAGGTTCAGGGCACACGTGGGTACAGCGAGAAATGAGATTGTTGACCAAATGGCTAAGGTTGCTTCCCAAAACGAAGATTTGCCGTTTGCATATTCAAAGGTGTGCAGTTAAGAGATGGCTGAATCAACGCACCTCGGCTAACTGGGAAGAAATCTGGTGTAACGCTATCCGGGGACAGGGCATTCTTTTCCACCGGTGTCCACTTACAGAAGAGTAGCATGGACTGCAAAGCTTACTCGAATCCTGACAGGACATGGAAAATCGGCGGGGTATCTCTTTCGCTTTAATATTATTCCCGACCAGAGCTTGTCGTTGCAGTCGAGCGCCTCCGCAGACTGTGTATCGCCTTCTTCAGGAGTGGGATGGTGCGACGGCCGCCAGGCTTCCGATGTTGCAACACATGGTGACCCGGGGCAACAGTCATGCTTTTTTTAAACCGAAACGCTACCATATTTGATGAAGATTGTGTTGGGAATAATGGCATTCATTATTACATAATTGAAGAGTTAAAAAAAATTAAGTTAATTGTGTCAAATCATTATTAGGAGTTAATATAAGTGGAAAAAAGGCAGGATGTACAAATAAAACACACATAAGAAAAAAATAATTGCAAAACAAAAATTAAATTATTATAGTCACTTAAAGAAAAACAATAATAATTAAAATAGTTTATGCTGGAATGATTTATATACAAGGTACAACAGAAAAAATATGAACAATCCTAAAAAAAGAAAAAGTAATAGATAATAATTTAATTCTATATCAGTATATGAAAAATAAAAGATGGAATTTACTACCAACTTTATATAAAATTAAAACCGACAATTATTTTTGTATATTTGGTTAAATGTTCAGTATCATCTGAGAATGTTGACAATAAGTCAGACTGATTTTACAACCTGGCTGATCTGGACAGCATCGAACAAATATCAAATAGCATATTATCTGAAAAAAAGTTAAAAATTGAAATGCACCTATGGGGTCAAAAAATTTAAAAAATCTTCGGTATTTCATGAATTTTCTGACTAAGAAATGTCAAATGTTCATATCATGAAGTCACTGTTTGCCATACTCATTTAAAAAGTGTACTTCAGATAACGACATAATTTATTTAATTGTACGGTAATGAGCTTGAAAAAAATTAATAATGCCATCGTTATCAATAAAAAAGAAGAAATCATACAATGCTTTACAAAATTAAATATAGTGACATGAGTGAGTAAGAAAATAAAAACACAATTGACCATTGAGAATAGGCACTTGACGTCCTATCAGAGACATCTGATATTGAGTAAATTATAAGCAAATTATCAACTATTTGGTTATTTTCTGAAGATGTCCTCTTCACAATGACGCATTAGATCTATAGAAATAAAAAAAAAAAATTTGCTTCATAAATCTATACAAAGACTAAACATATGTATAATTATGGTTTGTCAAATGAGTCCACGGTGTTTTCAATAATTTAATTTCATTTTAAGTAATGTTTATGTAGTGTTAAGTTCAAAACTGTGTAACTCATTTTACACACCAAGATATGCGAGTCAAAATGAAGGCTATAAAAAAGTTCAGTGCGCAAAAACCTTCACAATCCACTATTTTCGTGGTCGCTTGACCAATTAATTATGACAATTACGGTTTTTAGTTGAGATGAAAAATATGGCAAAAGGAGGGCAAACTCGTAAGGTGAGGTTGAGATGGGGAGTTGATGTCTGAGTGGATCGAGGTCACGATAGCTCAGGTGGTAGAGCAGTGGCGTATCTAGCTGAAGGTCGTGGGTTCGAATCCCTCTCGTGCCATTAACTTTTTTCATCTCAACTAAAAACTGTAATTAACCTTCACAATGTCAAATTGTCCACGTTAAGCGAAGATTATTAGATAACATATACGAAATATTTCAGTTGTTCAACATAGAGTAGCAATAACGAGATTAAACCACGACAAGGAATCGGGGGCCACTGAAGGAGGAGGGCGTACATCGAGTAGAAACAGTTCTCACATTTCTGTCAGCACAATCAGCAGCGACGTGATGTTCCTCACAAACCAGTCCTGCAATAATTACACTGTTGGTCGAATAAGTAAGAACGTTGAAGGGTGTTGCAAGCCCAGCCGCGGCTTGTTTCCCACAAATCTGGAAAGCATAAAGTTGCAATAGTTGGACAACCGATAAAATAACTAACATCGAGTTATTTAGTGCTGAAGACCAAAACATGTAGCGATGAGGGACATTGCAAATCAACGTCGTGTAAGATGCACTCCAACTTGATTTTCCTTTCCACCCCTACTCGTGTAGAGAAACTTGCAGTGGAACAGTTGATCTGGAAGAAGCAGCCACATCTGGGACTCAACAAAGGGACCAGCTGTTGTGACTCGTCCAACAGTCGAGGAACCGGAAAGGCGCAGGAGACGCTGAGTATTTGTTAATACACTCATCCCAGTTGTGGCCGACTTGTTCGAGTAAGATTTTATTGTGATTCTGTACATTTAAAGATTTAGAAAAAAAAAAAATAGATTGTTCAAACAGTCCCCGGCTTACGTACTCGAGGATTATAATAAATCAATAACTCGCAGGCAATCAGCAACGTCTTTTATTATAAAAACACAGACCGTAAAAATAAATAGAACAAGTTAGACTCATTTTTGTTCACTATCATTGAACAAATTTATACAATGCTTTTTACAATAAAATTATGTACAAAACGACTAGGTACATAATTAATCTTATCTACATTACATTATTAGATAGTGGCTGCAATCACAAACTCAATAAGTTTTTAAAAAATTCCAATTCCATAAAATTAATGATATGGTATCATTAAAACATCCTATAATTACAATCTTTACAAATTTGTCTTAGTTTATATTAAAATATTCAGTTAAGACTGAATCTAAAGAATTTCTATTGTTCATTTAATAATAAAAATCTCAGTTCAATATAATCGCCGACTACTATAAATATAAAACTATTTATTTATATATATTTTGCTTATATATTATATGTAATTTTTTGGCCACCATAAAATTGTAAAATTTTGTTTTAGAATTTTCATTTTTTTGTCTTTTAAAATATTGATTTTTTTCTGTGCGTAAAAAAAGAGTAAATTGACGATTTTCAGTTCAAATCATCTTTCGTTTTTACTGTTGTCCAGACTGTTTTGCGCAGCTGCCATTCTCCTCGCCTTTTCCCTCCTCGTCTTGATCAAAATGCCATGACCAGGGCAATCAGCCTCATCGGTGTAGCACTTGGTCCGGCAACACGTTTTACAGAGGTGCGAATCACATTTCAAACCCTAAAAAAAAAAAAAAAAGGATTTTTGTTAACATAATTTATAAATATCGGTACAAAATTATTAGATTTGTTTACCATTGGGTTAGGACATTTGGAACAGATTGCGACTTCCCGACGGCAATACGGATTCAAAGATATACGACCGCATCTTTTTATCTTTTTCAACTTCTTTTTTGACAGGCCTGTTTCATTTCCTTCTGGACCTCGTTTGCATCCACTGGTATCGCAGTTCTAAAAAAAAAAAAAATTTGTTACAAATTCCTATTGATTTTTCTGAACTTTGCCCAGGGTGTTCGAACTTACTTCTTTATCCGGCCGAATAATTTCGGTCCTTTTGCCTTCCATCTTTTTCAAATGTTCCTCTGGTGGTGGACGTACATACGGCTGACACAACCAAGGCGGTAAAACGAGGTCATAACCTAAAACATTCATAATCCGCATTTCATTTTTTAACACTAACACATTTTTGTTTTAAAATAAATTCTTACTCCTTTCAAGAAGTTTAAAAGAAGGAGCAGAACTGAAAGGTCCAATATTGAGCACAAGCAGACAAAAAAGCTATAAAAAGCTAGTGTCACAATCAGGATTCAAACCCATAACCCATAAATGGCCATAATTGGCTATATTAAGTATTTTAATTAATTATACTTTTTATCTAGTGTCTTGGTTGTTTGAGATGAAAAAGTTAGAGTCGTCACAAGCAGGATTCAAACCCACAAGCTCACTAACCGCTGCTTTAACCACTTGAACTATTGTGACTTCAATCCACTCAGACCATAAATGGAACAAATGAAATGTTCAAAGCTTAAGACTCGTCTACAAAAGTAAGAAAAGCTGATTTTCTAAGAATAATTTATTTTCTAATTTTAATCAATGGTTTAATATTGTACTGAAATTACATTGTGCATGGAAAGAACCAAGAGTAAAACGTTTTATTGAAATCTTTTAATAGATTGTGAGATGGAAGAAAACTTCTTATCAGCACCTAAACTTTTCCTGTTAATTTTGGGTATTATTATGGTAATACAACTACAATACCATTAAAACGCCCTTAAAAATTAACAACAACAACAACAATAATAATATCCAATTTGTAATAATGATAACTTCAGCACGTACTTAGGAGCAAAGCTTCGATATGGAGCAGCAGGTTACTCTTCACCGTGAATATCAACTTTAAAACCTCTAGATGGAATTTATTACCAAGGTATTAGGATTGCAACAGGGGCGTTTAGAACAAGCCCTTTATATAGTCTCTGCAATGATGCCGGTGTCCTTCCTCCAGAACTTTTCAGGGAAGAGGCAATTCTTAGGTTTGTTGCTAGACTTTGGTCTAAGCCTTTCCACCTTCTATATCCTTCAGTGTTCCGTAACCCTCACCAAGAAATGTACTCGTTGCTAAGAACTAGGACGAGACCTCTCGGAATCCGTGGTACTGAAATGTTGAGATTAGGAGGGAATACCTTGCCGGCGGTTGAGTGTTTTAAATTGCCAGATATCCCACCGTGGGCATTATCCACTGCCACAATTATCGAAGATCTGGCCTTATTGAACAAAAGAGACACACCTTCCCTGATTATCAAGGCAGAATTCTTGCGAATTTTAAATAACTATCCCAATTATAAATTATTTTATACTGATAGGTCTAAAAATGAAATTGGGGTAGGGTGTGGGATATTTGCAGATGAGAATAACTTCAGCTGGTCTTTACCCAATGAGGCTAGCCTAAACACAACTGAACTTAATGCAATCAGATCATTGAGCATTATAAAGGAATCGTATATCATATGAATTTGTAATGCTATTACTTGCTCTGATTCGAAAAGTGGTCTCGAAGCAATCAAAAATAATTTCTCGGTTGGCTCCTACATCTTAGAAATTCACAAATATCTCTATGAATTCAGAACACTCAACAAAAATGTGGTATTTGTTTGGGTTCCTAATCATTTCAGCATTTCTGGAAATGAAAAAGCTGATCAGCAGGCAAGAAACGCTGCAAACCATCCGCAAAGAGCAGATCAATTTCTTCTCCGTCCAGATGATATAATATAAAAACATTATCAGACGAAAGTGGGTGGCAAGATGGAATGCCTGTAGAGATAGTATGAAAGAAATTAAGCCAGCTGTACATAAATGGCCAACTGAAGAGTTTGAGAGAAAAGAACTTGTAATTCTCTCTGGATTGCGAATAGGTCATACCAGGTTAATTCATAATAGACTTTTAATAGGCAACAACCTTCCAACTTGTCCTCGATGTACGCGAAGTGGAAAACGCATCATTTTGACAGTAAAACATATTTTGGTCGACTGTCCCACTTAACAACCCTTTAGGCAAAAGCTCAACCTTTCGAGAGATTTACAGGAGTTACTGGGTCCCCAGTGTTTCTTTCGAATAGTGCTTTTCAGTTTTCTCAAATTTATTGGAATTTATAATGAGATTTAGGCCTTTTGCCAAATTATTTTTCCACTGAATGCCTGCTAATGTCTGCTGCATAGGAGTTGTGCGTGCATGATTTCTTTTTTCAGAAGTTTTCGAGGGTGCCGGAGCGTAAAAATAAAATGGAAGGCAATACAAATTGCGGGGTAATGCACTGCAATGCCCAATATCACAATTTAAATAAGAAAAATAGCTCCTACGAAAAAAAAAAAAAAAAAAATGTTTAAAGTTTTGTTTTAGAATTTTCATTTTTTTGTCTTTTAAAATATTTATTTTTTTCTGTGCGTAAAAACAGAGTAAATTGTAATTATTATTGTTATGCAGAATCATACTGAGATTGTTGCTAGTCTGATTCCATTATTATTATTAGCCATACAAGCCTATGGGGAAATTTTAAATTATGGAAAAAAACTCACAATTTAAAAAAAAAAAAAAAAAAAAAGAAACAGAAATAAATTTTATAATTTTATTAAATTTAATGTAATTTGGCCTTCCAAATTAAGAATTTGAAAAAGATAATCAAAGCTTGGATGGCAATAGGATAAATTAGATTACGAGTGAATGTTTTGAGCCAGAGCTTTATAGCACTCAGAAGAGATATAGCTAACCTAAAATAGAACGTTTGGATGTCAGGGCGTGAAATGACCTTAGCCATTAAAATGCCATTAAAAATTAATAATAATAACTACAGTACCATGAAAATAGTTCAAAACTAACCAGCTTTAGGATCGCACCAATTTGTATGACCTTCGTGAAGAGGCAGGAACCGTTCTCTGAGCTTGAGCACGGACCTTCTGAAGTCTTCGACGCACGAGCCTTTCGCTATTTCTTCCCTTATATCTTCATTTCCTGAGAGAGACAATCTACATGGGCAAAAAGACAGAATGTTAACTTGTGCGCCAACGAAAATAATACACGCTGACTTACAGGTAATGGAATAATTTGAAGATGTGGCCCCTAACGTAGGAATTAGGACATGGAAATTGTTCAACTAGATCCAAGTATTCTAACGCCGGCTCCCAAGCAGGAGGATAAACGCCTTCGAAAATAAATGGATTGTACAGGTTCCCTTCTGCTGTCATGACTCCTTGGCATCCGGTAGCTTCAATACAGTTTGTAATGTCCACAGAACATTGAATGTTTCCATTCGCCAGGATAGGTATTTTAACATTTTCCCTTGAATTGAAAGGTGTTTAAAACAAAAAAAGGTTAATTTACAAGAACGTTAAATCAAAATAAGACATTTACCTAACTGCCTTTATATGGTCCCAGCTTGCTAAGCCGGTCAACGGCCCTTTCTGTTCCCTCGTCCTACCGTGCACAGTGAGCATCTTGCAGCCGGCTTTTTCCAACATTTGGGCATAGTTGACCGTCTTTTCTATCGATTCGAAAACTCGGATTTTGCATGTTACCGGCACATTAAGCCCTTTCGACAACAATTGCACTGGAACAGAACTAAAATATAACAGGTACTGAAATGCTTAAAATTACCATTACAAACCTATGTCTGACAAGAGGTTCCAGTCGTCTTGTAAAAATGCTCCGTAATTACCCCTCTTGGCGATTGCCTGAGGGCAGCCTAGATTGATATCTACAGCATCGCAATAAGGTTCGGCAAGCTTAGCAGCTTCCAACATTACATCTGGTTTATTTCCACAAAACTAAATTGAAAATATATTATTAATTTATTATAAAAATAACACCCTTAACATTATTTATGTATCATGGAAAATGCGGCAATTTAATCTTGAACCTTAGCCAACATTTCACAACAAATAGTGATCACTGAGTCAAGAATCTTTCAGGCTATATTTTTTCAGGTCTGGATTATAAGCAGGGAGAGGCACTGGGGATAGCTAACTAGTGAACTGCACTGAGGATAGGCAGACTAACTGTCAAAAACAGCTGAACAACCTTAAAGTTATTACAGCAAATGCCTCAACCTGATCATTTTTGAGATAATTTATTCAACTATCTTTCAGGCTGAACATATCTTGTATGGGTTTTCATTCAGGGATATAAGCAGGGAGAGGCATTGGAGATAACACATACAAAAGACAAAAATGGTGAGGGATAAGCCTATTAAAAAGATGTGAAATGACTAAACTTCAACCTTAAGGCTATTCATGTTTTTCCAAACAGAGATCATTTACTGGAGTATCTTTCAGGTCATGATATTTTCTATGGATTGTTCAGGGTTATAAAAAGATTAAAGTTATCAGAAATGACCAAATTACCTTAAGTTTAATTATGTTTCAAATAAACATGGCTAATTGATTTGGAACTTGTCCCACAATCTTGCAGCACAAGAGAGCACCCCGGACAAACCAAAACCGTGAGGTCGGGTGAATTAAAATGATTGGAAATGTCCAAACTACACTTTTGGGCATGGGTGAGGATAGTCCGAGTAAAATTAACAGAAACGACTAAACTACAATCCTAGGGTTACAAATACTCATTATCTGGAATATTTGTGCTACATCTACTCTTGTGGATTTTTAGGTCAGGGGTATAAGTAGGGAGAGGCAGAGATGACAGACAATTAATTAAAAATACCTGAATAATGAGCGGGCGATCCCTTTCGGAAGAGAAAAGTGCCTCTTTCCTGTATTTGGGGTCTTTTGTAAAGATGAGGCTGTGAAACATGGGAGAGTAACAAAGCTGAGCACCATGGGCGCGGGATAAGAGCCTCCATGGCAATTCGCTGGCGTCCACCATCGGAGCGACAATATGTCTCGGACATCCAAGCCTCTCCCATAGTTCAAAACCACCTTCACTCATCGCAAAGATCTGAAACAAAAACAGTCCAGTTAGAGTCGTTTTTGCTATAATGGTTGTTGAAATCAGAAAATAATGTGAAAATTTGTACAAACTATGAAAAATTGCTAACAAAAATTAATATTATAAGTTCTCCATGTCAAGCTGAAAAACAAGGGATGCTATCAAGGTCGAACTAAAACGTTAGCTACATATAAATTAATCTGACCCAATAAACCATGTATCATCTAAGTCACAAAAAAACCAATTAACATCATTTGTATAAGTTCCACTTGTTAGCCAAGCCTGAAGAAATGCAGGTTATACATTTAAAAACAAAAGTTTCTCCAGGGAAATTAATGCATACAATTAAAAGTGAGTAACAGGCGGCCATGAAACAAGACGGTTCAACCTGTAATAAATCTAAGGCTTTGGAGAAGATCTTTTCCTGATATAATTGCTCACAGGGTAATTTTCAATTTGGAAATAAATAGCCTGTTATTTGCCACCTGCTTTAAGTGTCATTGAACTTCAAACACTGCTTGAAAGAGGTTACAAAAATGGCAAACTTCGCCTTCTATAATTTGAAAATGATCAGTTTTATTTAACAGGAATATCCCAATTATGAACAACTATTTTAACAATAATAATTAAAACTAGAAAAAATAAACCATCCCTAGGGGTTATTTTTCGATGACCCTTTACACATATTAAATTTACGTATATATACATAATTAGTGTAATAAAGGGTCAATGGTGGGATATTAGGTACCCCTCTTATACTATGCATTCAAGGTTATAAATCCATTCTCATGGAACGAAAAACACATTTATATCCTTCAAACATCGAAATATAGGGCCCAAAGATTGCTGTCATACTTGAGCACAATTTTTTAAGTTAAGAGGTCTTATTTGTAGTTCTGTCTTTTCCTATCATGTGGTCTGCTATAATGTGTCTATGTGTTATTTTGGCAGTTGGTATCCCCTTTATTATTCAGTTTATTAGAATTAGAAATAATACATTATTATTTTAATTAGCATTTGTTATGCACAATCAAATATTCAGACTAAAAGTTCAATTTGATTGTCAAAATTTGAACTAGTTTGAAAAAAAGGGAAATTTGGTTTTGAAAAAAACTCAATCTGACTTGGACAAGCTTTATTTGATTTGAAAAAAGCCCAATGTGGCTTGGAAAAGTTAAATTTATTTCAGAAAAAGCTCAGTTTGGTTAGCAAACTGTTAAATTGAGTTGGTCGGTTGATTTGCAAAAAAAAAAAAAAATATCAATCCGATTAGAAAACGTTCAATTTTATTCAATTCACTACGTTTCGCGGTCCACTTGAACAATTAAATCTTTCAATTATCTCTAATAAAAACCGTAATTAATTGAAAGTTCTTTTTGATTGGGAAAAAACTCAGTTTGGTTTGTCAAAAGCCCAATATGTTTAAGAAAAAGTTCAATTTTATTTAGAAAAGTTCAATTTCGTTTGAAAAAAAAGTTTAATATGGTTTGTAACAAGTTCAATTTGATTTGAAAAACTCAATTTGGTCTAAAAAAGTTCAATTCAATTTGGAAACTGCTCAACTTGGAATAATTTCAAACTGGGTGAAAAATAACAGTTTAGTGTTTAAAAAGGTGGATTTGGTTTCAATCAATTTCAAGAAAGGCAGACCAAAATGATAGCGAAATCAGGCTCTCACTCATCAGACCTCAAGAAGAAAAAACAAATTATCCTACATTCTACGATATTAGGCTGATCACGAAGATATTTTTTAATATTAACATTTTTTTAAAGTAAAATAACAAATTTTAGATGTTTAAACTAAAATGGCGTCTTCACTTGGGAGGTGTTCATGAAGTTGAAGGAACTTAATTCTGATACTTTATCCGCCCATTAGGAAAAAAATCAAGAGATTTGTTTGTGTAATTTATTTGATTACAGGTTGCATGAAATGTACAACAGGAAGGCTTACTCGGTATAGTTATTTTTAGATAAAAACACATCGAGAACGTCTTTTGGTAAGATAATCTCCAAAAAGGTTGTTCGGACGGGCGGAAAAAGCTTTCTTTACCCGTCTAGCCAAGGGCAGAAACGAGGGTTGGCGTGAGTAAAGGGGAAGAATAGAAAATTCCAATTTTCCCGTTTATCAGATGGCTTCGAGGCAAAGGTCAAATCAACTCCTACATTTACATATCAACCACCCAACAAGAGTTACTGGGGCAACAGGCAGACATAAACCGTGTTTCCCCGTGACCGCAACTGTATGAAATTATTTCTTAAGAAATGGCTGTCGCATCATTTCGGTGAACGTAACAAGCGGCTCGTTTTGCATTCACTCTCGAGAAAGGGTCTCGGTTTGACGCACCCGTGGTGGGCATAAACAGCAGTCTCACAGAAATGGGAAAGCTCGGTTGAATTTGTTCCCCCGTTTTCGACATTCCACTTTCCATGGGACGTAAGTATAAAAAGGGAAATTAAAATACTGAAAAAATTAGCCTTTTTTTTACGAAGTAAACAAGGAAAAACAACTTGTCGTTAACGTATACAGGGCGACAAATTGTGAGCACGGACACGCGTGGGGCGTGAATCAAAGTAAACATTATTACAAATTTATATTACTAGTGTTTAAAGATATGAACATAAAGTAAATATGTCCATAACAAAATTTAGTTCCCACATAATTTTTTAATAACTTTAATTAATAGGATTATCAATCTGTCCTTGTAAACAGTGATGAAACAGCATCTATTTAATGTATAATTTATTACTTATTTTATATTTACGTTATGAAGTAGGATTAAAATTTTAATCACGTTTGGAAATATTACCATAGACTGATTTGGAAAAAGGGAAAGATACAATTTGCATAGAGTTCAGTCTGGATTGACAAATATATCTGAGTTGCAAAAGGTGATTTTGGTTAGGAAGAAACTCAATATTTGACTAGGACAAGTTCAATCGGGTTTGAAAAAAAAAGACCAATTTCATTTGAAAAATGAGTGACCTGTTGTCAAGAATGAGGTAGTTAAAAAAAGCACCCTTTCTTTATTATAGCATGAAGTGCACGCCCTGAAGGCGACCCGAATAAAGGTCGAAACATCGGCCAAAAATGAAAAAGGTGTTTTTCCAAACTACCTCGTTCTTTACCGCTCACGATTTCAATAAATTCGAAAAATGTTCCGTTTTGCTAAGAAAATAGTTCAATTTGATTTGAAAAAAAAAAAAAATTAAATTTGATTTCGAAAAAGTTCAATAGGTTTGAAAAAAGTTACGTTTGAGTAGGAAAAAGTACAATTTAATTGAGGAAAATTCAATTTTGGAAACACCTCAATTTGATTTTGAAGCAGCTCCAATTGATAAAAAAAAAAAAAAAATTAATTTAGAAAAAGTTCAATGGGTTTGAAAAAGGTTCGAGGTCACGATAGCTCAAGTGGTAGAGGAGTGGCGTATCTAGCCAAAAATCGTGCGTTCGAATCCCGCTCGTAACGCTGACCTTTTTTATCTCAACTGAATACGTCAATTAATCGCTAGTTAAACAAGTTCCCTTTGATTGGGAAAAATTTAAAATTGATTAGGAAAAAATTAAATTTGATTTAAAAGAGTTTCACTTGAGTTGGAAAAAGTTCAGTCCAGTTAGAAAAAAATTAAATTTAGTTTAAACAATTTCAGTTTAGTTAGGAAAAAGTTAAGTTTCGCAAGGGAAAAGTTTAATTTGATTTGGAAAAAAGTTGAGGAATGAAAAAGCTCCATTACCTGAGAAAAAACCCACTTAATTTGGTTTGGAAAAAGCTCAGTTTGGCTAGAAAAATCTATTTGAAAAGTGTTCAATTTGTTTTAAGCAAGTTTCATTTTAATTGGAAAAAGTCAATGTGATTTAGGTAAGTTTCAATTTGGAAGATTACAATACTTTGGATTATTGCGTGTATAACTGTTTTCCCCATTACCATTGACAAATACTAATAATTTGCGAGAATGAAGTAATTTTTCATAATACAAGGAAAAGGAAAAACTTACAAGTAAAGAATAAAATATCCTTGTAATAATGTGATCATATTGAAACAAGCACATGAGAAAATAATTTATGCGTAATTAATAAAAAAAATCTCTTATGCAAATAAGACTCATCAGACACTTCCTACAGTTTAAAACGTCTATCCAATCATTTTAATACAATTTTTACAATATTTAATTAATTTCTAAATGTATATATTTTTTTAGTTACTTATTCTTATTGGCTTTATTGTTTAAACATTGAAAACCAGTCCTTTGTTTGAATTTTCTCTTGATTAAATTATTCATTCTTTTATTTATTATTCTTTCACTCTATTTTTTACAAGTACGAAGTTGTATTGACTGCAAATACTACCAAGTATTAAAAGTAAATTGGTAATATTTCCCCCTTCGGATTCCTAAGTACACAAACTTTCGACTCGGCCGGGGACTTTTCCATTAGAACGAGTTTCATTGGGAGTTAATCCTACTTTCCGGTCAGGCCGGAAGTTATTTGAAACGCCGACTTCATTATCTACGTCAAAAAGTCACGAACAGATTATAAAGTCAATAATTGGACGCGGGTTATGTTGATGAATGTCTTGAACGAAATGGAATCAGAAAAAAAAGTCGATTAACTCGAAGCCATTTAGATTTTTATGCACGTGAAATCCCAAATTAAGTGTCCCCCAGTAAAAATGTCTTCGGTCATAACCGACAAAAGGTGGCCAAATATAAATAATATACTTTGTAATAGTAAATTTAATTCAATTTTCAAAGTTTGTAAGTATATATATGCATAAAATAGGCAGACTTGGAAAAAGTTGATTTAATCAGGAAAAAGTTCAATTTTAAAAATGATTAGAAAAAAAGCACAATTTAAGTTGGAAAAGTTCTATCATTTTGAAAAAGTTAAGTTTAGATAGGAAAACTTACAATTGCATTTACAAAGTAGAAAATTTAGGAAAATTAGGAACAAATAGTTTAAAAAGGCTAAGATTGATTAGGAAACAGCGCAATGGGATTTGGAAAACGTCTGATATGAAAAAAAGCTCAATTAGTTTTGCAAAAGTTCAAATTGGATTGAAATATATTAAATTTGCACTGCAAAAGATAATTTTGGCTAGGAAAAGATGCAATCTGATTAGGAACATAGTTAATTGGTTTAGAACGAAGTTCAATCGAAGTTGAAAAAAAGCCTGATTTAATTTTTAAAAAGTTTAGTTTACTCAAGGGAAAAAAACTTAGAACCTGATTAGAAAAAAGCGCAATTTAGTTTGGAAAAAGTCAATTTTATTTGGTGAAAGATCAGTCTGGTTTGGAAAAATTTCTATTAAACTGGAAAAAACTCAATTAGATTTGAAAAGAAAGTACGTCTTTTGTGCAGTCGATTTAGTTTAGAAAAAATGCAATTTGATTTGAAGAAAGATTGTTTAATTGAGAAGAAAGGTTGTTTGAAAAACTCAGTTTTGTTTGCAAACAAAATTGCTCAAACAAATTGGAAAAACTCTAAGTTCAAAATTACTGAAAAAAAGCTTAATTAAATTTGGAAAAAGTTGAATTTGCTTTCGAAAAAATGTAGTCGGGTTTGAAAAAAAATCAGTTTGTAAAGGAAAACTTTATAACTTTATTTAGGAATATCCGTTGTTCAATTTCTAATGAAAAAAGAGGTTTAAAAAACGGCGTGAAATTCTAAGCACTTATTGCACTACTTTACGAGAAAAGTCCCAAAAATAATGACCGAACCAGTAAATAAAGAAATGACTTTATTTAAAAACAATTTCCCAATATTTTTTCTATACGAATCTAAGCCAACTGCCAAAGTAAGCTTCTCAGCTTTAATTCCAGAGCGTGTTATGTTATCGATTCCTTTATGAAATATTTAATCCTATCCCCGGTGTAAGATGCACTGCAGATTAACAAGACACGATATTGAACCGGCTCCGTGAAAGCGTTAAAAGCAATCGGCCTGAACTTCCGATCCCGTTTTGACCAATTAAACGTTAATTAATTCGACGAGATTTCCATGCAAAAAGGCAAAAGTGGCACGGTTGTCGAATGGCTCTGTAACGTATTCAGCTACGGGGGCGTAATTCATAGCAAAACTGCACCAAAAACCACCCTCCTCATGCATCGGGGTAGATACACACTGACAAGACTAATACGCTTAAAAGGTTTAGCATACCCACCGCCCCGTAATGTATGCCATGCATAATCGAACGCTCGACAAAGTCTGAATAATTCTCCAGAGTAATGAAAAAAAAATGTTTGTCTGCCAAATATTACTTTCATAAGTAGGGTTAATAAGGAAAAATTGACCATTTCAAGGAGTTAAAATTCAATAAATGTTATCATCTCAGCTTATTTTTCAAACCGAATCCAATTTTTACAAACTTTCTTCCACAGAATTAAAATTTTGCCAATAAAATTTCATATTTCCAAACCAGAATGAATCCCCCCCCCAAAAAAATCAAAAATCAAATTAAAGTTTCTTTTTACAAACCAAATTGAACTTTTTTTCAAAATAATTAAAATTTTCCCATTTTACTCCCATCAGAGTGAATTCCCCTCCCTAAAAAATCCAAATGAAATTTAATTGTTCTTTCTAACGTTCCTTTTTCCCAAACAAATTTGTTGTATTACAATTAGTTTTAACCTTTTTCCGAACAAAATTGAACTTTTTTCAAACAGAATTAAAATTTCCCCGACAAAATGTCACGTTTCCAAACCAGAGTGAACTCCCCGTCCCCCACTGACAAAAAATTATCAAATGAAATTTAAATTTTTCTTACTAAAATTGCTTTTTCCATACAAATTGAACATTTCAAAACCGAATCGAGTTTTTTCCTATCAAAATTAAACTTTTTTATAACCAAATTGAAATTTTCTAAATTCAAACTGAGATTTTCTCAAACCAAACTGAACGTTTTCCAAATCAGAGTGAAATTTTTTTTGTTGAAAATTTTCGTATCCAATTTAACTTTTTCCTAATTAAATTGACTTTTTTCAAACCGGATTCGACTATTTCTTAATCAAATTAAGTTTTCCCATACCAAATTGAACTTTTTCCAAACTGAGCCGAAAATTTCAAAAGTAAAACTGAGCTTTTTCAATTCGACAAATAGACTAAAATTATCGGAAAAGACCAGCAAGGAGAAAGCTCACAATTTTAAAATTGTAGAGGTTTTATGCCGGTTTTCTTTTTCATTTATGCCCAAACGGCCTTGAAAGCTACAATTGAATATTAAAGCTATTTGTTTGTTTATACAATATGCCAAGATTCATTTTACCAAATAAAAAATATTAATTCGATATACAGCCGCTTAGGGGAAAACTTGAATAAATTAAAATTCTTTCAAGCTAATTGTTTAATAAGGGGTATTTTTTCTTGTTGTGCTCAACGTCTGGGTTTTAATTAGTGTAACGAGCATTTTAGAAAGGAATTAGGTCGGCTCAGTTCATGGAGCGGTTATTATTATTATTTTCACTCTGTTCGCTCAAGTTTCCTCTGCAGGCATCCGACATTCGTGGGTCAAAAAGGGGGGATATCGACATTTACTCGAACAATATTTGTACACAATGTTCAAAGGTAATCGTGTAAATTGCACGATATCCTGTTACAATCTGTAAAGTCCTTTTGAGTAAAGGACTTTTTTTTTAAAAAGAGAAGATAGGACAGGATTACAGATGAGAAGGGGTATGTGATAAAGAGGAAGTCTTGCAATCAAGAGGTTGAACTAAAAGGGCTTGATGATTTCTCTGATTGTTTTAGAATGAGGGATTTCATTTGCATCCTTCACATGGGTTTTTAATAAATGGTTTAAATATATGATTTTTTGTTATTGTGTAATGGCCATTTTGTCGTTAAGTGGTTTATGAATTAGAAACATTTTAGCCATTGTAAGACTAGTATGATCGTTCCAAAACGCCATAGATTAAGTCAATAAAATCCCATGGTAATTAGAATAATCGTAATTGCAACGAAGAAATTTCTTATTGATACGGAGTTGATAATTTTCTATAGAATGAAGCTTGTTTTTTTCTTCAAAGAGTTGAACAGTCTTCAGACGCTCAATTTGGCAAGGAAAAATCTTTATGATGATTTGTTTGGAAAAATACCATTTCGAGTTAGAAGTTCACATTAGTTGGAAATAAGTTCAATTAAATATGGGAAAGGTTCTAGTCGATTGATAATAATTAAATATGGCTTGTAAAAAAGTTCAATTTGATTTGGAATACATTCAATTTGGCTAGGAAAAAGCTTAACCTTCATTGTCCAAACTCAATATATTTTATGTAAAGCTCAATGAAAAGTGTTCAATCTGGTTTGAAAAAGTTCAGTTTGATGTAGGCCATAAAGCCACATGGGACATAGGATCTTCTAACCTTATGGTCAAAGTGATGAGCTGAAGATTGGAACGGGAAGGTATTTTTGTGACTGAGAGGTTGAAATTTACTAAAAGGACTTGAAACTTCATTCTCGCACATCATCAGGTCAACGAGGTGTTTACGCAATGTCTTGTCTTTTCACCTTTTCTTTGACTACAAAGTAGACAAAAGGCAAAAAAGAAGAACTTCACTGTTTATTGCAATTGTACAAAATAATAAACAGATGGGAAAGTCAACGTTCTGATGAAATGAGGTTAACGTAATATTATTGAGATATTTTGTCGAGATGGAAGCGTTTCTGTCGTATAATCTACATAGAAAGAGAGAAATAAAGCTTTGAAGCGTTGTTAATGGGAAGAGATAAAAGTTTAATGGGAATTCACGCGTTCCACCCCTGCGAAGTTTCAGATCCAAGTTGATACGTCATTAGATAAAATCTCGAGTGAAATCGCGGAGGACGTCAATTTAAAATCGGGATGGGCTGTCGGAAGTCATAATCGATAAAACTCCCATTACCGACTTTCTAAATGGCAGACCGCTGTGGTACTATCTGGACAAATTCTTAACTTTCGAACAGAAATTTTTTTAAGCTGTCGATATCACAATAAAGTTTTGTGTAAAATAAGTCAAAATTTCAAGCACTTAAAAAAAAATTATCCGTCCAGGTAAGGGGCACCTAGTTCTTTTTTTATGCAAGGGTTGTACGTCGTCAAATTCGATTCGTCCGCCAATCAAGAAAAAGCTGTTTTGTAATGAAAATGCCCAGTTTGATTTGGAAAAAGCTCAATTTGGTATATCGGTCGATCAATAAATAGCTGCTTTCGATAGATTTGAAAAAAAGTTCTGTTAGGTTAATAAACCGTGTGATTTAAAAAGCTCAATCTGATCTGGAAAAAGTTCCATCTGGTTTTTAAGTTAATTTAAATATGCGAAAAGTTCAGTTTGGTTTTAATAATTGCAAGGTTTGAAAAAAATTCAAATTTATTTAGAAAAGCTCCGTTTGATTTGAAAAATAAAAAATAAAATTAAATAAAAAGTTCAATGCGATTTAGAAATAGTTAAATCGCCGTTTGAAAAAAATTCAATTTGATTTTGTTCCAAAAGTTCAATTTGATTTGGTAAAAGTTCAATTAGATTTAGAAATAATTAAATATGGTTTGAAAAAAGTTCAATGGGGTTATGAAAAAGCTCTATCTGATTGATTTGAAACATGTTCAGTTAGGGTATGTAAAAGTTCAATCAGTTCTGGAACAAGTTCAATTAGATTTAGAAATAATTAAATATGGTATGAAAAAAATTCAATTGTTCCATGAAAAAGCTCTATCTGATTAATTTGAAAAAATTTAAGTTAGTATAAGTAAAAGTTCAATCAGCTCTGGAAAAAGTTCAATTCTCGATGTGGAATTAAATTGCAGTTTGAAAAAAAGTTCAATTTGGTTAAATAAAAGTTCAATCAGCTCTGGAAAAAGATCAATTCAATTTAGAAATAGTTAAATATGGATTGAAAAAATTTAATTTGGAAAAAGTTCAATTTGATTAGTAATCACTCCCGTTTGGGCAAGAAAAACCTGAATCTGATTTAGGAAAGGTCAATGTGATTTGAAAAAGTCCATTTGTTCGTTCAACCTAGAGTGGAAAAAGTTAAGTTTGCTGCTCTCTTGACTACGTAGTAAGTCCATAAAGTTTCATGCGTCATTGAAACATCTATATAAATGTGAATGATACTATGAAGACTGAAAGATCCATCGGGATAAGGATATTCGCTTTCCTTGCCAAATCAGACATTTCCAGGTAGGAAATTTGATTTTTTTGTGCTTCGAAGAAACCAGTGGTAAACGTTTAAGGGTTAGTCTGTTCGAGTAAAAAAAAAAAAATTAAAACACACTGATACCCGAATAACGAAACACTTGTAATCAATACCAGGTTAATCCGTGATAATCGTCCGTGATTAGTATAAGTGAAGCATACACGCATTACTATTCTCTGTCGTGGATTTGCTCCAGTTTGTTTTCGGTAAGCATGGATAATTTACGAGACTGGCCACCCCGAAAGCGTTTTAGCAACTAGGAAAAGTGCCAAACCGGGGCAGTAAATCCTGATTTTAAGTTCATTTCTACTGTCATAACGCTATTGGGGATAATTAAGTTTTTCACTCAATTTCAACCCAAATTGAATAATACGATTAATGAGAGCTATTACGCAGGGGTTCGTTATAATTAAATTTACATCGGAATATCATATAAATTTATTTATTCGGATGTCGGCATCGGGTTATATTACAATCGATCAGATTTCGCCATCTGACGTTTATGCTGGATCGCAGAGATAAATTATCCTCCGTGATGGCTGTTAATCAATTTTCATACACTGACACGTATTGTTACGAAATGAAATTATTTTTATATTAACACCAGAACTAAAAACGAACACGTGTAAATAATATCGAGAAAGTTAAAATAAAAATCGCTAGGGGGGGGGGAATGGATGAGTGGATAACACAAGACTACTCAAGGGCTTATTCAACAGGCTGAATATTCTCACAAGAGCCACGGAAGCCAGACATGAAAGGGGAGAAAAAGATGAAAACTAAGCATAGTTATCAAAATCCGGACAAGAGTACAGTGCAGAAAAAAAAGGGGAAATCGTTAAAATTGTTAAAGGGAGAGCACAATAAGAATGAAAGGAAAATGCGGCTAAGCGGAAGTTCCCAGTTGGGAAAACGTCGCTACAAAAAAAAAGTAAAGAGCTATGATGAGGTATAGATAACACAGTAAAAGACAAACAGAAGAAGAAGAAAAGACCAGAACTAAAGGTAAAATAACTCGTTAACGTTTTATTTTATATCACAGGTTATGATTTATTTACGGAAACCAGGTCTGTGCCATCTCGTGAAGTTTAAAAGTGCCTAGAGCGAAGTGTGGATTGGAGGAGTAGTTTTAAAGTATGATCATTTGTGTCTTGAGAAAAAAATCAAACGCATCCAGAAGAAGACAAATGAACTTTTGAGGAAAAGTCGAATTTCAATTGTTTTGTTGTGAATCATACATCACTCGATCGTAATTTCAAAAATATATAAAACTCAGATTTCCATTAGTGCGGTATACATTGAAATAAATAATATCTGCGAAGTATTTATACGATTTCAATACCGCTTCTCGTGTCCCCAGTGAGGGGTGTCCTTGAATGTATATAGGGAGCGAGTTGGCATCCACCCGGTATGAGATTTTTATTTAAGCAAGCCACCAGATTTTCGGGCCTTGAATTCCGTTTTTTGGAGGAAACAGGATTGTTTTATTGTATATAGTACTCGGTTGACATCCCGTCTTGCGTTTCCTTTTGGGCACATTTAGAGTGAATGTATATATTAGAGTGAAAGTGTTATGTGAAAGAAGTAAGGTGACTTGAGTACTTGGGGGAAACAGACTGGTTTTTACTCATGTCATTCCTTGGCTTCATACAGAGAGGAAGTAGGAATGTCAACTGATTTGAAATTGTGGGCCTTCGTGTACCCTGTCCTGACTTTTAGAAAAAAAACAGGGTTGTTTTATTGCGTAATTAGTGGATTGTGTTTCCTTTTCCTTAGTTCCATATAGTGTCCTAAGGATGCCTATTACATTTTAGGATGAATTTTCAGAGAACCTGCTCCATATAGAAAGCGAGTAGGAATGCCACCCGAAAAAATGTATCTTTGGGTTCATTGTATCGATTTTTGGAGAAATCAAAGCTGTTTTATTGTAAATAGTGCTTGGAAGATACCTTGATTTGTGTATAATGAAAGTGAATGTATTTATTAGAGTGAATGCAATCTGAGAGAAGAAAGGTTGTCGGTGTGTCCCTCGTAAAATATTACGTAGATCCTTCTTTATACCATAAATGATTATGATATGACTACACCTCTGGCCGATTTTATGTGCTGGACATTGGTTCAAATTCTATGGGGTGCTCAAACGGTCGATCGCGAGTGCTTTTTGAGTAGATCTCGAGAAGAAAATTTTTTTTTAATAAGTAGGTAGGTAAATAAACTACAAAAATATCAGATATACATCTCAAAGCTACAGCATCTGATACAAATTTCGGGTTTTTTATATCTGAAGATAAATATCCGAATGTAAGGCAAATCGCTATTCAACTGACGGCATTTTTTGGGTCAACTTACTTGTGCGAGTCTGCATTTTCTGAAATGAAGATAATTAAGTCAAAATATCGCAATCGACTAACTGACTATCATATGTCATCATGCTTGCGATTAGCACTCAGTGGTTACGTACCATCTTATGAAAAGTATGCTGAGGACATGCAGTGCCACGCTTCAACATCCAAAGCCAATGTTACGGTACACCCTACCTAGGTAGGTAGGGTGTATGTGTATGTACGACAACCCTGCATCACACACACTTGCAGCCTCTCAGAGTCGATCGTAAGTAGTCTAAAAATATGGAGGTAGATCGCCAGCAGTTCAAGTTTGAGCACCCCCTGCTCTAGTCAATTTGATTGTATGATTCTTATAGCCCGAACATGTGTGTGGCATTGGGATGAACTTTGTTAGATCCCAGATAATAATTTTATTAGTTGATTTGTCTACTTTACTTTGACCCTGAGATACATTTTCCTTTATTTTGCAATTTTGATCCCTCTCAAATTTAGGTCCTGGGCGTATATGGCCTTGCATATCGTCTTCCTTTTGCCAGTGTATCTGCTTTATCATTAGGCTGGTTTTCCCAGGGGTTGGGCCGATATTCAAAGGTTTGAGCCAAATGGACAGGTACTTAACTTTTAAGGAGCTTAATTAAAGTTGTTTTAAAAAAATATTCCACTAAAAATTTTAAAATTATAATAAGACATGCAAATTTTTGTTCCTCGCAAAATTATATATGTATATAAACATTCCAATTTGCAATTAAATTAGAATTAAACTTAATATGTACAATGTAATTAAGCTTAAAAAAATCTTTAAATATGTAAAATTGGTAAGAAATGTGATTCACAAATCTCACTCACCAAGACTAACGAGGAAATCAAAATTTAGTTTACAGGTGTTGTACACTAACAGATTAAGCAGGGTGGGCTTAAACCCTTGTAAGTTTGTAACAATATAGATATAAGATCTAGGAAACCTCAAATACCAGGGGAAATTAACATTTTGCTTGTTTCGGCCAAGAATAATCACAGAAATAGGCTGGTAGCAAACAAAGCTACAATCGGTGGATATCTTCCCAGGTTTTTTAAAAAAAATTCATCAATTTTTCTTAACGGATTTTAAGTTTTAGCCGCCTTCCGATAACAATTGAATAATAAAATCGATTTGTTTATTCAGCCTGAATTGTTCGAAAGTTTCAAGGTCCCCCCCTCAGGCGACGAAATTCCACGGCGAATTACTGTAAACACCATAACCAACAACTTCGTCCCATCGTAATTTGTCTTCCCAAACTTTTCCCAACGGACTCCTGGAGATATTTTCATGGAGACGTAAGGGGTTTCACAGTTTACCTCAGATATGACATCTACGCGGGAAATCTTTTTCGCATCAAAGGTTCAAACCTTCCCCCGTGCGTGGAGGCCCATTTGCATTTAGCTTTCGGACGGTTCAAGTTTTAATTGGGCCATCTTGGAGGTATGTAACAACGGGACGTCTCATCAAAAGTTGTCCGGGCTTAATGGAATACCTGGGTAGAGAAAACGTCCTGGACATTAATATTAATTACGATTCAAACTTTTATAGAAGAAAATACACCGGAGGAACACGCGAATTTCCATAATTTTTTTTTTAACATCAATGTTATACAGGGTGTTCTTTTTTAGATGGGCCTGAATCTATCAATTGAATTTCTCTTGAACCAATATCGCTATCAAAACATAAAAAAACCGGTCTGATATTTTTTAGTCTAGTTTTAAATTTTTTTTAACAAAAATTATACAGAGTACCTCAGGCCCAGTTCAGCTTCAAAATTTCTAATACGATTCTATATACATCATTTTAAAGGATATTTTACGCTGAAAAAAAAAAGGTGCAATTGTATTTTAAATTAGTAAGAAAATGACAAAGATGTAGCAAATAGTTTGAAAAAACCAGTTTCTTTGTTTCATTGTTAATTCCAATAATTTGCTTCTTCATTAAAGAAAAATTAATTCCCTTTATTGCTTACATTCTATCATTATTTGACAAATTCACACTTAGTTTTTTTTAGCCTCCCGAATCATTTTAAAGGAATTTTTTACGTTGAAAACAATGGGAACAATAGGATTTTACATTAGTCGAAAAATGACAGAGTTGTGGCAAAACGTTTTCGAAAAAACATTCATTTGGCTTGCTAATTCAAGACCTATTTGGAAATTTAACTAGTTTCAATTGTATGACAAGTAGAATCGTATTGTTAAAGGAGAAAAACCTGGCACCCGAATTTTGGTTTTTATTTCAAACTGTACAGACTGTCTTTTTAAGATGGACCGGCTTAATTTCTCTTGAATGACTGTGAAATAAATGACTGAAGTTTTTAACTTTTTTTTGGAGAAAAATTATACAGTGTAACTCAGGCCCAGTTGAACTTCAAAATTTCAAGTAAGCCCCTGTACAACAATTTTAAGGGACTTTTTACGCTGAAAACAAAGGTGCAACAGGATTTTTGGAAGTGCATGGACGAGATGAGAGCGATACGGCTTAAAATTATAAGTCCGTGGTACATCTATTTTTTTTAATAGCGTCATTGCGTCAAAATAAATCAAGCCGGGCCGTCTAAAACGGAACTTCGTACATTACAAAAATACCACGATGACATAACATAAAAATATATAACTCTATAGAGCAAAATATTCAAATTTTTCCTAAAGAAACATCAAATTATAAATGTACTAATGAACTACCATTGATAACAGATACATAAAGCAAATAGTCAACTTTCCTAATTAAATGACCTAATTAATGTCATAAGGAGGGTTGAATGATATTGACCAAAATTCGGGAATATAACCTAGTCCATTGCTCGGCCAACGTCACCAGTCCATGATCTAATCATGAGCGGTACGAATGAACTCAGATGTCAAAGCAGAAGTTTGATCGATTAAATTACATCCTTCTTTGCGAGAATTCTCAACATCATTGAAATAATTTTTTTTAAAACAATTTAAAAATTCGAAGAAAGTGGCTCAAAATCTATAATAAATACCGTAATAATAATAAAAAGATGATGGTAAAAGGGAAATATATGGCACAAAAAATAATTTTCTGATCTTATAGAGAGAAAAATAGTTAAATAGCAAACCTACGATGCGTTCGTCTGCAATAGGTTGGTCGTTTCCATCAAGCTACTCAACGTTCTTGCAACTAATATGCTTATCTATCTACCCGTAGGAATCTATGTAGCTAGAAATTTATCAATTAATCAAATAAACGTAGCATCATACATAACAGAATAGCTATCTACCAACCAACCATTGAACGAAACCCAACCAACCTAACTAGCTTTACACGTACCAACCAATCAGTGAACTAAACAACCGAACCTGCCAACTTACCTCCCAACCTTCCAACCAAACTTGTACATCAACCGATGAACATAACTATGCATTAATCAATCAACCTACCAATACCTACCAACCAACCTATGAACATAACTATGTATTAATCAATCAACCTAACAATACCTACCAACCAATCTTGTTCATCCCTACCAACCATCCTACCAGCCTATGAACATAAATATGTATTAATCAATCAACCTACGAATACCTACCAACCAATCTTGTTCATCCCTACCAACCATCCTACCAGCCTATGAACATAAATATGTGTTAATCAATCAACCTACCAATACCTACCAACCAACCTTCTTCATCCCTTCCTA
>CM077108.1:26465181-26497313 GCA_039619505.1 Cimex hemipterus
CTACCAACCTATGAACATAACTATACATTAATCAATCAACCTATCAATACCTACCAACCAACCTTGTTCATCCCTACCAACCATCCTACCAGCCTATGAACATAACTATGCATTAATCAATCAACCTACCAATACCTACCAACCATCCTACTTGGGCACCTGCTAATGGGCCAAAGCCCGCGCAGGTGCCCCTTATGCAGAGAAAGGTTGCTCGATGTGTCCCACATAATAGAGGCGTGTCATGCCGTGGCTCCATATAGAGAGCGTGCAGGCATGCCGCCGGATTTAAGAAGAGTCCTTGAGCACGGTAGAGAGTTTCTGAGTCCCCTGTTCCGCTTTATAGAGGAAATTGGGTTTTTATTTTATTGTATATAGTATGTGTTATGTGTCTTTGTGTTTTGTCTGTGTGCATGTATTTATTGGCGTGAATGGCGAGGGGTGAGGGTGAATAGAACGTCACCGTTGCTCCTCGAACGAGGAAAGCGAGTGAGTGTGTGTGCGGGGTCGATGGCGGAATATTAATAAAAGTACATCATCATCGACCTTAAGCTTAGTTTAAGTGTAGGTCGGTGGAGGAACATCAAGTACTCCACCGACCAAACGGAATGTGTGTACTGTATGAACGTATTTATTTGTATGAATGATGTGTCTGAACGGGTATAGAATATAGACTAAGTATGAGGCGAAATGACCTCGATGTCGGAAGCCCCAGCAAAAAAAGAGTATTTTTTTGATAAAGTTCGATTGTTATGAGATTATTAAAATGCGTAGTTGACGACAGTCATCATTTTGAATAAAAGGCTTTTACCTAGTCAAATGAGGCACTTTCTTGTCCTTTATGTTTTAAGAATTAGGAGAATTCAATGTATATATGTAAATGGATTTTATTAATAAAACAAGATTTTTGAACTAAAACAACCTAAAAAAGGACGGAACCTTCAAAATAACACACACGCAAACCACTACTGATGGCAAAAAGCCGAAAGAGAAACGATAAAACTACAATACCCCTGTACATTGTTGTTTGTTGATTTCATCAGTCTTAATTCTTTGGACACTACATAATTTGCTCGTGTGACCGGAATAAAAAAAAACAACTAGTTACCTTTTAGCGAAGTTCCAATTTTCAGGATCGATGTATCAATCATGGAAATGATCGGCGGAAGGGCGGCGGCTGATGGATGAGCGACGACCCGACAGTTGCGTGACTACCTTTGACACCGATCCAGCCGGATTTATGGAGGTGCGCTATTCTCGGAGGGATCCGGTTTAGATTCATATATTCTCATGCTGATTAATGACAAAGGATTCTAATTATTCGTCCCAGAAAACCGATGTCAGTATAACCAGCTTGACTTTTATTACATAGGCTATATCAAATATTATTAATTAATCATATATTTCATGACACATTAGCTTTTGTCTGGCTGAAAATCCCTTGGGATTGAGTTAATATTAAAAATGAAAAACGGGGTTAATAACATTGAATAACAATGTAAATAATTAAATAAGTAGGTTGTACTAACAATAACTAATGAATATACTAATACAGGCTCTTTTTCACGTCATAAAAAGGAAAATCGAAGTCATGATCAAAGTTTCCCAAGTAAATTTTGAAAAAATCAAGAGAAAACAAAATCAACCATCATAACCACGCCCAACCAAATTAGTCCCGTCCCATCCGTAAATTCAACCAACGTGGCCACACCCAACTAGCAAATTAATTAATCTTAGCCATGCCCACCTTATGAAATCAAACAACATAACCTCGCCCAACCAAAGTGATCACGACTCGTTGGGTGTCGAATACAAAGACGAGATTCGAACTCAGCTAGCGTGACCAACACGAATCTGAGAGCCTAACCTCGCAGCCGCCACGTTCTCAAAAATAAATAAGACATGTTCCATTAGAAAATACGACAAATAAAATCACCTCCAAAGAGAAAATTAGACCAACTATTCTTGGCTTAAAAACCATCCAAATCCTCAAACTAAACTAATTATTCAGAAATAGTGAGATTCGGCCTGGTGTGATGTAGGTATCAGATAAACATTTTCTCTGTCGTGCCAACCTTTCTATCTTTATCGATCATCCTCAGGGATAAAAGTGTTTGTCTTCTGTGTAATTCTGCCATTCTTGTCTATAGTGGTGAGAGGGCCCAACTCAACTAAGCTCAAACAGAAAATTTAACCAACTAAATCAAGTAAAATTCGGTCGAGTGTGATCAATTAGATATGTAATTCATATTTTCATAAAAAGTTACATAAACATCAGTATCGAGAAAACGAGATTTTGAAATGTAATTGGATGGACTTTAAATTAACACTTTTTTTTTTCCTCTAATCTCTGAGTTTTTGGCAATATCCACTGAGCTCGCTTATCCTCTAATTTATCCAGGTAGACACTCAAAAACCGTCCTACATGGCAAATTTTAAATTGTTTTTAATTATTTACATTAAAGACAGTCCTGCAAAAGTGAAATGGCGAGATGCGCCAAAGCTCTGCCAAAGCCGAGAATCTTTCAACAGGGAAAGTTCTTCGGTTTAATATTTAATAAAGCGTGGAAAACGGCTTAGTGGACCGAGTTTCAGACCTAAACTTACAATTTATTGAGGGACTTTTCCTCAGAAATGATATTTATCTAGTTGGAAAACTATTAATTAATTGTAACGTGAGATACAAGCTTATCGTTTTAAGCGGGTTGTAGTATTTAAACTAATTTAATTGATCAGCGTGACTTCAAATGTCACTTTAATTTAACCAATTTAAGTCCAGATATTTTTACAGATTGACTTTTTTTTAAACAACTAATGCTAATAATAAATAATCATACATTCTTGAATCGTCCAAGCGGCTTGTAAATTTAACTTCATTACTTCTTGAAGTCAATAAGTATTGAGATAAAAATATCAGCAAGCATTTACGCATAATTTTCATTACGCTGTTTTATTCTCTTGATGGCTGCGATTCAAGAAAATCAAAAGGTTTGTCAAGTACAGCTGTAATAATCGTTCGGAAAATCGTCATGCATAATAATTTATTAATTTAAATTAGAACGAGGACGGATTGGCCTATTTTCATCCTGTATGTATTATTTTTAGATGAAAATCAATAAAAGTGGGGGCCCAGGGGAGGCAAATGTGTAAGTACGACAAATGAATGAGTAAAGAAATGAATATAAAAACAGATCAATTGTTTTTTTAAATGGATAAGTAGATCAAAATTAAATCGGGAAAGTTAAAAAAAAAGTATGTAATAAAATTGTAGATACTGTCTATATTTTATTATTAATTATTTCTAAGATGTTTAACTTTAAAAACGAAGATTCATGACAAATTTGGCGACGCCCACCAGAAAATTGAAGAAATTTAGCCATACCAAACCAGCCAACCAAATTGGCCACATTCCTTAAAAGTTAACCAAAAAAAATTCCTCAAACCACGGGTAACCACCAAATTAATCACGCCACATCCGAAAATTCTTCCAACTTAGCCACGCCCAACTAGCAAAATCCTAAAACCTAGCGACGCCCAACTTACAAAATCAACCATCTTAGCTACGCCCAACTAGCAAATTCATTAATCTTAGCCACACCCACCTAGTGAATCCATTAAATAATCACGATTAACGAAATTAATCACATCTAATATGTAAATTCAACCACCTTTGCCGCGCGCATCCATGAATTCAACCATCTTAGCCATGCCCAACTAGCAAGTTCAATTACATAGTCACGACTAAACATATTAATCACGTCTAATCCGTAAATTCAACCACCTTAGCCTTACCAGAAAATTCAAATAATTTAACCACACCCGATCAGTCAAATGAACTAATTTCGTCATATCCTACCAACCAATTAAACCGAATTAACCAAATCTTTCTATTTAATTCAACTGACCTGGCTACAAGCAACTAGAAAATTCGACCAACGAAGTCTTTAAAACTTTAGCCATACCTATATCGTCAATTTAACTTAGTAGATCACTAAGTTCACAGCAAATATAAAAAAGTTATTATATCCAATTAACCTATTGTTTACACGATGAAGCAAATTAAAGAATTTTAGCCCTACGAAACACACCAAACCAAATTACCCTCGCCTGTTCATAAATTTAACCAACTTTGCCTTACTTAACTAAAAAATTATAATATCTGGTCAATTACTGTTATTCAAAGTATGCTCACAATTTCTGGTTTTGCTCTATGGCTTTACTGTCTGGCTTCATTTTTTTCTTGCTGATCCTCTTGATAAATCTTTCAAAGGTTTTAAAGGTTGTATTTGAGGACTGAGTGAATTGTTTCTTTATTTTTAATGCAATTTTTTTTGTTATATTGACGACATACGCCGTTAAAGTTTATATGAAGCGTATGAAAAAATGACGGTGCTCGTAATAATCAATAAAATGATGCAAGGATCGATCATTTCGGAAAAACTGGGTTATCATTCGTGTTAAGCAGATAAGATTGTATTTTTTAAATTTTCAATAGAACAGCCAGAGATAGGGTAAAGTAAACAGGTCCTGAGTATCAGCGGGGAAAAAATATTGCCAATTTTCTGCCATTTTGTTCTACAACTGAAAATATTGGTTGTTAAAATATACTAGGCTATAATTTTCTACTATCACGGGCATTGGAAGTTGTTTAGCCCTTTCGAGACTGTCTAGGTAAAGAGATGAATAGGTCTACAGATTTCAACAGTTAAAACTGTTCTGGGAAGAAATTAAAAGACAACATCATGTTTAAGAATGGAAACTCCAATGGTAAAATTCAAAATGGTTTGCGTAGATATTAAATCGTAAAACTTGTAAGGTCATGGAAATAAGTTATTTACGTCATGTTCCACGAAGGTGATTACATAATATCAAGTTTGAGCAAAATACGTGCTTTACAAATAGAACATTTAGATCATTGCATGGGTCTTATCTCCCTAGTTAAATTAGTACCTTTGATATGAGAAATTGATTTCTTGGACTTAGACTTTAATTTGCATATTAAATATCGCTTTGACTACTGGGAAATGAGTAGACGTAATTGAAATTTAAGATAAATAATTAATGTTAATGAGGAGGCTCGTTATGTAATACATGCAAGAAACCAAAGAAAACGTTTAATTGGTACAGATCTAAGGGTCTACATCTCTTCCACAAATTTCTTAATATATTCTGATAAATATACATTTTGTAATTTGTAATGTTTGGCGACTGGACTTTGATATTGTTCTGCCTATTTTAATGCTTATGATACCTGGCAGTGTGTTACAAACCAAATCGATACTTTGACAATTATTATTTCTTATTAACGAAAAATCCCCTATTAAATTAAAACGAGAGACTTTTCAGATTGGACAAGTAAGTCATTCTAGAAAGAGCAATGTTCCATTCCCATTGAATCCCCGGTTTAATCATCATCATTAATCAGAATAATTACGTTATACGTAAAGTTGATTTATGTGCAAAGGCTTAGCTAGGTAATTTGAATAGCCGTGGGACTGGGCCGACATGCAAAGTTTACATGAAATATTTATTTTCACGGTCAAAGCCGGCGAGACACGTTCATGGCTTTTTACATTGGACTAATTTTAATTTTGAAACTCAAAGTTAAATTAATTGCGTACAGTGAGGACGAATTTCTGAGAGAATTCTTGATACCTTTTCTTGAAATATGAACATCTCTACCATACCTCAGAGAAAATACAACAAATAATTTTTTTTGTGACAATTAATTAGGGTTTTTAGTTGAGATGAAAAAACGTTTAAGGCACGAGAGGGATTCGAACCAACGACATTCAGCTTGATACGCCGCTGCTCTACTACGTGAGCTATCGTGACCTCGATCCACTCGGACATCAACTCCCCATCTCAACCTCACCTTACGAGTTTTCCCTTTTGCCATATTTCAAGCCGAAGGTCGTGGGTTCGAATCCCTCTCGTGCCTTTAACTTTTTTTCATCTCAACTAAAAACCCTAATTAATTGTCATGTATTAATTGGTCGAAAGGACCACGAAAACAGTGAATAATTTTTTTTTGTCGGAGTCTTAGAAATATTTCAAATAGCCGTCGTCTCCCTGAGATAATCACATATAATTTAAAAAAAAATTCATAATGTTAATTTTCTATCACTATTTTATTCGAACGCAAAAGCTCTCCGATTGTTCTTTAGAGATAAAATATCACACTCAGGCCTAAGTAGACTAAAACCCAAGTATAATCGAATTTTATGTCGATGACCCATGCTAGATGCTTTGTAAGATGGGAAACCCATGTAAAACAACATTTTTATAACTGAAAAAAGTCTTTGTACATGCTCAACTCTACGTGCAGACGATATTTTGAGTTTATGTCCAACGTGTAAGACTTTTAAAGATTGAAAAAAAAAAATGAAAAGACATAAAACAAGGTTTGTAAACTTGAACAAACTACGGGTTATTTTTGTTTTCCTCTCCCCAAATGCTTTCGAGCAAAGGGCAGTGAACGTTCCTTATACGATTTTCAAAATGTTTTCCGATCCTTGGCTCGGCAAGGGAGGATGGTTGGGCCGGATTAGTTTTATGGACGATCGTCGAGGAGCAGCCCCTTTTTATTGCCCTCCTCCCTCAGATCCATTTCTTCTTCCCTACCCTAACGACATTGTCGTGTAGACCATTTGGAAAAGGGGATGATCAAGGAGTGCTCTACGACTCCTGGAAAGGGCCAGCTGCGATCCCTTTCTTAAAGGAGAAACATACTAATATCGGTTTACTATCCTTCTAAAGATTGATTGTCAAACAAATTACTTTCATTGTGATTAATGATCTTTCGAACATTCGTTTAAAAAATCTACAACTTTCTACTTATCACTTTTCTATATAAAATTTGAATATGAAAAATTACATTTTGTTTATTAGACAGGATTCATAGAAGGAGTCAAATAGTACCTAGTATTGTTTTTAAATTATTTGCGAGTTCGAACCTATTTCTTAGATCTGCGTATATTTTGCATGTTTTTAAAACATGTTTAACAGTGACTACCTCTCCGCAATCTGGGCACATTGGAGCAGGCTCTCGGGACATCAAGTGACCATGCGTCAATCGACCCTATCCGCAGGTCTTACCAAAGTAGCTGCTTCTTTCCTAGCCTTTCGTAAGGATGTGTCCCCTTAATTGGTCGAATTTTGTTATTCCTTATTCTTTGCCACTCAATTTCCCATTGTGACCATATAACGTTTTTAATAAATTAATTAAAATTCGTAAGGTACTTCAATTATTTTATGTCCTTCTGTTGCAGCATTCTTTGCAGCGCTGTCAACTTCTTCATTCCCGATTATGCCTCTATGATCCAGGATCCATAAGAAGCACACGGACTGATTTTTAACTTTGTTTGCTATTGTAAGAAGAAGGTCTTGTACTCTGGAATTAGGCGTGAAGAGGTTTTTAATGGTGCAGACGGCAGAGAGAGAATCGGAACAAACTGTTACATTAGGGGACTCGGGGGATTTGAGCAATTCTTCTCTATACACGTAGACAGGGGCAACGGTTCAAAGAGAGATGATAGCTAGGGATGGCAATTGGCCGTGGATGTGTATGGAATGTGAGTGCTTGTTGAATTTTTGGAAATTTAATGGAAGGTTTTTTCATTAAAAAAAGGCTCAAACTATAATTGCAAAGTGTATAGTGGTTTTTGTCACATTCCATTCTGCGCAAGGAATGGGTTTTCGGTCAGGAAACGATTCTGCTAGAGAATCTGAGGAGGCAGGGAATTGCAAAATTTTTTGCAAAATATTTAACCTATAAGAGGCAACAGTGTACAACTTTAAAACAATTAAACCTGAAATAAGCTCATAAGATAATAATTATTATTATTTGTTCGAAATTTTCTCTATCTATCTAACCATGTATCTTCAATTTTCAAAAAGCTTGGTTGGCAGATTGTTATAAAGCTTAATTGTGGGTTAATACTAATTAAATTCCGACTCGGACACTAATTCAAAAGGTGGGGTTGAGATGGGACGTTCGTGTCAGAGTGGATCGAGATCACAATAGCTCGAGTGGTAGAGCAGCGGCGTATTTAGCCGAAAGTCGTAGGTTCGAATCCCGCTCGCGACACTAACTTTTTTATCTGAACTAAAAAAACCTCAATTAACTGAGAGTTAATTAAAACGCTGAAGGATATAGCCCTTAAAGCTTTAAAATTCAAGCTAGAAGTGTCTTATTCAGCATGACTTTGGAGTCGAGTCATTGCCTACCTTGGCCATGAATAACCCAATGTAGAAGGGTGAGAGGGAGGGTGAAGGGAAAAGAGGGTTGTAAAGATGAAGAGGGCGAATGGAAGGGACTCGCGTTGTAAAAGTGAGAGGGCGTCAACACACATGGATTGCTGTTTATCGATCTTTCAACCTCGACTGTTTATTACGGCGTGAATATTTAATGTCTGGGGAGTTTTCTTTATAGTTTCCCTCGTTCTGGAGGGCAGTCAACAGTTTTAAGATAAAAGATTCGGCCATAATTGCACTTTCGAAATTATCTCTCTCGAGCATTTGTGAAAAAAAACCCCAGACAAAATGAAGAGTTTTCCATCGAGGTTGAACTATACCGAACTGATCAAAATTCTTCGATTCTCCTTCCATTTCTGAGCTATGGAATTTTAGGTACCGTCTAAAAAAACCCTCCATATATAACAATGTTATTGAACTTTATAGCAAAAGTTTACACTGTTGTCTGTCTTGATGAACTCGTTTACTCAAATACAATTGTCAACGGGGTTGCACAAAGAAAGCAGAAAAGGGGTTGAATTTTCACCGACGGAGCAACTTCAAAGGTTTATTGACAAAAACGGAATGTCGCGATTCAAAGGGAAGTTGGTTCTGTACAAAAAAAATTGACTTATGTATGTAACCTGGTAAAAATTATAATCTAGATATGTTATCCAAACAAATCCAATTAGACGTAAAAACAGTAAACAAAAATCCGACTATAAAATTTCGGCCATATTAAAAATAATCACCACAAAAAGCTATTCGTTGTAAAGAGTTAAAAACAACTTACGTCAATCAGTTTTGAAAAACGCAAAAACGGCGTATTTCATATATTTGTAGCATAAACTAAATATAATCTACTATTAAGGAATGGTAACCCATGATTAACCTATACAGGGTGTTAGGCTCCTCGTGTTACAAACTTTGCTAGTAGATTCTACATTCAAAATGGAACCAAAAAGTCCAAATTAGCTATGGTCCGAATTTCAACGGTTTCGGAGTTATTCCGCTTTTTCAGATTTTTTAAGACTTCACAACCTTGCTTCAAATAAACGAAGATAACTGCAAAAGTAAAAGGTTTCAGACAAATCCGTTCATACCATTAAAAACTACGTTAATTTCCAATAAGATGTCATCAATACTGAACTTGTCAACCTTCGTGAAATAAACGTTTTAGAAGAGCGAGAACGTTGAAAAAAATTTATTTTTTCAAATTTGAAAACTTACTATTGTGATTTCGAAACCTAGAGACGAGCAAATATCAGAAAACGTACTCCATTTAATATCCTTTTTAGTGGTGTAATTTCTTTTTTAATTATTTTATTCAAAGATGATGAAATTGATGGAAGAAAGGAAAAAGCGTGGCTGACGGATTGGTAAGATGAAACATTTAAAAAAACCAAGGAAATTTAGAATAAAGGTATTAATTTTGTTTTAAATTTTGGTTCGCAAACGAAATAATGATAGTACGTACTTATTTATCAACACGAATACAATTTTAATTAAAGAAATCTCTTCTTAAAGAAAGAATAATTCAATGGAATTTTTTATTTGTGACGATAACGTAAAGAAGAAAGCATAATCTTTTCCTAACGAGCGACCTTCTGGGGGTGTACGAAATGCTTACCTAAACTACTACTAACACTAGCTACTATTTTAAAAATCTACAACCCTATAGAAACAAACTTCAATATGTTAACAGAAAAAACTAATTCGAATTAATTTTATAATACTTTAGCTTAACCTACTTATACCGCCTATAACTTGTATTTTATCTTTCAATCAGCTAAAAGATTAATTAAGGGTTTTAGTTGAGATAAAAAAGTCGTCACGAGCGGGATTCGAACCCACGATCTTCGGCTAGATACGCCGCTGCTCTACCACTTGAGCTATCTGACTATATGACCTCGATCCATTCGGACGCTAACTTCCCATCTCAACCTGTCGAATTTTACCTCACTTTTTGCCATTTGTCAAATGTCTTGTAATCTATTTATTGCTCGACGACAAATGAATGGGCCACGGAGAGCTTAAGTGACTTATTATATACTATACAATAATTTTTGACAAACCTCATTTTTAAACCTGAAAAAAAAAACAAAAAAAAAGTACAACTGCAACCATGTAAAATCGAACTGGGGTATTTTGAACTATTATAGATATAATTCCATAATATAAAAACCAAAGTAAAATTTACTTTAATAGACTGAAAACCCAAGTACAATCTGCTTCAACAAAATTCAACATATTCATATCTCACATTGAAATCATATTTAAACCAACTCTTCCCAATACTTTCTCCGCGGTGATAGTTGTGCCGTTGCTTCATCAATGATTTGTATACGATTTGGCTTTTATTTAACTAAGTAGCACCTACGATGAAATTTTTTTGTTTTTTTACGAGGGTTAACAACAGCAGAAGTCGTATAAACACTCAGGGTGCCGGAGTTTCGAAAGAAGCCTATTTGTAAGTACGTCGTGTTCGAATGCAGGACCGATGGATTCGAACCCCGGCGCCTTAACCTTGATGAGCGCCTTGTCAACGCCTAAACCATTGCAACCACCGACGCTCCAATGAATGCCCATCTTTCTAGCCTATTAAGAAATCTAACATTTCTATTTAACAGAACAGATAAATGGTGGAAAGAGTGTGTTGTTCTTTTGAAAATGATAGTTCTTACTCACAGTAAGTTGTTTCCAACGATCGGATTTCGAGGTCAACATCGTCCAGTCTCATCATCAGGTTGAAGAGGGTGTAGGCTCGAAATCCGGATCTTTTAAAACAACTTACGGTGAGCAGGAGCTACCTTTTTGAAAAGATTTCTATTTAACATAATAAAATAAATGAAGATATGAACTTTTCATAACCATCTTTGTCTTGTGGAGAGCCTAATAAAGATTTACAATTTTATAAAAGCATGAATTTCTTACGCAATGTGCTGTTTTTCACTGAATTAATTCTTTTCAACCCCTTCTGGCGGAAAGGGGAGAATCTCATGAAAATCGCTGTATAAATTCTACTTTAAATAAAGACTTGTCAATGCGTTTTACATTTTTTGCCAATGGGCTTTTTTTCTTTTTATATAGATATAAGTTCGATGGTTTCGATGTGAGAAACTACTTTTTTAAAAATAACGTTTATTCAATATAAACTACAACTTTACACAAGGATTCTAATTTTAGAAGGGTATATACTGTTCGGAGTCCGGGCTGGATCTGTGAAAGAGGGGGTCATACAATACAATCTACATTTTATGCTTATAACATATTCTCGGAATTAGTATAGGGGAAGAATCAATTGTTGTTGAGTTAGTGGTTTCGTGCAGGCGTAACTTATATATATTGGTCACAAGTATGCCAATGGGCTTAAGACAGAACCTTTTAACATCGTTCGCTGCCTTGTAAATCGTATATACGCTGAAAGCAAAGAAAAAAAGTTGAATGTGATTATTTTCCCAGCCTTCGGTAAATTCGAAATATTCATTTAGTTACGCAAGGAAGACAAGGCAGAATGTAAATAAAAGATAATTTGATTTTAACCTGAAAAAGTTTCATTACGTAATGGAACTGTACAAACACAAACAACGTTGCTACCGGACAAAATATGGTTTTACTGACAATCCAATTCGGAAAGAGCATTACTACGATCAGTTTTGTACGGAGGATCCCGTCTTTATTTCCAGTGGGAAACTGTTAGCGTCAAAACCTTTCAAAAACAAGCGAGATCGTGCGTGCTGAAGACAAAATAGACAGCCACAACAGATCAATTTTATCGTCATACTGTTTTTCGGCGTTTCTACGACGTGTTTTTGTTAATTAAAGTTTGATTTTGATTGATGATACGTTGAATTTGGCGCGGAGAAGTTTTATTATTGTTTAAACTATGATAACGTCCAACGATAAACGTTAACAACTGAAGTAAATTTTGAACGCAAATATCCTTATTCCAATTTTACTCGGACGGTAGCTTTCCCAAATTACATTGCTTGTATGCTCGCTCCAAAATTAACAAGAACAAACTAATAACTGGCATTATTTATTATTGTCAAAATGATCATGTTAACTGGATATTTCGTTAAAAAGAATACATTCTATATGTTTAATGGAATATTGCTCAACGTGATTGCGTGTTGGATGGTCATAACTATCGCGAATTGACGTTAGACCTGGGTTTTCTCTCCTTTCGGATTCACGACATGTACACGCACCAAGATAAGAAAGAAAAATGCGAACAAAAGGATGGAGAATCAAACTATTTTTAGCAATTCAAACCTGATAAAATTAAGTCATATTTCAGGCTGACCAATATAATTCTCCATTTCCGCTACCGCCAGACCTGATCGAGGCAAACCGACGGCCTCTCCACCTTGATCGAACTTTAATTTTAAGCGAAGAACCCTAATGTTAACCTCTATTAATCATAAATTCAGCTCCTCTTAATGAAAGGGCGTCGAACGGTGGCGATCGAGGAAATTAATCTGGGCCAGGAAGCAACGGCAAGGGTATCACTTTCTAAGGTCTTATAAAAAAGTTCGATTTAAAGATCTTTAATTATTTAAAAAAATCCATTATTTTAGCAGTAGTAGACTTTAAGGAAGTCGGAAGGCTGCGACGGTTGAGGCACCTGCAGAGGATGCCGGATGAGAAGCTTCCGAAGATGATAAAAGATCAGCGAAGGGGTTTAAAGGGAAGACCAAGACTGAGGTACGACGTGGAGTTTATTATGAGTTTGGTTGAAATCCATCTGAGGCTGTTAGCTGTCAATAACTTGTTTGTTTTTTTAAACACTAAATATCTGGGATGTTAGAAGGCCAGTATAGCAACACGTAGCAGATTTCACTGCGCTCAATACGCCGCTTAAATTATAAGTATTGCCATGGGATACAAGCGAGTTTTGGGTAGCCAAATAGAGTGAGATATTGAATAACGCTTCAAAGCGCTCTAGCGAGATTATAGTAGATAACGCAAGAGAAACTATGCACTATGTGTGGTCCTGATGATGCCGGATGAGTGAGTGACTGTCTAGAATGATGATGAAAGAGAGTCCAGGAGAAGAGAGATTGAAAAGAAGAATAATGTTAGGTGAATTGAGAACAACCTGATAATTGATCAGGATACTGGGGTGGAGAAGAAAGGAGAAGGATAGAAAGGAAACAAGATCGTTTGTTGCGTATGAAGGTTAGCCGGGAGGTTGAAGATAAAGGGAAAATGAGATCGACCCCAAAGTAGAGAAGAAGAAATGAACATTTATTGGCATAACCTAATGGGCTGAAGGTCTTTCAAGTACCTAAGATCTTTTTTGATGGGTAGAGACAAGGCAAGTGTCATATAAGAGATGTCTTTTTGCGCTTAATATAATTTCTTTAATAAAAAGATCGTGATGGAAGTGTTGAGTGCCTAAAAAGAGTGAGATGATATGAAGGTTTGGATAAGGGTTCTGAAGCTGATAAAAGTCAGGTTAAATGAAGTGGTTGACCAACGCAGGCTTGATTGAAATGGTTATTTATTCTGTGAGGCCAAGGCCCAACTAGTTCTCTATCAACAGTTAGTCAACAAACCATCGATTTACAGTTGGATTTTCTTGTGTTTACCGGAAAAACGATTCAAGCATGATGGAGACAAAAAAAGTCGGACTGTAAGTCTCTCTCTTTTTGAAACCGCATGAATACGATATTAAATCTGAATTGTACTTATCCCTCAGGGCATACATTCTTCTCCTAATTTGTATATTCATAAGGTTTTGTATTCCACGTGCTGGCCGTGACATATGTTAACCATGGGTCTAATTTATTGTGTATCTTTGGACTCACGTGTATCATTTTTTGTTCCGCTGTTTTAAACAAAAACACTTCGTTGAACGCGGGAATTGATGATAGCAGCATCGTATTTAACGACTGGAAGAAAAACACGGTAGTTGAATTATTTAGTCAAAAATCAAGAAAACATTTCGAAAGTGGTTGAATTTAATAACACAATTATATTTAAGTATAGGGCCTAAAGATTATATTTCCTTCGAAAATACACTGCTATGTAAGATGTTTAATTAATTTGTCCTACACCTTCTTGTCGGGAAATTAATTAAACCGAACTATTATAGAAGCCGTTTTTACCCAAAAAGCGCTTCATTTTCAAGACGTGTTACCTTGAAAAAAAAAAAAAAAACTTGGTTAAACTATGCTTATAATATATTTAAAAAAAAGGGGCAATGTTCGTTTTCCATAATAACTAGACATAATAATAATTTTATTCACGAAGAGTACAGTATTGCTGTAAGATAAAACAAACAGAGAAAAAATTAAGGATAAAAATAAAACTAACTAAAAAGGTTAAGTGAATACCATCTGCACATTTTCACCTGTCACCTAAACGCAGTGCTTGTAACAAACAGGAGGCAAGACTTGTTAGTGGACAAAATTGCTAAAAATTAAATCCAAAGTACTTGGAAGATGTATAAGACCAAATGAATGAAAGAAAAAATAATAATATTGAAGAGAGAAAACAAGAATGAAATAAAATGGTAGAACTATTTTTAAAGGACACAGAAAATATTCAAGTGTGGTTACATCGGATGACCCTGTAGACGAATAGATCGGGACATGAGGTCCTAACCACCTGTCCCGGAATGTGCAGTTATCCATCAAGCTGGAGAATCATTGTCGTTGTTACAAAGGAACATTATCTAATAGTGCTGTTTCCTCCGAATGTATCAAACAAAATGTTCCTATCAGACATCGAAGAACTCTTTCTACAGATGATGTGCCCTTCGGAATCCGAAAAATAGCTATTTTGAGGTCTTTTCGCTTCCTAACACAGTCTTTACAGCAAAAATGTCATCGTAAAAGCCCTTGAATATACAATACATCAGCGTTTACAGCCACCAAGGCTTGTATTATGCCAGCAAAAGTGCGATACGGAATATTCAAAACTTTAGAAACAACTCGGAGCCGGACTTTTTGCTTTGTGAAATTGAATGAAAGAACTTTCGATTTCAGCAGACAAAACGAGAAAGTGGTTTTCTGTCGGGTACGAGGACATGGGCAGTGGACAAATTGGCCGAGCATTCTACTCAATACGGCAGCATTCACGATTTGAAGCTTCCGAAACTCGATGCACTAAAATTGTTCAATAAACTATGGATCAAAAAGTGGCTGAAAAGGGGGTCTTTCTACAGGCTTTATTCCCATCTGTTAATAAAATACCCTGGTATTTCTGTGGACGGTAGGAAGGGATTCTTTGCCGTATTAACACGAATCCGAACGTCGACAATCCCCACATTGAATACTTTTTAAAGAGGATTGAACACTGTATTCACTCCATCATTCACCATTTCTATCCCCCAATTGTTCCACCTTCCACTTGCGATGTACCCGAAGATTTACTTTTCGATTGCGAGGAATACCACGAAATCAGAGAAACCTTCCTAGCAGAGGTTTTTGAATGTAACGTCATTGAAAAGCCCTTCAACCTTGCAACAATAGCCACAGAAAACGTATTGATTTACAAATTGATGCTTAAATTCATAAAGAAGTGTAATTTAAATGTATAAAGTTGGCAGTAACTATAGCGTGTTAGGTAGTGGTGCGCTATATCTTGGACAATGGCCAGCAATTGAAGAGCCAAAAAATTTAATAGTTTTGATATAACCTCACTCAAAAAAATTGAGGATCTGAGCACCATTTAATTATTTTCGTAGAAGTCAGGCCCAATAAGTTTATTTCCGAGAAGACCACATCAAATGTCGATTCTATGAACAACCTGAAGAAGGCAAGAGTACGAAATTTTAGAATATTCCTCATTCGAAAATTCCAACGGTTTAGTATGGCATTAGATGCTAACTTGGATCCATCAGGCCATAGAATGGAAGAACGTTTTCTTCAGCGTCCGAAAATGACATTTGTGCAAGGAACGTTATACATCTGCCATAATCAGATTCCCCAAGTCCCTGAACAAGAAGAAAGCCCGGATGTCCGGAGAACATCTCTGATTTTATTTTTTGAAAAACTTAAAACCCTTATAACAGTTCGAAGAGAGGAATTCGGATTTTCGCGAAAATACAGTAAAATATTCATCTCCTCGTCGAAATTGCGCTGCTGGTTTCTTTTTGCCATTCAAAATCCGATAGCACCTTTGTTTTCAGTGTAAAATATCCTATAAAATGATGAGTCAGGATCTACAGGTTCTTATTTGAAATTTTGAAGTTGAACTGGGCCTGAATAATTTTTCGACGAAAAAAAAAAAATGGTAAAAATTCGAAACTAGACTAAAACTAAACACGTATAGAAACGGATGCTGTAATCAAATAATCATTAAACATGTTTTTTTTTTTCAGAGCCTCGTTGGTACAAGAGAAATTCGGCCAGCCGGCTAAAAGGGACACCCTGTATAGTTTGAAATAAAAGACAAAATACGGGTGCCAGACTTTTTGTCTTTGAATGTATTTAAGAGATAACGAGATCAGTAATTAAAGTTGTTTTTCAAATCTTTTTAATTTCCTTCAGCAATAATTTTAACAAAATGATTCTCCTTTTCATACGATTCAAACTAGTTAAATTTCCAAATTGGTTCCCTCCCTCCCTCCTCTAAGCAGATTTAATCCTTTTCTTAATTGCTTTTAATTCAATGAAAATCCTTTAGGAATAATAAAAGCTATATAATAATATTAATTCGTCCAGGGTGGGCTTACGTTAATCCATTGGATTAAATAACCGCTTCGGACTATAGGAGAAAATACACAATAGGGAATAGTTTAATCCGTCCCTTGCATGTCGCGCTAATAACATTAACTTTTCCCAAAATGTGTTTTGTACACTTTTTTTTTAACTTCATTAACTTAAATTGGCCAAGTTAGACGTTGAAACAGCGAGAAAAGAGAAAACGATTTATTTTTATTATAGATATAGTGATAGGTGGAAGGCTTTTGTGGTTTTTCAAATGTAAATTAAGACTTTATGGGATTGTCATGGGGTCTGTGGGATGATGAAAACCCAGCTATAGGATTCTTTCCTATAATTTTTTCTGTCTGCCCCACGTGTTTAGTCTGTCCGAATAATGTTTGGACAGACAGGAAAGAAAAAATAAGGCAGATACAAACATAGAACAACTTGGTTCATTAAATTTCCACCTCACAAAAAACCACGAACCTTCAGCAATTCAGATAAGCTGACAATTACTTCACGACTTATCAAACATACGAAAACTGATGGAAGAAAAAGGTAATAGGAGGAACACACCAGAAAATATCGGGAACACACTGCAAATTGCATTTACCATATATAAACGTATTGATTCAAGACGTTATTTGTAGCCAAACTGTCACACAACACCTGCGAAATGGGAAGGAAAAGTTGAATTTTCGTGATGAGATGAAACGTGGTTCTGGATAGCATCCCCCCCAAAAAAGTAAGAATTGTGTTCGTTCACTTTTTTGAGAAAGTCAGAACAAAAGCTGTAGAGGATACAATTTGCGAAAACATGATAGTTCAAAATTTATGCATTCTCGAAAATCTGGAGAGAGGGATGTTGGAAAAAACATGTTTTTTGCCCCCCCCCCAAAAAAAAAATCGCGAATAATTCTAAAATGGTCGAGAAATCGGGCAAAGTGGCAGTTGACCAATTGAAATCTTATTAAAATTTCCTATTGATTTCTATAAGGCGCCGCTCCAAAGACGATTTCCTTGTTACACAGCTCTATTTGCAGTTTTCGTAAAACGTGCAAAAATTGACACGTCCCCGAATTTTTGGATTTACTGATGAATGTCTTCAAATAGGTCTGTGACTTAAAGGCTGAGAAAATATGTATTTTTCAAAGTTGGTCATTTATCCGTGCAAGAACCAGGTGATCGGTTGAGAAAAAAAAATACATCAATAAAATAAATAAATCGGTTGAAGAAGAAGATGAAAAATTGCTTTATTCTGGGCTGGTGTCCCCTAAGAATAATATACATGAAATTCTACTTTTGGTCTGTCAGATGTATTTTATGCCTTTGGTGGGTCTGGGATATATACAGGGTGAGGCAATGGCATAAACCAACCACTGAAAATCGCGAAATGCCGAAAACACAATTATCAGATTAAATGCTCAGAACGGAACAAGGATGAGCCGAACAGATCAAACTACAAATTTTTTTTTACTGAGGGATGCAGTCGAATACGAACATGTAGTTTGGTTGTCAGTTTTTTTTGTGCTTATTCCAAATGGATTGTTCTTGGAGGTAATTTTGTTCATGTCTCATCTTGCTTCTAACTCAGACCCTCCATTATTGCATTTGTATGCCGACCGCCAAAGATGTAAGAAGGGAAGTAAGATTTAATTCTGAGATCTTGATGAGCCTGGTTGGGCCAACCTAGCTACATACTGTCAGTCAAATGCGCGTTTGGCGTTTTCAATATTAATATAATGTGATTTAAGTATGGAAGTAGTTGATAAAGTCGAACTGTTCCGTTCATCCTATTATGTCTAACCTCACAGCATTTGGTCTAGCAGACGTGTTTTCGGCAATTCACAATTTTCAGTGGGGAGGGGTGTTGTTTCTTCACCCCGCTTATATCCCTAAACGAACACTGAATATGAGAGACAAGTAGTTGTTAGATTTCTTGTTGAGGTCTGTGGGGTAAAGCTGGGCTCATCACTTTAACTGCTTTAGCTTCTTTTTGTTTACCAGACCACATTTTCATGCTGGGCTTGTGCCCGTGTCGCACCCAGCTTATATCTCAGTTCAAGCGAATACTTATCTACGCGATGAACGCGCTCGATCGCTTCCAATCATTTTAGTACTTCTCATTTGGTTTAAAATGTTGCGTTTTAGGCATTTTCATTTGTGGGCTTGTTTCGGAGCGTCACCTTGTTTATATCCCTGACCAAAATCGACCTGCCAATCGCGCGAAATGCTGGGCAGAGGAAACTACCAAACTACAAATTCTATAATATTGTTACAGAGCCTCTCCCTGCTTATAACCCCCCCCCCCCCAGTGTCATTACCTACCAATACCGCAGACCAGAAATCACCAATGCTTTTGTTCAAAAGCTTTGAGGTCTTGTGGGTGATGGAGACGTTCATCATCAATTGAACACCCCAAGTTGAGATCTCCCAACTCGCCTAATTAATTTATCTCACGACAATGTCAGCAATAAACCATAGCGTTGAAAGATTGACATGGGGTCGATCTGGAGGGGAAGATTGCAACCAAGCACTTAGGCAATAAATGTTCTCCCTTCGGCAATAATTCATTGGCAAATCTCTTCGGCACGTGAAATGTTAATAAAGGAGGGCGCCGAAGGAGCACATCTCAAGTCGGCTTACCTTTCAACAGGTGATTCCCTACAAATGAGAAACATGACGAAATTGTTTTGCGTGTATAAAATATCAAATACTAAAATACACCCAAAGACAAAAAAAAAAACCACTCATATTTTGTTATTATTTTCAAACTATATGCATTTTTATCGTTATCGTAATTATAACAGTTATTATAATGCATTTATTACCTAGTTTTACCCTTTGTTTCTGGTATTGCATCCCCTGGCCTCGCGAGGACTTGTCTTAGGCATCGAGCACATAAACTATCAGATCTTATGTGAAAGAGAATAACTACGAGGCAGTTGAAGCTGTTCCACGCTGGTTGGAGGAGGCGAACGTTGTATAACCGGTCTTTTTATCATGTCCCAAAAGTATTCTTTCATACATATCAGGACAACGTGCTGGCTAATCGTCATGGTAATACATCCTCCAAGAGTAATGGATGATAACTTGAGCTACATGAGGTAGAGTATTATCGTAGATTAGGACGAAATTATTATAAATAATTGGAGCAAATGGGACAACGCTTCCAGAAGAATACGCTCAATGCACCTTAGTGCAGTCAAAGGTCCATTGCGTTTGAAAACTAGCTTGGTATAAGCACGGGCGGTGATTCCACCTCATTCCTCTTTGAATATGGTCCAAGAAGCAAAGAGTTCCTCCACAAACGAATCTATCATGATTACCATAAACCCAACCGGTACTAATTTCCGAACTTTCTGAACAGCTCCAATTGAAATGTCCAAGCGAAATGCTGATTTGCGATACTATCTATCTACTCCATGCCTCCCCAATTGCAGAAACTTGACGCCGGATGTCTAGGCTATCCTCAAGAAGCCTTCTGATTACTTTTCTGATTTAGAGCTTACTCTTACTTTTGGAACGTTTGGAGATAACAATTGATCTATGAAAGAAGCCTCCGGTGGACCACTTCCTTCTCTTTAATCGAGACTTCCCGGGGACCTAAACCGCTGTAGACAATCGTAAATGGTAGCACATCCAAGATTTGGGCAATATGACGGATATTACGTCCGCCGTAAGCCAAATCAAACAAATACAAATGTAAAAATTGTGTGTACTACTTGAGAATTTTTTTTAGGCCAACTTTTGAAATTTGACTCAGGTCTAGATTGTCGTTGTCAAAAGCTAAAAACTTTAGCTTTATTCGTGTTTATATCGTTCAAACACTGCAAACTTTCCCGATGTCATATCGGCCATTTATTTTTCGCCGGTGAGTTTTTTTATTGGCCGATTGCCGAGTCCATTAGTTTGCTCTTTAGATTTCTTTGACTTTTCTTGGCAAAACGAATGAGATTCCATTGCCCGGGTTCTACGCCCTCGGTAGCCGTACTATAGAGCTTAAAATTATTATTACATTATTAAAATATGAGCTCACAGGTGAAAATGTACTACCTACGCCAAATAATTTCGATTCTATTAAGGGACTAAAATAATTGACAGAAAAACTCATGAATATTCATTTGAACCTTGTCCAGCATGCAATGGCATGGATTAACATCGTAAAATACCTGGAAGGTGCAATGTACTTTATAAATAATCAACTAAGGTTGCAGATTTGTTAGTGACGTTTCTGCTACAGTAAATGGTTTGACCTTGGTAGAAGTAAAACAATTCTTTTTGCTTGTAATTGTCTTTGTTAATTAATCGGATGTTAACGGTGGCTCTGCATAAACACTTCCGCTGAGAAACCACGTAGCAGAACCGTCGATACTATTTTGAACATCGCCTATTTTCACTCCACAGTTAATGGTACGGAAGAAATTGATTTTTTGGAGGTCGTGAAATTCGGTCTGGTTTGACTTAGGTTTAGATCTTTATCGAGATCATCTTGCGTGCCACTCTCAACACGACAGACTAGGATGACACATCTACACGAAAAACGAACATTTTGAGCCCTGAAGATGATCTCAATAAAGATCGAAACGTTGGCACAATAAAGAAATTGGTTTTCTAAAACTACGTCACGCCAGACCGCATCTCATGACTTCCAAATAATCATTAAGTAACGGTCTGTAAACACCACCCACGCATGAAAGAACATTGGATTTTTAAAAGAAAGATATCCGTTTTCAGTGAGATGACTGAAGATGGTTGAAAACACCAATGCTAAAGAAAAAATGAGCTGTACAATTAAAGAATGAAAACTTGAGTTTTCTTCAAAGGACTACATTTTAAAAAAAATTTAGTTTAGAAATCAATACAAATTTAAAATCCATTTAAACCATTACATATTAATCCATTTATGTTTAGTGGTCTAATTGACCAAATAACTTATTTAAATTAATTATTCTTTTTACGACCAAGACGTTACGTAAAAAAAATAAACAATTAAATTAAATCATTTGGTAAACTAGGACCAACTAAATGAGGGAATTGCAAGTATTTTGAAGCAAATTAAAATGGTATATTCCAATGATATCGCTTTTTATGTACAGAGTGAACATATTTTAAAATAACTACCAAATGACCTCGCATGAAAAGTTTGTTGTTGTTCGTAACATTTAGCTGTTTGATCGTCGGGTCGATGACACGATTTTCAAGCACGTCAAGTCCAAGATAATCAGACGTTTTGTACACAATGAACTGTTTATAAGAACGTGGGCGACACAGCACGCTAAATATTTGTCCAATATTAAAAAAAAAAAAAAAAAGTATTTGACAAAAAAATACTGAACCCTGAGCAATTTTTTCAGATAGGGTGTATCCATGGGTTACCATGTTTAGTGGATTACCACTGCTCGAGTGGGAATCGAGGAGGGCTCTCATGTCTTAATGGACTTGGCGAAGGAAAGATTAATTTTCCTCTCCTTGACTTCACTGCAGAGGGGATTTTCCCCAGTAGATCAAGCCACGAAATCTTATATAAACTTTAAAATACAGTGTATTAAAACTTGTTCAAAATCAATCGAACAACCATTTCTCTTCAGATTTATCTTTATAATTCAGTTAATCCTTCAGATCTTCATACAGTGTCATCTTCAATATGTCCAGAGTGTTAACCTTCAGTGATCCATTTGAAAGATATTGCAATTCTTGAACAAAATGGAACCCTGAAAAATTGTTAAAGCGCTCATCTGGACTAAAATTTTGTATCGATATCAGCATTGGAAAACCTGGTTACGCTGAAATATCGACCATATTTTCTTGATATCTTCAGAAATCATTCCAAAAGGGAGAAAAATATAAATATAAATTAAAATAGTTTTGACAATTTACAAATAAAGCGGTCCTATTATCCATAGTCGACTCATTAATTGAACATAGATTACAAATGAAACTAATTAAACTAAAAATTTAAAACAAATTAAACTAAGACGGCCTTTTTTACTGTATCCAAACTAACCCAATTCTAAGTCCCATGCTACTAGTGTTAACATCATAAATGTACATATATCGATGATTACTGACCCATACGGATACGAAAATATCAATGACTTTCGAATATCGTCCTCAGACTAATATAGATGATTATTAGACCATTATCGATATATGTCTTTCAAATATTGGCATAATGCCTTTTACATACATTTATAATGAAATAAACTTGTGTAAAAATGATGGATAATCAGTACTCAAAGGATATCGCCAAAAACACAGTTGACTTTCACATATCGTCTTCACAACATCGATAATAGGGCATAAAAGGATAATGTTTAAGATACTCGTCTAATAGACTAAACCTTGACCCAACAGTGATTAAGGCACCTTAAAAACGCTTCCGACGGCCAGAATAGGAGGTCAGAAATTGATCAGAATCGACCAAAACAAGCTCAAACCTTTTCGTTCGATAACCCGGAAGATGTTTGGAACTTGAGTTTATATGGCAGACTTAATTTTTTTGACTAAATTCAACTTGATTAAGTAAATTGAGGTTTGAGAGAAAAATATCGCTTTTCGTAAAAAGGGAAAAGTCAGCGTCTTTCCTCATACTGCTTACAACCCTGATCCCCACCAGAGTGGAAGGTCTAAAGTAAAATTGCGTCTGATATACTATGTGATATGATTATCTACAGGAAAGTCTTTCGAACCACAAAGGAAAATATCCGTGTTCCTCAAATATCGGAGTCATATTGTCGATATTTACATACATAAGCCTCTTTCAAAAGGGTCGATGGGAATATATCAATGGGGAAAATCGATTTCTTGAAAAAGACCTCATACTGTCGATTCTGAAATCAGTTTCTTAAAAAAATAATAATATCGATCACGATTCAACTAATATCGATAGTTGAAAGCAACTATCGGCATCATTCTATCGATAATTATACAAGCCCTGAAGTAAGGTTCTTCCAAAAAGGGGAAAAGTCGATGATGGTTCAATCAATCTCAATAGGACAAGACCACGCATGTCAAATGCCGTCTTGACAATTTCATATTTAAAGTGATATCGAAATAAGCTTCTGCAAATAAGAATAATAACAGCGATGATCAAACAAATATCTATAGGGAAATGTCAATGGTTTTTAAATATCTGCCCACATACTATCTATACTAAGGCAAGAATCGCTACAGACACCAATATCGATGATCAGTCCGCCATCCTCAGGAAAATCTCAATAATTTTCCAATCTTGGCCATATACTATCTTTCCTAAGAAAAAATCGTATGAGGACTAATATCCGTGTTCTTTCAGTCAATATCGATGTTCTTCAAATATCGGCGTCATACTACCATTGCTTTTACCACTACCGATATAGCCCTTTTTTTGGTTCTTACTGATGATGAATAATACCCATATAGAAGCAATTCACAGTGTTATTCTTTTCAGGATAATTGAAATTAAAATTAAAAATTATAGAAATCATTTTGAATATAAAAAAATAATAATGTAAATGCATGTGAGAAATGTTAAAATGTCGAAAGTACTTAAGATACGAGATAACCTGAGAAATTTTCCGTAATCAAAATGATGGTTTTTAGCATATTAAGATGCATGGCGATATGGGACAAGTACACACACACTTCTCAAAACATCTTCGCTGAATTAGTTCCGCCGAGGGAACAGGGAAAAATTATTCCCGTTCGTATAGAAATACGCTATTACTGCCAAGAAATTCTTTCCGCCGCCGAATTCAATTAGATGTGGTGAATAGCCCAAGTTTTCAGAGCGTTCAGACTCACTTGACGAGTCGCGACTTGGTTTTCTAACAAGATCGACCCATATACTCTAAAATGAAAATAAGAACACCTGTCGGATTAGGGTGGATTCATCTTAGTCTCAATTTTGTCTTATTTGTATTCCGTTTTGCCTGCTCGGCAGTAGTGAGGCTTATAAATCCTGTGACTTGTGTAGGGGAAGATTCAGTCTTATCAATTAAAAACAAAACATTAATTTGGTCTATTTACTTTCTGCGACAAATGAGATAATCAGAACGAGGATAGGCAGACCAGACTCATCGGAAACAAATTAAACGGAAAAGCTCAGGAGTACCAGATTTAATGGTGGTTTTGAATGTTTTTGATTCTACGGTTAAGCGAGAAACAAAGGACAATTTTCATCAAACCGGTATATTAAGATTTTATGTTCGGCCATCCAGGGAGAGAAACCCCTCAACAGAATCCTCGAGGGGAAGGAAATTAATTTTCCCCCTCGTCCCAGCCCATTAAAACAAGAGCACCCTCTCCCTTTCCCTCTTCAAAACGCAGCATGTTCCAGCATGGATCAATGTACTCTTTTAAAAGGCGATCTATGTCTATAGTTTATTCGAAAAATTGATAAGAAAACACACTAAACCTTGAAGGTGGATAAAACAAGCTTTTTAGCAGGGCAAAAGGTAAAACTTCCAATCAATACATTAATAACCAAACTTTCAATTGATGTACGTCCAGTAATCGAGAATGTAAGCCACAATTGGAAAGATCCTGATGAACCTTTTGAGGTTTAACGGCCACAATCCGGCTCCAAAGAAAACCGTAAGGCCGCTATTTAAGTAAACGAAAGGTGTTAGAGATAATCTTCTCTGTGCCACTGCAAATTTGCTGAGAAATAGTTAAAATAACCAATCCCACAATAAAAAGATGAATATGTTTAAAACTCCAGTCAATAATCATCAGTATCATTGCTGGCCTTGGAAACGTCCAAAGGTGAATGATTTATTAGTAGCTTGGCCTTTTCTGATTGTTCTAGTCGGCCATCCTTGCAGTTTTGGTCTACGACCATTTCTACCTTCTGCCATCATTTTAAAGTTTTCTTGTATCGGCCTTCGCAGTTACAATTTGATTTGTTTATCATCCAAACCATACCGATATACTGTTTATCTACATACAGATCTATATACTGTATCCTGAGTTGTGCAGCTTCCTCACCCTGCTTATAACCCTGACAGCGCTGATGAAGGAACTATTACGAAACGCCTCTGAAAGTGCAAAGCATAAGAACAGGTAGACCACGATGGTGATACTTTATGTAAATATTGGGTTCAGTCGTTCCCTCTCCCCGCTTATATCCCTAACAATGTGAAGATGGCACAGTGACAATATGCGTCTGAAACACCAAAATGAGAATAGGCAGGCCCGGATAATTATGCTTTAAGAAAGCGATACAAATTTTTGGCATACCTTGCTTATAATTCATGGCCAATTATGTTTGCGATAGGCCGCAACGCGTCTGACAGACCAAAAACAGGAAGACCAAAATGATGGAAAGAACAGGGTTTAACACCTACTCCGAAGTTTTGACCAAGTTGACATTATTTCATCGTTTAAACGTAGTAAATGTAATTTTTAAAGTTTCGTTTCAATAACACGAAGTACCCTAAGTAACTAACTTCGTATAAATTATGTATTAAATCTCTGCAAAAGTTTTTTCATTTAAGGTCCACCAACATTAGAGGGAAATTGTGAAAACGTGACAGCCTCAAGTTTTGCAGAAAGGGCGACACGTTTCCGTCTAAGGGCTGGGAATGGAATCGTACAGCGTTGGCCCTCCAGGACAAAACACCCCTTGAAGGGCCAGCCCGTTCGTTTCTGGCCGTGTATTTATTGCCGAACGAGCCCGCCTTTTCCTCGTAACTCTTTAAATACGGCGGCTTGGAAAAACAGATTTTCCTCCGTCCCTTTTGTTTACAACGGTCTGCCCTCGCCTACGGAGGCACCGGTTGAAAACATGCGACTCTTTTGTCATAATCCCTATGAAAATGGATGTTCCTGCGGAACGTTTCGCCTCGATGTCGGACCGTTTTTCATTTCGACCTGCCCGGGAACAGTATAACGACAACGACCAGCAGCATGACGAAAGTTGTTTATGTTTGCCTCCTCTACAAAAATTTAAAACACGCAGTTTCGCATCGAATGGAAAGTAAAGAGGAGTTGTGTACATACTATACATAAGCTAGTACAATAGACTAAACCACAAACCTATAAAAAGTGATGAACAGAGAAAGAACCCTTCAGTACAGTTCTGTATGGTTGGCATGGCAACAGAAAGAGGTACCTAATCAAAAAACACATAGAAACTAGGTTGATACGCATTTGGTATTCGCAAATAAAAACATAGATCACAATTATGCATGGTTCATCAGAAACCCCCACATGAAACTCTGCTGGCAATGGAAAAATTAAGAATTTCGGATTAAATGGTACATAACGCATTTTTACTATCCATGATACACCAGGAACTTCATTATCCATGGCTTATCAAGAACTCCACGATATTTATTTATTTACAGGATATTATTCATATGGACTACGTATCACACATAATGAAGTCCACTTTTCATCGCACATGAGGGACTCCGCGGTAAGAAATCCCATTACCTATTCTCACTATGAAATTCGATTATCATGCTATATAATGAATCCTACTATCCATGTATATTAGGTGCTCTAAAATCCAACGTATCTGTACTATGTAGCTCTCCTAAAATAAGGACAACACGGTATGGGATACCACTTATTACTTATGGTACATTTGAAACTCGACTTTGGAACTCCATTATCCGTGGTACACAAGGACCTCTACTAGCCATGGTAAACAATGAACTCCAGGCTGCGTGAACCACCATTTATGGTACATAATGAATATTACAATCCGTTATATCAGACAGTCGGTGGCCGCAAGGTTTAGTCTTTGACACGGCGTTCATCACTGTAAGGTAAAGGTCCCGGGTTCGAACCCGACAAACTTACAATTTTTCTTTTCTTTTATAAACACCGACAACCTGAGGGTTTATATGACTTCTACTGTTACGAAACCTTGAAGAAAATAATAACTAAAAATTTACTCCTCTAACTTAAGTCAATTTAGTTTAACTCGTTATAGTTTTCTTTCAACTTGAGCACTACTACATTTTTTTCATTAATTCCACTTTTAAAAATGTACAAAGAGCCTCGCGTCATCTTCGTTGTTCCGTGTGTGCCAGTCGAAAAAGCTTTCATTGTAAAGTATGGCTATTGCAAAGCCACAGCACATCTAGTCAAGTTGAAAAAATAACCCGTATTGGCTTTGAAGTTTCCTGGTCCGATAGATTTTGTGCTTTCCATCTAAAGGACAAAGAAAAAAAAAGGGGAGAGTGTTAAATTAAACTTTTATAAGCTGTCATCCTTTTAAACCCGTATAGAGTTAAATGAAGCCATTCACTCAAAAAGTTGAGGAAATGTACTTTGAGACTGTTTGTAGGCAAAAAGTGATTGTTTGTTAATTGGGTGGTCTAACATTCTAAACAAAATGATAACATAGAAATAGGAAAATTAAGTCAAATAACCTCGGAATATTTTTTTTTCCTTTTCGTTTCACCTAGATCGTTATATCAACAAGAAAATCGGTGAAAGTCCCCGCATGATACAATCGTAATCGTCTTCATAAGAGATACCGCAGTATAAAGTCAATTAGTCACCCTTTTACGATCCTCGACGTATTCCAGCAGGATATTTTCTCCGGAGGCACTGTTTGAAGATAGAAGCCCGTTTGTGCGGGTCCGGTTTTGGGAAATGCACACCTCCGTTTCTATACAAATTTTAAGGCTGGCGCAAGTGGCTTTGATGTAACGGAATGGGATTTTATCCCCATCCGCCTCAGGAAGACAGCATACCGTCGGACAACGGTAAGCTAAAACCTGAGCGTTAAACATGAAAAGGGGGAAATGTTTGAGCTAGCTTATCTCCCACCTCGAGCATTGTCCCGTAGGGTGAGGCTCCAAGAGGGTATGGGGATTTTACTTGGATTTAATTTATCGTAAGCTAATCCCCTTCTCGTTTCCTCTACATTTTTTGAATTATTGTATATTTCTGGATGATTTCGAACAGCCAGATCGCAATGTTGAAAAAACTGAGGAGGTGAAACCAGCCCAACCTAGCCTTATAAACCTATCAAAGCTAATTTACCGTTAATGAAATATACATGGTTTCCTTTTTGAGCAGGCTGAACTACTTGTGAACCAATGACCCTATAAAAAAATGCTTAATGTTTTTTAGTCTAGTTCCAAATTCTTTTTTGTATAAAAAATACACAGGGTACCTCAAGCCCAGTTCAACTTCAAAATTTCATACGACTCTACACACCCTGATACATCATTTTAAAGGATATTTTACCCTGGAAAAATGTTGCTATCGGATTTTAAATTGGCCTAAAAATGACACAGTTATGGCAAAAAGGAAAAAAAAAAGCATTTCGTATGTCTCCTTGTTAATTTCAATAATTTCCTTCTTCATCAAAGAAACATTAATTGCCTTTATTGCTTACATTCTACCATCATTCAAATTCTTTCATTTTAAAGGATTTTTTTACGTGAAATTGATGCGAAAACATTGAAGTCAAAAATGACAAAACTCGGCAGAAGGATTTAAAAGAGCAACTGTCATTTGGTTTGCTATTTAGAAAAAACACATTTCACATTTGAACTGCCTGCCTTACGTAAAGATGCACGATTTACTCTTTTTGACCACTCTTCATCTTTGCTCAGAGCGTAGAGTCGGGGGAGATAGATTGACAAGTGTTTTAGATTTTAGGTGTAAAAAAAATTACACATGTTTCACAGACTCACAATTTTAAGCAGTATAGACGTTAGTCGCATGATGATGATGATGATTCGCACGGACGTAAGCAAAAATCTTCACTAACAGAATAGACAATCAAGGTTAAAAAAAAAAACTTTTAAAAAACATCCACCTTCCCTTAAGTTCTCGGTACAAGGGGTAGTTAGTACAAAGCGGGGCTGAAACAGCGGTTTGCCCCCCCCCCTGAATTTCCCTTTGAATTTCACAAGGTTCACACAAAAAGAACGAATGCGAGGGCAAAACATACTTCCGTCGAAGAAACCACCTAGATAGCCGGAATTCAACAAACAAGGCCGATTAAAGTGGTTCTTTGACGTTTCTTGCCCTTGTGACATTTTTCCAGAGGAATGGACTTGAAGTTGGTGAACCAAGAACTTCATCGAATAATGAAACTTGGGAGAATGTGGTTGATCTAATTGCCAACATTTCTGTACTAAAATGTACACATACAATGCTAACTCACGAAGCCGGGCTGTATTTCTCATTATAGAGCCCTTAAACGAATGCAGGTTAAAAAAAGTGGTTTCAGAAACATTGGTCAGCGTCACTAGCGGGATTCGAACCCACGACCTTCGGCTAAATACGCCGCTACTCTACCACTTGACCTAGCGTGACTTCGATCCTCTCGGACACCGACTCTCCATCTAAACCTACAACCATCTGAATTTTCCCTCTTTTTGCTATTTTCTAATGTCGTGTAATCGGGTCGGATTCTCAGAGGAGCTGTTTCTTGATGTGATGTTTTTTACTTTTTAGATCCATTTATTCTTTCGTGGTCCATTGACTAAGTTATTCCGAGAAGAACGAAATCACGATAGCTCAAATGATAAAGCAGCGGCGTGTTTAGCCAAAGGTCGTGGGTTCAAATCCCGCTCGTGACACTTTTTTATTCAAGACCTTACAAACAAAGAATAAATTAATTGATTGAAAGAAGTAATATGGTTAATTAACCAAGAGGATTTTTTCACGTCTTTTTACCTTTTTTTAAATTTGGAAAAATAAATCCTTTAATCTGCCCAGTTCATCCAGCACTTTAGTGTGAACGCCCTGCGAGCCGAGGGGTTATAAAACAGAAGTGTCCGCCGGCTACCGGGGCCAACATCCTAAATCTCACTTCTCCCCCGTTTAATAGAGTTTGGACACTGCTCCACAAAAGTTGCCCGGTTTGGGACTGTATCAGGACCAAAGGCAAAACAATCGGACCAAAACAATGGGTCACACAACTGAAATCGGTTAAATGATTATTTACGCTTTCAGAGGTCTATTCAGACATTTTAACTCGTGAAAACAATGTCTGTAAATTAGGAAAGATCCAAGTTGCATAATTAAAATCAGATTAAGTTAATTTAAAGCTTAGATTAATTAGACGTCCCCATAATCTCGCTCATCCAGGTAATTATGAATAATTGATTGGCCTTCACTTATTACAAGCACAGAGCACGATAACAATCAACATTTTTCCAAACGAACGTCGCAAATTACAACTATGATCACAATACAGTTGAAATGTTAGCAGCCTAGATTTCTTAAATTCCAAAGTCAAACAACATTATGATTTATGAAAAATCGATTTCTTAACATTGTTTTAATACACATGTTTACTTTTGGCACGTCTTAAGATTTCCAGTTTGATTGAAAAAAAAAAAAAAAAAAAAAAAAAATGAAATATCATAAAAATTAGTTGGAACAGGGTAAAATTTATTTTCCTCAAACGATTTTTCCGATAATCAAGGAACCGGTAAACAGTTAATCCAATTATTTCTGTGGTTTTACTTCGCTTAAAACAAAAATATTCTTCATTAATTACGCATAATTAGCATTACTGAACACATTAGCAGGTTTAGCAGATCAAAATCATGAAAGGTAGGTAATTTCTTGATGAAACCATCTAAAAATTACTACCTTTAATATAGATTTTGTCTGTCAAATAAACCCCTTGTAACTTCACCCCCTTCAATTAAACCTTTTTTCATTCCAAATTAATTAGTTGTTAATTATGAATATTAATTACCCCTTCAAATTAACCGTTTCTTTTGTTCAATATAAAATATATGGAGATTGATGAAATATAAGCATGTCAATTAAAATTGTATATTTGCAATTTTTGTTTAAGTATAAAATAATTAGTCTATAAAGGAAACGTTTTATGTTTAAAAAAAACGTATTAAAAGAAGATCACACCTTCTTCAGTTCTTGCACAACTTTGCAAGCGGTATTTTATATAAGAACCCATTATATACTTTCAGAAATTGTCCTATTAAAAAATGAATCCTATATTATTATATTTAATTTTATACAACTTTTGAATAAATTTTCATATGGTATTTTGTATAAGAATCCATTTTATGTTTTACAAATTCGGCTTGTCTTGTAGGAGATCTCAATTATTTTATATCAATCAAAAATTCGCAAGTATGCATAAATGGTACTTTACATGCTTATATTTCTGCTTTTTATAGGATATCAACTTTTTTTTAAATCGTTTTAAAGAAAGGGGTAATCTGCAATTTAAAAGGAAGGACTTTTTTCTGAACATGCACTATGTAAATTATATATATATATATATATATATATATTGCAATATAA
>CM077108.1:26506229-26525734 GCA_039619505.1 Cimex hemipterus
TTCTCTCTCTCTCTCTGCCTCTCTCTTCTCTGTCTCTCTCTCTCTCTCTCCTCTCCCCCCCCCTCTCTCTCTCTCTCCCTCACTGTGCATGCAACTTCGATCTCATTCTCGTCTATGGTGTTTCTATCGCTTTTTGTATATAGTTAGAGACTCAATAAAATTATTAAATCACTTTTTCAATCAAATTTAAACAGTTAAAAGTATTACATATCTAATTAATTACTTTTTTAAAGTTTGTTGTATATTTTATACTGTTATCTTATCTAGCTCGTGAAGAAGTGAAGGACAATTACTCAATGGATGTGCTAACCTACAAAACCTGGATAGATTGAGCTGCCTTTAGAACTGCCAAGCAATACGTTCGTTTATTAAACTTAAATAATAATATAATTAATTAAATGGTAATAGAAATAACATTAAAACGTCAGAAATGCTGAAACTTAACGCACAAAGACAAATTTGAAATTACAGAAGAAAAGAGACAAAATTAGCCTGAAAAAAATAGCAGTTATAAGCAGGCCGAATGACAAATACTAAATGCTATTGTTTAAACCGTCAGACGTTATAATTACTAAAACTCCAAGTCCGTAAGCTACACGAATCGGGATCACGAAACGCATTAAAATTCCAATTTGTATACGTTTATTTTATTCCAGGTTGAAGATAATCAGCGTTGATCTCTGAGGCACCGAGATTAAGCAAATCTGACGAGACGAAATTCAAACTTGGTTTAACTTAGGTTATCTCCGACAAGGTTCATTGTTTAGGGAAATCGTCCTCCTGAGAATTATTCAACCACCCAGTACTTGGCACGAAGTCGGCAAGGCCAAGTTAAACATTATTGTTGACTGTTCATCACTGCAAGTCAGCTCGTCAAGTCCTTTATTATCACAAATGCACATCAATAATGAAAAATCGCCAGAAAAATTCAACATTCTACAGATTTTTAACGGTCTTTCAGAACACAATATCAACAAAATGATAAAAAACTTTTTTATTCTGAAAAATAAGTTCAAGTTTGCCAGGTGCATAAATTACAGAAGTATATCGCTTATCAGCTGCGATAAGAAGCTTATCGAGTTTGACGAATCACCCCGTGCAATATCACTACGGACAGATTTCGGTGCTTCGCTCATCGACAACAGGAAGTTTTACTTATTTTTACAATAACAAAGTTTAATTTTATTTAACAATATAAGCCAAACATGTATTCAGTTTGTTCTTATATAACAATTTTTCATATTACAAATACGTAATTATGTTTTTTCTTCTTTCCCTCATATCATGATTTTCCCCCGATTTTTTTTTTTTTTTTTTTGCAAAAATAATGAAATAAAACCCTCTTGATCACATCTGATTATTTCAAATCATTCGTAAATCAAGACAGTCAAAAATTAATTTTATTAATGTTTTTCGTTTCTTCTTCAAAAATTGCGCAAATATCAGATTTTAGCAAATTGTAACAGAGTATCAGCTTGAAAGTTTTAAGTTTTTAAAAGAACACATTTTTAAATATAAGTTACAAATTCATATAAATAATTAACAAACTTACAAAAAATATAACCTAATTTTAATATTGCCAATGCTTTAATTAATTTTCAGAGAACAGCTATGGTTGAGGAGTTAGAATTAGTCGCCACCCGAGCGTTCTTGGGTTCGAGTCCTGGCATAGGTCTTCTAAATTTTAATTGACAATCATTTGACAAAAATTATAGCTATTTAAGCGACACACAACGAGGTTTATTCATACTCTCCTGTATGACAGGAATTACTTGGCTTTACTTAAATTTAATTTTAAGCAGTAAAATGAAAGACAACATTAAAAACTAAACGTTTTAGGGTTTTGATTTCTTAATGAAATAAATTAGTTCAAATGCTATTTTCCTCAGTCTAACTCCGTTAAGGCACACTTTTCACAGAATATGTCTCGACACTCTTAACACTATTAGCACTTTATATATTCACCGCGATTTTTATAATGAATATGGTTTTATATTACTTTCGAATCGTCATTTTTATTAAAATAACATCTATCAAGTAAATTCGGAGTAAATTCCAAGCAGAACGTCTGAAGGATCGAAAGACAAGAGGAGGAGGTATTACGCAAAAATTGAGCCATTTCTCAACCTGCGTCAAATGGGACAAACGCTTACAAACAATTTGTACGTATACAGTTCATAATCAATCATCCGTAGGGCAACGGAGTAACTGGAGCAAGAAACTACCTCGTTTTTTAAAATAAAATGTTTCGTTTATCGACCATACTTGGAAAACGTTCTGTAATGCATGCAAACCAGAAAACATCGCGCAATAATTTCAAATGAATCATAGAAGTGTCAATATTGACTGGTATCCAAACGTACACTCTCATTTCAACATATAAAGACCAGATTACACTACTGAAGAAGAGGAAATGAGATGGATCTGACAGGAGACAGGCAGATCAGAAGGATCAGACACGAATGAACTCCACGTTCATCAGTCAGCAGGAATGGAATCCGATGAGACCAATAATATATAAATTTAAAGTATACGTCAATTTTTTACGAAATATCTATTAATGATGATGGACGTGTAGATTGATTGTTTTTAATAATTCAGCGCTGTTCGTCCTCAATCTGGACGGGGAACAGACAGACCAAAATGATTGGACATTACCGAAATACCATAATATACACCTCAAAAACACAAGGGTAAAAAAATGAACATGATGATAATAAATTGGCGAATATATATCGTTTACTGAACTTTTAAATCATAAATTCGTATGGTTAACCAAAAACAGGGCCTGTAAACAGGTTGATACAGTCACAAACCCTGGGACATTAGGCAGATCAAAATGATCGGAAACGATCACACCATCTTGAACCTAAACATTGACCTAAACATCTTCATCGCTCAGGCCTAAAAAACACAATAAGTATATTGCTTCGTATATACTTATACAACTGAAAAACGCGAGGACAAGGTTGTAAGCAAGATGATGCACTGATACAAACCCTGTTTGGTTAGGTAGACCAGACTGCCTAAGCTTGACATCCCAAGTCAGCAGGCCTCTAGAAGAATGCTATCCAACAATACATATCCCTAAAGAGTGTATAAATGTTTGTGAGCTTTTTGAGCACCTGAAGAGCTTGATGGTTTTTAATTACTCCCCCCTAAGCTTGACTGACAAAACAGCGAGAAAAGGGTGGCAAGCTCGGTGAACTACTGAGTCAAACCCTGCAATGCTAGACAGACCAAACTGATCAGAAACGACAGGTTCAACATCCTACAAACCTAAAATATAAAATAAAAATCTTACAATACAAATTAAATAAAAACATGAAATTTTCCATATCAAATTTGCGAAAGCATATGGCTTACTATATTTATAAATCCGAAACTCGTCTGGATAACAAAAACAAAGAGGGCAAGGTGCTGACTGACACAAACCCTGCAAGGTTAGCCAACCAGAATTACTAAACTCGAGTAACAAACGACTAAACTTCCGAATCAGTCCCTAAAACAACAAGTTTCCAAAATATGTGGAAGACTAAGCGTTCTACAATTTTTGTCAGCTTTGTGAAAGCCTTTGATTGATGGTTTCTGCTAATTCTGCTCGTCTTCACTCTTCAGTGGTGGGTAATGAAAATAACCTCGATGACCATCACAAACCCACCATCTTTGATAACGAAATATCGAAATAAAAAATCCTAAGGGCAAGGCTAGACAGACCAAAATAACATCAAAACCATGTTTTTCATTTGCATCTACAACAGCATCAGTTGAAAAAAGCATCTCTTTTCAAAGCATAATTATAGTTAATTAAAATAAACGAAATATGTTAATACCCGAAAAAACAGGTTCGAATGAGAAGCTTGTCTGTAATAGCGCTCAAGTAGGCCATACTTTTTGTTAAATGAACAGACTTTTCTCGTGTTAAATCAGTTAAATTTTTTATCTATTTGTTTATTAATTTATTACACAAAATTGTCTTAATTATTCTAAATCATAATTCATAGTACAATTTCTTTGTGTGTATTTCTAACATCAGCTGGAACCCAATTTTAGAACTTATAATTCATCACTACTATCAGTCTAATCACTATTTAATATGACTAAAGATGTGAAAATAGTAGTAGAGAGAAACTAGGTCGTTATTACTGGGAGAAAACTAGCGATTTGTTCTTCATGATTTTACAACACTTTACTCTGCAGTGGATTGAACAATTGTCCCACCAGAGCGTTTCTCTTGCTAATAAACACGTTCGTTTATTAGTTATTTACGAAGAAGAATTCATTTACTCGAATATTTTAATAAAGGCTGAACGATTGCGGTTTCGAGCATATAATGACCTTCCACCGGAGTTTAATCTTTATTTTTAGAGATCATAAAAATATTTCGAACAGACGATACTTGAGTGGAGGCATTCTGTTTTCAATTGTTTGCGGAGAATTATTTGACTTTCAATTTATTCGATTTTCGTGCTCTAAAAATCATCTATGATTTTACATTCATATTCACGAGTTGTTGTATACATAGAAAACATTTCATTTCAGAGTAGAAATGAACAAAGAAGTTGGAAAAGTGAAAGAGCATCCTACTTTGATAAAAGCCAAGCCTGAATTATCCGCCCACGACATTGGTCAATAAATATTTAATCGATAACCCATAGTTTCGGCGGTTTTGTTGGTATCGGAGTTGATCCTGACCAAACAAAACCCGGTTTAGAGTGAGTGCTTTGTTTAAAACGATTCGGTCTTGCAAATAACCAGAGAAATCATGCGTTTACGTTAACTTAGATTTATTTAATAATATTGACAGTGGTAACACAAGCTCGATTGAAAACTTTATATTTTCATTATTACCCCGGGAAAAGGCAGCAAAAGCGATTGAGATTTCCTGTTAAGGACAGCGGGGTGATGAACGTGGGGTTATTTTCGATCTTTTGGATCATCATAACTCATTGTTTTGGTCTGATTCGTCCTGATCGGTTCGAGAGGATTGAAATAGCTCACAAACGAACAAAAGAAAGATCAGAGGAGTACAAGAAAATTTATAAATGTATAAACTGTTGGTCGATCTTATCAAGAACTTATAAAACTAACAAAACTAAAGGTGATCGACCAACTCTCTTTATACACTGACAGGCAAAAAATTCCACCCAATTGATTTTTTTAATTTTTTCGATATAAAAAAAAATTCAGCACTTAATTTGTCTCATTTGTTTTTATCAATAAATATTTGTTTTCGCTGTTTTAAATTGGGAATATCAATTAGACGTAAACGCACTTAATCCTTAATCCAAAACAAGTATAAAGTTGTTTTTTTAACGTTTACTTTTTACGGAATTTAAATGTTTATTTAGTCACATTTCAATTCTGAAGCAATAAAGTGCTTTGTACGTTTATTAGGTTTCATGGTCCGCTTGATCAAATAAATCTTTAATTAAGGTTTTGATTGAGATAAGTTACTGAAGTCAACATAGCTCAAGTGGTTGAGCAGCGGTCGTGGGTTCGAATCCCCCTTGTGACACTGACTTTTTTTATGCCAACCAAACCCTTAATTAAAGTTTAATTAATTGAAACTGTTTAGTTGTCATCATTGTTTTCTTAATTTCAATTTTTAAACGTAAAACTGCCACTTAATGCTGAGGATGTTGCGCATGGTGTGGCACTTATTGATCATGGACGTTCCATCAGGTATGCGGCTAATGCCATCGGAGTTCCCTTGCGAAATGCCGTTAGACGTTTTCGAGAAACTGAGTCTTACCATAGAAGGTCCGGATTTGCACTTTTTTTTTTTTTTTTTTTTTTTTTTTACTTTGAGAAATTTGCGTAATCTTACTCTTGTCCAAGCAATTCATCAGCTCCAGAAGTTCGAAGTATTTTAAGTTCTGAACCCACTGCTCGAAGAACTGATGTCTTTTCGCCAATTAAGAGACCAGAATTGATCAGAACACACAGAGTTGCTCGGCTCAGATTTGCTCGAGAACAGCCGTTCCTTCGGACAATTGGTCCGCTATACCTTTTGACTGTATGATTGTTGATTTACTCTACGACCTCCAGATGGGGATGAAAGAGTGTGAAGGCGAAATGAAAGGTACGCAGCCTGTATTTTTTCCCAGAGCCAACAGCTCAGACATGGTGTGGGCGGGAATTTCATTGAGTAGTGGTTGTTGTTCGTGGAAGGTCTTTGATGGCCACTATGTGGATGAAATTTTGGACCATCATGCGTTGCCTATCCTCGATGAAATCAGAGACAATACTATTCTAATGTACGATAATCCCCTTCCAAATGTCGCTCGTGTATAGTACAGACATACCTTCAACATCATAACATTAGACTGACCAACCTGTTCTCCAGACTCTACCTCATCGAACAGTTGTGGGATAACCTAAAAAGTCGAATAGGAGCATGTCCATTACTTCCTGATACACTGATCATGAATGGCCTTTCGTGAAAAATGGGCTAACCTCCAAGACATAATTCCAGGGTTGTAGAAAGTATGCCGAGGCGTATTCGAGATGTAATTGCAAGAGGGGGAAAATGCGATATTGAAATGTTAATTAAAATCTCAAACAAAATGAAAACAAATTTTATCTGTCCGATTTTTTTTTTTCACTTTCCTTAGCATTTTTTTAAAACATTTGTAGACAAAGCCTGTATTTTTCACTAAACTGTGATTAATATATAAAAATATATTACAAGTTGGTGGAAATTTTGTCTGTCAGTGTATTTTATAGAATCAGGGATGTATATCGTCCAATGACAGTTATGGTATCGAAATTTATGCCAAACTTTCAGAGCTTTATGTAAAAAAAATTAATTTCAAAAAATGCTTATTGGGTGAATTTAGATTTGAAAATTTTAATCAGGACACCGAATAACACGATTTTTGAGGAATTCGTTCAGAACAATATTGTTTAATATTAAAATTTAACTTATTTTAAAACGAAAGTACTGGTTTACTTTGTTATATTTTTCACATGTAGTTTTATTTTTAAACCATTTGTATTGTATCGTTTGCCTGTTTGCTATAGAGGTTATCGCCCGCGCACCACCATGTTCTCATCGATTCTGACACGGCAAATGTAAATGTATTTCCACACCGGGCACAATTTCCACCTGGACTGAATCCAGCATATATCCTTCTCACGAAAAACGAGCCAATAAAAGAAAAACTTCGACTCGTAGCGTTTTGCAGCGTGGAGATGTGGATCAGGTCGTCCACGCTCGGTGCCCACGGGCCCTAGGAGGTGGACTGCGGTTATTACACTTTGCGAATGTAAATCAATTCTCAGGAGTTTATAACGGCTTCGGCCTTTCTTCGAGGGATCCGTTTTTCCAAAAGTTAAACAACCTGCGGTCTTTCTGTTTTAAGCCAGACGAACGTTATTCACGGGTGACCCCCTGTAAACGGTTTCTAGATCAAAAAAGTACAATTGCTCTATTTTGGTCTAATATTGAATTCTTATAAGGATATCTCGTAAACTGGTCAAAAATCTAAAATCTTGGAAGAAATGAGGCTAGTTATGTCGTTTCTGACCATTCTGTGATTTGTACGCCTCGCCATGTTTTCTCTACTGAAGAAGGGGAAATGCTGAGAAGCAAGAAGCAACTCAACAGAGGACAGGCAGACCAGAATGATCAGACACGACAAAACTCCAGATTCATTAATAAGTAGATCTTCAGAAGAATGGAATCCGATATGCAAACAATAATATACGCATATATATAAAGTGTATGTCAATAGTATTTTGTCCAATTTCTTCAAAATGGAGATGGACCTGTAAATGGAGATTATTCTGAGGAATATTCTGAGCTGCTCGACCTCGGCCCTGTCAGGGGAATGATTGCAAACAGCCGAACTGCAGGTTAATCCATCCCATCCCTCAAAAATAAATCTCGCACCACAATGAAAAAATGAAAAATATGATAGCAAATTAACAAAGGTATGTGCAAATTAGAAAAAGTGTATTCTCTAATATACTTATAAATTCGAAATTCATCTGGCTAACCAAAGCAGCGAGAAAAGAGATGTAAGCAGGGTGAGGCATTGACACAAACCGGTAGGACATACCAAATGACCGGAAATGACCAAAAAATGTATCACACAATGCAAGGGAGAAAAAAATGAAAATTCTGATAGTGAATCAGCGAAAGCTTATCGTTTACTGTACTTTTAAACCCGGAGATGGTCTGGCTGACAGAATCAGCGGGGACAGATTTGTAAGCAGGATGAGGCAGTGGATACAACCCTCAAAAAGAAATATCACAACAAAAGGGTGAGAAAGTGAAAAACTATGGTAGCAAATTTGTGAAAGCATACCGTTTACTCCACTTAAAAATCCTAAACTAGTTTGACTGATTAAAACAGCGAAAGGAGGGATGTAAGCAGGGTGAGGCAGTATAACAAACAGTGCGAGGATAGGCAGACCAGAATGATCGGAAACCGCCAAACTACAGGAAAATCATCACACAGGTCTCAAAAAGAAATCTCACAACACTCTCAAACTGGGCCCAGATTCATGAATCAAGAAGATTAAGCGTGTCTACGATTTTTGTGAAACTTCTTTTCGAGAGTTGAATGAACCTGTAACTGAATGGTTTCTGATCATTCTGCGCTGCTCGTCTTCGGCCGTCAGTGGCCATCAGAGGATATGAGATAAGTCATCTAAATTCCAACACCCATGATGGCGAAATACCGTATTGCTTCTGGAAAAAACCTATCAGAAGGATAGACAGATTAAAATGTTTGAAATCGGCCGAGCAACGGAAAATTTACACTTTCACGCCGCTACTTGCCGTCAAATGACCTGTTAAATCGACTGTATAACCACTGCATGGTGAAATATGCCGAATAGTCGAAACAATTTATAGATCGCTGGGTTTCACTCTGTTCAGTGTTCACTCTGCTTATAAAGAACATTAAAAAAAAAAAATTGGAAAATTTATAAGTTCGAAAAACTTCGATTGTTGTTCAACTTTCATCCAACATACTAGGTCGTTTCATCCTCAATGCTATTAACGAATCGAATTTACAAAAGCGATTTGATTGCTTTTAAAAATGGAACGATGGACTTTCCACTCTCACAGATGTTTCTGTCTCATTTCGGGGAGAAACCGAAACCAAATCATCCGAATCGGATTACCAACCGCCAGTGGTTGCTGCCCTTAATGTCACCTTAATTGGTGGGATCCTTAAAGGCGAGGGTCGTTCTCACCGACTGTTTGAAACGGAACGTCAAGGCCGATTTGATGAAAATTTAATCACCAGAACTGTTGAAATAGTTCGTAAAAAAAGAAAAAAAAAACAACTTACTCGGTTAAAACAAAGTACAAAACCCGATAGGTCGCCCTTTTTCAAAACCGTTTTAGAAAACATCTTTAAAAAATTATTTATTTTAACAAGCATACTCGTCCCAAATACCTTCAATATGTTGTACCTTTCATCTCGGCTGGAGCAAATCGGAACATTACTTTAATGCTTGCCACATGGTCACTTACCTGCAAAAAAGGAAGTATTAAGTATGCGCCTTTAGTGAACTAATTTTGTACAGAGAACAGATATTCCAGCACACATACACACACGCACACAAGAAAAAAATTTTTCGACTGTAATATCTCGGTACATATTTTGTTAATCATAAAATCATTATTGGTGACTTTCCACTCGAGCTTTTGAAGAACCAACTTTTGTACAATTTGCCGAATATATTTTACAATTTGAACAAATATATTACCTACTGTTTGTACAGGGTCCTGATGATGGTGATATAGAAAGCTAGCCAAATTAAAGATTTGTTTCATCACACCGTCTTTTCTACCACATTTTTTACTGAATAGAAAAGGCTGCCGGTTTCTAATTATTTTCCATAAAAAATAACTAATTTTGATTCTTTACAAAGTGTCTTAGTTTTTGTATTCATATTGTATACAAGGAAAAGGATTTAAAGATTAAATAAAAAACAAAGGTGGTGATTTTGATGCTATGTGATGTCATATGAGAGGGGGTTGTTATATTTATATTAATATATCAGATTATAATTTCAAAATCAACAACAAGTGTTATATATTTCAATAATTATTTTGAAACTCAATGAATAACAATCAAGAAAAAATGTGTTAGAATAGTCGATAGACGATTTTCAAAATAGTTCGTTCTAGTTGCAATGACTATTAGTGTCTTTTTATTGATCCTTTTGAAAATTTTTGATCAATGATTAAAAAAATGATTAATGATGATGAAAATATGTGTCGATAATGGTTTGATTGGAATTAGGCATGAGGTTTTGATGTGATCCTAAAACATTTATAGTTTTTAAATTAAAGTAATTCCGGTCTTACAGAGGGCTCTTAAAGCTCTAACAATATTAAAGCAATAACACTATTCCAAATTAATTCTAAATAAAATTGCATGGGCCATGTCGGGATCCGAAACCAGCACCGTAACCATGTCAAATACGAGTAGTAAGCCCTAACCACTAGACCTAACCCTGCTTCAATTTTAAACAAATTGATCGTTTTATTTTATTATTAATAATTTTGAAATTCTATTACCAATAAACAAGATAAAAAATTCATACTAGAATGACTATATTTTAATTTAATATTATATGGCTTAGACTGTCATCCGAAAATAATTATTATTTGTTAACAACTAATATTATATCTGTCTATTGATCGTTTTGAAACTATTTTACCTACAACCCAGAAGTTAAAACAAAATATAAAAAAATCGCATTTGTCGCATTTAAAGATTGATGTGATATAGGTATGTAGGTTTGGTTGTCATACCAAAATAGTTTCCTATTTGTTACTAACTAGAACAAATATATTCTTCTTTTTAATGATTTTATAAAACCCTTTTACCAATAATCAATAAAATAAAACAACAAAAATTTTTCACCCGACTGAGGATTGGCCATACTCAGTTGACCAATGGGTACCTGCTTATGGGCCAAAGCCCGCGCAGGTCCCCTTAAGAAGAGAAAGGTTGCTCGATGTGTCCCACATAATAATAGAGGCGTGTCATGCCTTGGCTCCATACAGAGAGCGTGTAGACATGCAGCCGGATTTCACGAGAGTCCTCGAGCACGGTATCGAGTTTCAGAGTCCCCTGTTCCGCTTTTTAGGGGAAATTGTTTTGTGTTTTATTGTATATAGTATGACTTATGTGTTATATGTCTATAACCCCTCGAACGATGAAGGCGAGTGATTGTGTGTTCGGGGTCGATAGCGGAATATTTATAAAAGTACCCCATCGACCCCAATATGTTTAGTTTAAGTATAGGTCGGTGGAGGAATATCAAGTACTCCACCGACCAAACGGAATGAGTGTACTGTATGAATGTATTTAAGTATATGAATGTACTTATTTGTATGAATGTTGTGTCTGAACGGGTATAGAATATAGACTCAGTGGGAGCTGAAATGACCCAGATGTCGGAAGCCCCAGCAAAAAAAATTCTTATTAGGTGATAGATTTTGGTAATCCGAACAAGCTATTTCTATTTGTTAACTAATATTACAATTTTTTATTGATTATATTGACTCTTTTTTTCAAAAGTCTAGAAATTAAAACAAGAAAAATCATGTTTGTGTACATTATGTTGATTTTATACATTACGGTCTGGCAACCTTGCTGCGTTAGTCAGACTCGGGATTTCGCCATCTTCAGTGTTGGGGTGATTTCTCCGAACCCAGGTCGCTTTTATAAGTTCGTGAGAGATGGGGTACGTTTTGGTCGGATGAAGTCAGGGTTTTTTATCGTAACGGTCTTTGTGTTTTGAATTATGTAAATTATGTGAATTTGAGTTTCAATGGAAAGTTTGTTGCATTTTCTGTGATTTCCAAGTTTTCAAGTATGCTCATTTCTCGCCCCTTTTGTACGTCCTTTATTGTTTAAGGTCCGTGATGGTTTCCTGTGAGATTAATCGTGTTACATATTTAATTTTCTTTCATTGTGCCTAAATGACCTTATGTTTGTAGATACATCTTTTATTTTTTCGTTATTTAATATCTTTTATTTTATATCGTAATTAATCATTTTCAAAGCAAGCCTCTAGCAGGATGATCATCTGCGGAAAGATCATCCGACTTCATCACTCCGGCAGTTTTGCCATGCTCTAAGCCATTCAAAATTTGTTTGAAACAGAGACGTGGTATTAATAGTACAATAACAATATTATCCAGAAATATGGATTAAATGGGGGACTAAGAGTTCATTTGGTCGGTTATCAACCCTGTTGTTTTCAACATGCAAACTATTCAGATGCGTTATTAAAAGAGGTCAACAGCCTTAACGTTTTTCTCAAAACATGCTAAAAATTGTTAATTCCCACCAATTTTAAAAAGGATTTTTTTTTAAACAATAATTAAGTTTTTTGCTGTTTATTTCATAATTTTATTAACAGAACGTTTTCGTTATAAAAGGACTTCCCAAAAATGTGTGGTTTACACACTGTTGTGAAGTCTACGGATTTTTTAGAGAATAGACAAATGTAACGCTGAAGAAGACTCATGTCAAACATCGAAAACGTTCTGTTAATAAATAAGATTGTATGCTGCAGTATAAGTTCAACAACCTAAAATATATATAAAAAAGGAATGATTCTGGCAATTTAGCCTGTCAATACAAGAGAATAAAAGGCAAAAAGGACTAAAGGTTCCTCAAAAGCTCAGATCAGATTAAACTTTTGGCATTTAACACCGGTTTACATTTAACAGTGACATTCAGCCAAAACCTTATCCCAGCTCAATCGGCTCAGAAATTCGCCATTTAAAGGGGAATAAATGTCATTTTATTAATAATGTCACTTAAGCACTTCTCACCATGGACGAAGGTGTTAATTATTTAATTAGCAACCTCTTAATATGCGTTTACGCGTATTTATTCCTAATTCAGTCCGTAGTTTGAACGCAACCCAATTATTTCAATTAGAAAGGTTCAATGACATTCTTTATTTTTTTCCCGTGTGAACTAAAAAGATTCTCATATTACATTTTTTAAATAGTCAATATTTTAATTGTCAGATTTAATCAAAGGGGTAAACAAAATTGTCCCATTTATCTCAATTAAGATTGAGTTTTTCGCACGGCTCCTCAAGGAAAACTTTTCAATCAGGTGAGCCGAAATTTTTAAGAGTTGGACCACGTAAATCGGTATAAAAGCGCCACCTCGGAAGAGAAAAGTTTTTAAGTTAGTTGAGCCCTTAGCATTCTATTTTTTTCCAGATGGCATTACAACCTTGACGAACATAGTCTTCCTTCCACATATAAATATTTATATGTTAAACCGATATCAACGGATGGAACTGTGTTAACGTCTTGCTACATCGATCAATACTACTAATAAAGGTAAAGATATATACGCAATGCTAAGAAAAAGTATTCTACATACTGAATACATACGTGAGCTTTAAGCCAAAACGGCCTGTATGGCCTGTCTTAATCGATATAATATCTCTTTTCTGAGATTCATGTTCTCTGAGGACCACGTTTCGCCTTAATAAGAGCAGTTTTAGTGTGCAGGGTCCTAATTCGGGTGTTGTCTAAGTTAGGACCCCTAAAGGGTAGTATATGAGGACAGAACCTTTCTTATGGTCATCCCTTCCGGTAAATTATGCTTATGCTGCCCTTTCTGTTCTTACATTATTTTTAGCAACCGAGGGCCGGATAGCGATGGTTGGAACTTTTAACTAGCATATTCAGCCATAAAACTGAACCCTGATTGTTAGGACGAAGATATGACACTGACATACCTTTACTCTAACATAAAACCTGCCAACTGGCAAACATAATAAAAATTGTGCAGGTACCAATTGAAGAAGATGCAGTGAACTCCATATATACATATATACAACCAAGAGTAGAATTAAAGAAAGTTTAAAATGGCTTTTACACCAAACACCTAATACATACTGACAGTATAACATCGCTTAAAATCGTACAAAATTATAGAAACCCAAATGAAATGGCCCATGAAATACGACCAGTAACGCGTACAAAGGCACACGCTAGCCATCATGGCAATGAGGAAGGAGACAAACGTGCTAAAGAGCTACCAGAGATTAGGAATTAAAAGTGTTTTATGTAAATATTCCCGTTAGTTCAGTTGCATTAAAAAGAAATATTCCGAAAAGACATTTGAAAATTGGGAAAACATTTGGAATGGTTCATGGGTCATCAAACAAAAGAATATTTCCAAACACTAAAAGACTGTTTACTCCAATAATGTTGAACCATAAGCTGAGGATGATGCCAAAAGGTCATAGGAGACACCATGAATACCTCTATCGGTTAGAACAACCAAATTGTCCTTGAAGGGAAAAGATTCAGGACTGCAATCATCAATATTTTATGTAGCCCAATGTATAACGTGGAGAGAAATATCCTAATAAAAGAAGTTATTCTTCAAACGGATAAAACTTGGCCCATAAGAAACCTCAGAAAAGAATACACATAAGAAAAGTGAAACTTCAGTATTTAAAATGTACCACAGGTTTCGTTAATAATATAAATATAAATTTATCATAATTGTAGTCTCTTGATGATTAGTGAAAATGTCAAATAAAAATGTAATTAAATAAGTGAAATTTTTTTTAATTTAGAAAAAATGCATGATTTACAAGTATAAAAACCGTTAACCCTAAACCACGAACCCTAACACTAAAACAGCATACGAAGTTTTTATTTCCATAGTCCATTGGAGTGGTAGCTGGGCAGTGTAGCCTTTTTGTTAATTTAGGTTTAGATCGTTTGTCACTTGACATCAATCAAGAGGAGAGGAATGATAATGATAAAATAATAAGAATGATAATATGGGAGTGCCTCAAGGAAGCGTTCCACTATTGCTTCTAGTCTATGCTGTGCTCTCCTCCTTTAATGGCCCTGTTTGCTTTATAATTACACTGATGACTCCAACTTCATGGTTTAAACTCATTCTTTCTACGCTATGTCGAACAACTAAAATATCTGATAGGGCAAGCGACACCTTGACTTGAATCATTCTAAATCATCATGTGTCATTCAAATACTTGTGCTTCGTACTGAAACTTCCTCTTGGCTTAAAGTTTCAGGTGTGGAATTGGACATTACGAAGGTTTTTGATTATTGAACTTCACTATAGCCATCAAACACACACACACACACACACACACAAAACCATAACATGAACACATATCTTTCTTGGTGTGTAAAGTGACTTGCAACTGAGGACCTATAAGCGCATACAGGGTAGGCACGAAAGCTATGATCAAAATGCCGATTTCGTATTTAATTAATTTTTACACATTAATTTTTGCGAAAACGCATGATTTATTTTTCTGTTGGAACACCGTATTTCCGCAGTAAAACAAAGAGCAAAGTAGTATTTTTAGAGCAATGAAAGTTTACATAATCTCCATAATTGATCTTTCCGCTTAAATCCTTTACTTACAATAAAAAAAACTTAGTCGAAGCAGTTTTTCATACTAGGCTCTATTATGTCACCCGTTTATTCTTGATTTTCATTAGTAACGAGTTAACGTTTAAGTTACGTACGAGATCGTATTTAACTTTAAGGGTTAAATTTTTTTTTGTATGTTGATATTACAAGGAGGAATAAGTTACTTACTCCAAAAAATAACAACTTCGTTTCACGCTTTACGATACATATTCACTCCCAATTGATATGTCATTGAACAAATACATAAATTAATAATTAACTCTACCAAACACTTTTCAAATAGCAACGCTATTGTTTTTGTGACTCAATAAAAAGGTATATTCAGAGGTTTCGATGAACTGTGTATGAATTAGCACAGTACACCGTTAAATAATAATTTAAGCGCATATGAAATGTTCCATCAGCGTACCTAACATTTTTTCCCTACGAACTACGTATCTTCCCACATTCTACTTGAAAGACGAGCTTAATTCAAAAAACTGAACTTTCTGTTAAAAAATCGCAATGAACTTTCTTGCCAATATTTTAAATTGGAATTGTTTTAGTAAGAAACGTTTCGTCGGGAAAATTAACAGTAACTTTATTACTTATGATAAATTTCTAATCTGTCACCTTTCCTTTTAGAATGTAAAGTTAAGCTCTCAAAAAGCTCAGAATCAAATACCACGTTTTTAAACAGTTTTGTTCCATAACTTCTATAAAATCCACCAATTGGAAGTAAACTTTCTTATTCTTTTAAATTACTGTGCGTAAGAAACGTTCCATTCTGGAAGATTGACTTAATTATTAACTAATTGTTTAATAATTCTTTTAAAGTATTTATTTCACACACAAGAACAAAAAGTTATAAAGAATAGAGGAGAAACTACCCACAGCGAAGTGCATAAATAGACAGGCACTAATGATTTTATCATAGGATTTCTTTCAGCTTTTCAATCATTCCCACCGTCATTGTCACTGTTTAGGAGATACGAGAATGAGAAGATCATGCCTACTGTGTCCTAAATGGTGCACATCGTTCTGGGTGAGGTGAAGTGACACGGACCACTTACACAACCACTCCCGTCCTTATGGGACCTCCTGCTCTTCTGCGTCAGCGACTGCTAAGGTTTCCTTAGGAGGACCGAACTAAAGGAGGCGATGCACCTTTTTAACCCATGAGCACCAAACACTTCGGTAGGGGAGTGGGCGCAACACGAAAGGGTGAGCCTACGAACCGCCAGAACCATCCGTCTTTAAGAAAGGGGGAGGCTTGAAATCGACACACTCTTCCATGAATGGATGATGTGGAATATCACGACATAAATAGGAATAACCGAGGAAGGGTGCAACCTGAAAACGTGAGCTCCATATTCACGGGCAATCCCTTTTCAATCTTTTGTGTCCTATGAATTACCGCTGACTACCCTGTCCCAACACTTAGGCCCGGTTCATACAGAGGTAATCACATGAGAGACGCGAATGCGATAATGTTATATGATAAGTATTCAATATCCTCTCCTCCATCGATCCTCTCCCAAGCAGTTCAAAGACCTAGATGTTTTATTCTGTCATATTATGTAATGGACGAGTTACAAGCTCTTTGGCATTTAATTAGACGAAAAACAAATAAAAGTAATGTGGGTTTACCGAATTAATATGGAACCTGATATAAGAGGGAGCCCGTCTTTATACAGACTTCGCCACTAATAAAATTAGTAATGTCACTTCTATCCATTTTTAAGAGTTACAAACGTAAAAATAAAACAAGAGTTGGACGGAGCGACCTGTTCGATACAGAATGAACTGTGACAATGACACTATACTGCGCAATGTCCCGTCAGTCGCCTTCATACAGGAAAAGTATCCAGAAGTAGTATGACCCCACAGTATATACCGATCGCCTGCCTGTGAGTCGAGTCTTAATCACAAGGGAGTTTCCAGGCGCAAAATAATGGTGCAGCCCAGAGAGAATGGCATACCCTCTAAAGTACAAACTAGAAGTATTTACGATGTTTGTAAGATGAAATTCCTGTTAACTCAAATCAAGAAATGACCAGTAAGATCGTGAACGCCCCCTTGTTTTCTAGCATGTTAAACGTTAATTTTTCCGCAATGCTGAGCGGGGCGATTGGTAGGAACAAAAATACAGCCTTGACCATTATGACCTTGAAGGCTTGATGTTTGATTTAATTTTCTTTGGGTTAAATTGTAAGTTAATAGAAAAGGAAAATTAATCAACTCTTTCATTCAAAATGCTATCTATGCACTTGAAAAGAAGAAACAAATGATACATTTAAATTCGTGCAGACATACCTAACATGTAAGCCTACACTTTATACGAAAGGAGTGTATCGATAATGAATGAGAGTATAAGAACAGGTCAAAAATTAACAAATTAAATGTATTGTTCCGATTTAATCAATTCGTAGTTGAGAATAAAGATACGTGCAGACAAAAAAAAACTGCTGTTAAATACATAGTTGCCCTGTTGGTTGCCTACCCCTATACGGATAGCAATGTCGTCCAAACATCTAACATTGGCTCTGCCCTGTTAAATCGAGCAATGTTGATCAGCCGATTCTTACAAGTCTACGTTATCATATTTCTCGATAACAGACTTAACAGTTAACACAAAGATCGTGAATACCGTGTATTCGTAAACTGGACAAAGAAATTTCATATGGTGGTATAAGAGTACCATTCTCCCGCCGGAGCGCTAATCAGCTGCTACAGGTTAATTAGCGAAGGTAGCTGGAATCATAAATGCAATAACACAGGTCACTCGAAAATCGCACAACTATTGAGTAAGGTTAATGGACAATGATTAAGCGTTAGTTATAAAAAGATTAAAACCCCTTCGGGGAAAAAGCACTTTCAGGCGGTCACCCTTTGTAATTATAAGTATAGTTTGGATGATGACCATCGAAACACAGACTGCTACACAGATGGATCACTTATCAAATGTAGAGGAAGTAGTGCATACATACCAAAATTAGGAATCAGCACCTCCTACGTATATAATACCTCCGTAATATTTACCGGTAATAATACCTCCGTTTTTGAGGCGGAAATCTGGGCCATTATTATGTGTTGTAGAACAGTTATGTAAAATAAAATTAAGGGAAAAGATATTAGAATTTTTTATGAGTCAGGCTAGTCTTAGGTCATTACAAAAAGCCTCGTCAACCTCACGATTGGTGGAGGAAACTATAGATCTTAGCAATAGGATGTCTTCCAGGTTTGCAAACAAGGTAACCCTTATTTGGATACCAGCACGTAAAGGACACCTTGGCAATGAAAAGGCCTAGCCAAAAAGGTTCTAAAACTGCGTTTGTCTGGACACACCCAGTATTGCCTCACTCTATGAGCACAACGTAGAGAGTATTAATAACTGGGGCATGAAACAATTCCTTAGGGAGTGGATTTGCGATTCGAGTTGCAATCGAAAGAGTTCGTTAGGCAATCTAACCAGTAGAATCGAAATGGGTATCCCAATAAAGGGAATTAGGAGGCTGAAAAGTATTCTGGCGGGCCACCTACCTCTTCGTAATGGGTATTCGACCAGATCCCTATTGGCGTTTTTGTGAAATAAAAGGAAAACCGGCAAGGCACTACCTCGCAGAGTATGATAGGTATGCTAGTTATAGATTTGAAATATTTGAAGGAAAGGACATCATCAAATCACTCACCGAGTTCCAAAATTTTAGGGTTTGTGAACAAGTCAAAGACATTTAAGCAGGACAAGTGAGCCGACCAAGTCCGATCAAGTCCCTGATCTTTTAAGGGAGGGGTACGAGTCCACTCAAGTAGAATTGCGTCACATCCTACCTTGTTATATACAAACGCCTGATAAGGCCACGCACCAAATCACACAATGATGGAGATTGAAAAATTGGCCAATATAGGGCCAGTGCGCAAAGTCGTAATGCGTCCAACTTACTTAGGTAAAATTAAAATTAAAAATAATATATAATTAACATTAAATATAGAGCAGTTGACATTTATCTTTCATACTAAATAAAAACTGAAGAAGAAGAGACTTTATATCTGAAAATATTGTCTTATAATTATATATATATATATATATAT
>CM077108.1:26526134-26539687 GCA_039619505.1 Cimex hemipterus
ATATATATTTTTTTTTTTTATTTATTTATTTATTTATTTATTTATTTATTTATATATGAAAAATTTGTCCGGATAGTTTGAACTTAATTTTTTCATTGTAAGATCTTAAGCCTATCTACTTCAACAAATCATCAAATAATATCGATAATACCCATAAGAGAACGAAAAATACAACAGCCAAATAGACTAATTTTCCACCATAATTGCTGTATTTATTTTTGTAGAATTACTCAAGGACTATGTTTTATGGCTCCCAATACTGGAAAAACAGGGTTCTGTACTAGGTCCCATTGTTATTCTTAATATTATAGAAAGTTGTATTATCCTCGGTTTCCTTTTTCAACAAGTGATTTTTTTTTTACTTAAGTTTAGTGGCGAAGAAAATTCTTACAGGTTTTCTTCTTACTTCTCCCATTGTTACACGTCTCATGGCTGTCATGAATTAAAGTAAGCTGTTATTTAAAAGGTTTACAATATATGAAAGGTTTTATCCAGACATACCAGAATTATGCGCGAATTTCTGGACGATTTAACATGTGATTTTTAAAAGTACCGTCATTTATGTTGTTCATTGCGAGTTCACTCTTGATGGCTCTTGATATAGTCGGACAACTAAAACAGGCTTCAGCACTGGCCGCATTTTTTCAGCCCGTTGAGTACGAATGTTAAGATGAGGGCGAGTACGACGGTCAAAAGGAACACGCATTCGATCGAGGCAGGCGTGTCGTCTTCAATGAGCAAGTAGACCAAATTTACCAGGTCCGAACTTCCAGAGCTGAATGGTGACAAGTCGCTTGTTATCGCCGACCTATCGCTCATTTCAGTACAATTGTATTATGTCACGAACTGAATTTCGAAAGCATGGGGAGACCAAAATATTAGTAAATGGAGTGTAAAACATTTGTTTATTGCCCGACACATGGCGTCGGTTTATCCTAAGCTCGTGCACAAATTAAAAGGCTATTTGGCATAGTTTCTTTGTAATAGTCTTTGAAGTTTAGTTTAAACAGAATGGTAAAAATGTCCAATAGCGACTAATTCTTATATACCATTTCTCCATTCGGCTTCACGCTATACAGCGATAATGTCATAACGACTCAGAAATGATCAGTAACGAGCAAGCCATCCTCAACGATGGCATGTTTGGATAAGGCAGATAAAATATTAGTTAAAATTCCACTACTTTTTGCTTATATTTGAGATTTAAACAAAATGCGCGACGATTAGTACTGGGCAAATATAAGGGTAGACAAGTATGTAGCTGTTAAAATCGTAACATTTCGTATATAAAAAATAAGTATACACAGAATATGCTAAGTCCTCATAAAAACTCCAGAAACCAATTATTTTGGGCATAAAACAATAACAAGTAAAATCACACTTAACGTGAGGACTGATACATGAACCTGTAAGCATCCTTAGCAACAGCTTACAACGCTTTAAATACATACAACATAGGACAAGACATCATGGCTAAAATAAATGCAATTCCATTATGGTATACATACAGCTCCAACACCAGTGAAAGAACCGGATTAGGTGTATTCTATGCAAGCCTAAAATAAGAGCAATCAATTTTAATAGGGAGATATACTTCAGTCTTTCAAGCTGAAATTAATGTTTATCTCATAGAAAATCATAACGAGGTTACTGAATAATTAAAAATCAGGCAAAGTGGCCAAAGGAGGATCTATCTATATGCCAAAAACCTATGGGATAGCAACATTAATCGTAAACTTAGTAGTAAAATTATCTCAGAACGTAAAACAAAATGATAAGTTGACGAACTCCAGAAATAGTGAAACGCGGTTTACAGAATCCTCACCAAAACCTGCCAACATATTGCTTCAGTTTGATAGGGTAAAACTCAGGGTTGTAATATGTACAACCACTGGCAGCTGAGAAAGCACCTAAAAACATGGATAATTCAATGATGAGCCCATTTGCTGGTTATGCATTGAGGAGGAACAAACGTTACCTATATTATTTTTGATCATGAAGGAATCACTCAAATGCACCATAACCGAGCGTACCAGGAAGACCCGGGAAATAACAGTCAATGACCTTCTACTTTCGAGTCAATTGTCCTTATTTAAGGAACTCGGAACTGGAAACTCATCTACGTTGGCCAAATCTCAACACCACCGCAACTATATTTTACTTCCTTCTTATATTTATGTGTGTTAAGGGTCCTAAACTTCAGTCATCCCGTTTATCCAATTTAGTGGCTTCTGAAGTAATTAAGAAGGAAATTCTTTGGGTCCAGGAGGGGAATTGATGAGGTAGGTAGGCAATCGGAGAGATTTAGATTCTTTAGAGGAACAGGCCAAAAATGGATTGTCTTAAGGACAAAATGATAAATTTTGATTAATAAGAACATAGAAGAAAGGCGCTCGAAGGGCAGAACAAATAGGCAACAGACTGGATGAGGACTGCATGAATTTAGATGAAACTACTTTGGTGTAATAATAACACTATAAGGTAATTATTTATTAAATCTTAATTATAAACTTACTTCTCGGGAACAATTACCTCTGCTTCTTATGTAATAGGAAAGAAAATAACGATATTTTCCACTTTTTGGGTCGTTACTACATTAAAGAGCACTAGGAAAAAAATTTCTAGTTCTGAACACCCGTCGGATCTAGCAGTAGTTAATCCTTTAAACGGAACCCATTCCAAATTTAACAAATTACGTAAAGGAAGCTTCACTTCACCGGACTTTTTAGTTGACAATTTTAATTACTAATCAAGTAATGTATTTACTTTTCTTTTGTTCTCTTGTAATAGTTTGTATTTTTTAGCAGAAGATATACATTTTATTTTCTGTTTTGTTATTAATTGATTTTAAAGTTAAAAGTTTGGTCATTATAATTATTTTTGTGTCGTATTCAATTTTTTTTCTCTAATGGATGTGAACTGCTGATAGATGGCATCGTTTATTGTTTTTTAAAATACTTTTTTATTGTTACCTTTGTATTTGTTCATAATACTGTAAATAAAAGTATCTATGTATTTATGTTATGGTACCTGTAAAACTTACTGTACACAGAACTTGAAACCGTGAGGGGGATTCTTTACTTTATAAAAGAAACGAAAATTTTTCAGTAAATCCATTTAGCACAGATGGGCACAATAGACGAAAGTTAAAGTGCTTAAGAGAGAAATATCTTCCAATCCATATGGGGGAAAAGGGAACAACGAAAAAAAATGGTAGACTGCGGTACTTGGAGTATACCAATTCCCTGCCTCCTACTATCCTTCTCATGATCATCACCACGTCCTGGTATGGTAAAATATCAAAAATTATATATCTGATGGCGCAAGATCGAGGTTTTTAAGCAGAATTAGCATTTTGCTTTTATCTGTGAGCTTATTTACTCTGTCAATCGCGAATATTACAGGAACTTTGTCTTGTTTTACTTGGTTTCAACAAAGAGATATAAATTCGCTTTGAAAGCCCTACTATATCCGGACGTTGTACCAAGATATTAAAATCTTACTGCCAATTGACCAAACTTCCATGACTTAGTTTCATCGAACGCAATATGACCGTTTTTACCACGAATCGGTACAAATTTTCAGAATCATCCACCCAACTATCCAGGTGTATCAAAAAATCTATTTGTAATCCAGACGCCAAATTTAAGAAGATGAGGAACATGTGAGCCACAATTCTGGCCTACACAATCAATGAATATTGATCAAGTGTGATAAAAGTAGCATGTTCTTCAACTGCCAAGACCTTTTTTTCGCACTTTTATTTATGACAAAACGAAATACAGTTACATAGTTAGAAGAAGATAACGAGATTAACACATTGTAAATAGTGTTATAACTTACATAAACGAAATAGAGATTTTTATGTTTAGTAAAGGATTTAATGTTTTTGTTCATAAGGGCTTTAAGGAACGTCCAATTTTCCTACAGAAAATCAGAAAACAATCACGACCTCTAAAAGACTCATTTGTCTCCATTGTCTTTCCAGCGAATTAATTCTGTAACCGATCCGGAACCGATATCGTGGGTCCGCCGGTCAACCCGATCAACCGCAGAAATGTCGACGTTTGCGCAATGTTCGGAATCGTAAACAAACCCGTTGTCGGGTCATGCCGTTTCACCAATATCGACTAGTTAACAGTTAACTGAAGGGGTTAGCTATTGTCAAAGGAGCCGAAAGCGGTTAGTATCGATTTGCAGCGAGTGGTGAGGGAGAGAGAGCACTGGGCGATGGGGAGCTCGTACGTCGACGGCTCTTTCTCTCCCATTGTAAGCGATCCTCGCCATCAAGCCCTCGGGGGCACTGAATCAACTTCAGTTTTGACGTTATAAACCTATTTCCTCGCAGATTCTTACAGTTGCCCCTCAATGATTCCGTTTTATAAAATAATAATGCAAATGAGATGGAAATAAGGCAAGAAGAAAATTGATATAAATCACGTTCCTCGGTCCTCAAGGATTTTACGGAAAAGATGAGAGCTTTAAAGCTTAAGTAAACTTTAAAGTGTAAAGAACTTAATTTATTATAGCGAATGTTTTATCTTTATTGATAACCATGCTGATCTGACAGATGATTCATTTTAGCTGAAAGTTGGTTTGGAATGTGCCTGACAGATTGAAGTCCAAAATAATAGTATTTCGATGTATGAATATTACAACTCTACAGATTAGCCAGGTACTAGCGTGCAAAAATCGTCGGAAACGGCCAGACTATAGGCTCAACATCTCGCAGACCTCAATATGAATTATCACAAAAAAGTCAAGTTAATTGTAATCGTATGCATTAATCCATGTACAATTTTAATGGTACTGAACCACAGTTTAGTCATTTCCGATCTTCTTGGTTTTATCAGCAAACGCATTTCGCCATCATCAGTGTTGGATCAGCACAAACTGTGATGCTACACTTGGGACGTACAAAGTGACCGTAGAAGAAATTCAATCACTGAAACGGGGCCTACTAATTACGTTCGAGGCGCTGACCGATGATGGCATTGGCAAAATGCTGAAATGAACAAAACCAGTGAAATGGATTATCATTTTTGTTTGAAATCAAAATATAAGCTAAAATGCCTCACCCTGCTTATACAGATTGGCAAACCTACTGAACTTTACAAGCCTGTTCCTCGAATATTGTAACGTAGAAGACTGCAATGGGCGTCTGAAACAGGATATAAAAGCCAAAATTGAATGACCAAATTACGTTCAACACCTAATAGACAACATAAATCACCATAAAATCGAGTGTTTGTTTGCAATCACATGGACTAATCAGTGTACGTCTTTAATGAAAAAAGCGCCACTATACCATGTGTATTGTTGATAACGTACAACATTAGCCGTACTTTTATCAACAGAAACCTGACGCACAAGCAGATAACACCGGTTAGCAGGTTAATAATGCCGATAGGACAATTTTGTATTATCTACACGATGTAAAATGTCCGATTATCGATGGCAAATTACTTTTTCGATCTAGCGGAACAGCAACCAACGAACCAGTAAAGGAATAGTCTAAGCAGGAAGTATTTTAGCCCAAGGGGGAAGAAAAGGCCCGATATTAAGATTGGGCGTATCCTTTTTATAGACAAAAGGTAATTTGGTACCAGGGTTGGCCAGGTTTCGGTTCATTTCATACGGAAATCTTCATTGGAAACCTTATTTCCTGGAAGTAAGTTTTAAGATCGTTGGGCAACTAGGGACATTTTAGATAAAGCTAGCTAAGATTTGTTAACCAAGGCTTTTGTTTAGCTAACCTTGTAGATGAAATCATCGTAATATTATGACTATTTTTAAGATTTTATGAATTTTTAAATATTCCCTGGATATTGTGGTCTGACAAGCGCGATTCGTTTTTTCACCAACAATGGGCAGGGTCGTAAACCGGGCGAGACGCCGTAACCACAAATCCACCACTGATGATGGGCAAATGCGACTTACCTTCATAATCATTAACATTTTTATTTAAAACAAAAAGCATACAATAAAATATCACTGTCGTACGTGGTACAAAGCCGAAACATACCACCCCCAGCAAAATGGCAACACTGAAGTACATGAACCAATACGGGCAAGTAATATAAACTACTACGCAATGTACAAAAAATACGAAAAACGAACATACTCGAACATTTACAAATATGTAAATGAAACACATTTAACACTAAAAAAAACCATAAATGCATAAATTAACAATAACACAAACATCGTTTACACCATGTTAAAACATTACACAAATTAAAAAGGAAAAATGACCGAAGATCAAATGAGAGAATAGAACAAAAACCCGACTTGATACATCAACACACCAACAAATAATACTCATAAGTACACAACCGCCCCACACCAGCCATGACCTCGTAATTAAAACTTCACTCTACAAAAATCACTCAACTCAGCAGTGAGGATGAGAAATGTTGAAACGCACCTGACTGAAAAAATTAATTAATTAACAAAGATGGGCCGACCCATCACAGGTAATATTAAACTAAATATTGAACTAAAGATCCTAACGATGTGCCTTTTCAACAACTTTTTGGGTTTTACATATTATTTTCTTTATATATCTATAATATTGTAGTCTATATTGTGCACAGGTTGTTTTCTTTATCTTTTTGTAAATTTACTTTATTATTATATATATTTATGTGTTCGTTATCTTGTTTTTAATTTAATTGAACTGTTATATATGTCTTGTCGCGGTTTTGATGTTCACTCGATGTAACTGAAGAAAAAAGTCGACAATGATCTGTAAATAAAAAACTACCTGGCTGTTCATTGTTCAAGAATTACTACCCTTGCAAGATTATATTTAAAAACAGCAAAATAAAAGTAAATAATAAAATAATATTTTCTGTAATTTAAATTTTTCCTAGGAGACCGCGGTAGCCGAGTGGTTAGCGTGAGAGACTCGCCGTCGCTTCTGGACCTTTTTCACGATACCCCTCCCCCCAAAAAAACAAACACGCATTAATAAATAATTGCAGAAAGTCTGGCTAGATATGCAATGTTCATGAGGCCATTAAATAATAAAAAAATAATATTTTTCCAATGTGGTTTTCTGCCTTTTGATACAGGTATTTCAAGAGTCATTGAATATCATTCATACCAGGGGAAGAAAATAATATGGAAAAGATCGAATTAAATGATAATGTATATACAAAAAGTTACAAAAACGAAAAGACGCTTCCAGTAAGGGAAAAAATGTTTCCACAAATATTTGATTTGTTTTAAGCAACCTTAAAACAATTAAATGCGAATTTTTTCAACAAAAAATAATATATATTTTTGGGAATGGGCTAGCGGGGTCAGTTTTCTCCACAATGTTATATTTCAAAATTCTTTATTCCTCTGTATTTTACTTAAATTTAATGTTATTACAAGAGTTGTAAAGCTGAATTTCTCTACTTTTTAGACCTTTGATATGGTCTTTACTTTTTATTCCCTGTTATATTTTATTTACAGAAGCCAGGCATATACCATTACGTGTTGTTCATAAGCTGGGAAATCCATGTTTAAATTCCCCCCTAAAATCCGTAAAATGGTTTTTAACAATTACCATTATTTTTGTGATTTTCTGCAAAAACTTCGGAGTCAATGAAAGGCGAAAAACTTGGAAAAATTAATTGATTTTCGCGATTTAATTGTTGTCGAGGGCTTATGAGATGCAAAAAAACGGAACATTTGTTTCTTGCTAAAAACAACTGGCTTTTTAATTTCAAATTAACCATTTCTTTAAAACATTGAACGTACTTATGAGATGGTATAAAATACAAGCTTGTAAAAGACAATGTCTTTTGAAATATTTGAATATTGTTTTAAATATAAACTAATATAATATAAATAACTTAAAACCAATCCTTTTTAATTTAAAATAAACTTCTTTTTTTAATTTAAAATTAACCCTTTTTAACATTAAATAACCCTTCTTAACTTAAAATAGCCTTTTTTAATTTCAAATTACCCATTTCTTTAAAGCATTAAAAAAGCTCATGCTATGGCATGTAGGAAAAAATGGTGTTCATATGAAGGCCACATCAACTTTTTAACTTCAACTTAAACAATTTTAAACATTAAATCAAGCTTTTTAACTTTAAATTGATTCTATTTAACTTAAAATTAACCATTTTAATCTCAAAATTAGCCTTTCAAATTCAAATTACCTCTTTCTTTAAAATACTTTTTTTGTAAAACTGAGGAAAAGGTATGAAATATAAGTATATAAGTAAAATGAACCTTTTTTAATTAGAACCCTGAACTTTTGAACTTCAACTTTTTAAAACTATTTTAAACATTAAATCAAGCTTTTTAACTTTAAACGGATCCTATTTAATTTAAAATTAATCCATCTTACCTTCAAAGTAGCCTTTTTAAGTTTAAATTACCTCTTTCTTTAAAGTTGTATATGACTTACTAAATGGTCTAAATATAAGCATGTAATGTAAAATTTATGCGGGAGAATTATTTTTAATGTAAACTAATCCTACAAAGCTTAAAAGAAATCTTAGAAGACAGTATGGAATGTAAGCATGTAAAGTAAAATGAACTTTTTTTAAATTTGACATTAACACCACAATAACTTAAAATTAACGGGGCGTCGGTGGCCGCAAGGTTCCGTCTTTGACACGGCGCTCATCACTGTAAGGTAAAGGTCTCGGGTTCGAATCCAGCGGCCGTGCATTCGAACCAGCCGACATACTTACAAATGGGGTTTATTTCAAAAACACCGGCACCCTGAGGGTTTATATGACCTCTGCTGTTACGGAACCCTCGTTTAAAAAAAAACGCTTAAAATTAGCCCTTTTTTGAAATTTTAAATTATCCTTTTATTTTAAGTTATACAAAATTACTCACATTGTATGAGCAATTGCTGTATATTTGAACATTTTGTTTTCATATAAAATAATAGGGCTCTTCAACCTTTTATACATCAAACTAACCATTTTTAATTTTAAATTTAAATCTTTTTTTAGCGTTTTCAACTTGAAATTAATACTACACATGCACACGTTTCAACTTTTTAAATAAACCTTGAAGGTAGCCCTTCTTAATTTCAAATAACTATTTTCCTTAAAACATTAAAAAACTTAGTTGGTATTAAATATAAGCATATAAAGCGAAAATAATTGGGTTTGGAAGAATATGAAATTAGTTAGAATTAAAATTTCAAATGCTTTAAAACAAAATATAAAATTTCAAATTTTAATTTGAGAAATTATGGTTTCTATTATCCCAATTAATTTATATTTTTAAAAACTTCAAATTAAAAGAATTATTTGTTTGTATATTTAATTTTGTATCATTTTTAGTAATTAATTTTTATATTGCTTTCTAAGAGCCTTATTATTTTCTTCTCAATATTCAGGGATTATAGGTAAAATCAATTTTAGATGTGACGATCAGTATTGAAATTAGTACATTAACTCGATAAAAATTCAGTAGTCCAAGGTTATGTCAACTAAATCCGTGTGCATAATAACAACATACACTTTTTTATAGAGAGAGAAAAAGATTACGGGGAAAAGGAGCCTTGGCTTGGTTAACTTTTAAGATTTACTCTCCAGCGACGCCTAGCTTTTCTCAATTTAGACACACGGGGACTTAAATTATTCTGTCATCTTCTGCCTCTTACCTAATATTTCTTCCCTTCCACGTTCTATCTCCGAGTACAGATTCCACGTAACGTGTGTGAAACACCACCCTACTCGCCCTGATTAACTATATATTTCTTAGTTCCAATATTGGTCAGTTACAATATAGAAATCAGCCTACGTAAGTATTTGCAACTTTCGAATAGAAATTGTTTGACTATGGTGGAGAATTGTGTATATATTTCTGGGCTTTTTCAAGAGAACTTTCCTTTTGTTTGTCTTTAAGAATGAGTGTCATGTTTCATACAAATGAGATCTCGAGTTCTTTTACGACCATCTGACTATTTCCGCTCGTAACTACATGCACATTAAATATTAAAAACTAAAATCGTTGAATCTATTCGTAAAGATCTTACCTTTGATATTATATAGTAGATGGATGGTAAATTGTTGATTGTTGATGTTAATTTTGGCGGTTGATGGCAAGGGGTGAGTTGGGAGGCGGCACCCAATTCCCTTGCTTGGGGCGGGGCGCCATGTGGGGTGTGGAAGGATTGCTGAGGCCCGATTCGTGGATGGGGGACAAGGTAGGCGACAGAGGGTTGCTTTTACGCCTTAGATGTCTCCTGTGGGGTACAACCACCCTTTTTTGCACTCGCGGCCCTTGTACGGCTGCCAAAACATCGCTCAATTCTTTGAGAGACACGCTTTGTATCTGTCTTCTCGTGGGAGGTGGCAACGATGGAAGAGTGGTCAAGGAGGTGCTTCGTTGAGGCCTGGGTTTCACGACGATAGTCGTACCTCCACCACCGCCTCCGCCAGAATTAATGCTGCCGGTGCTGAATGAAGATGGCATGCTTCGGCTAGGACGCACTTGATTTCTTCTCACTTGCATCTCGATTTCGTTATTGGAACAAACACTGGCGAACCAACCCTTCGATTGACTCCTTTTCAATTTCCTCCTGGCTGATTTTCTCTTATAGGCGTCGATTTGTTCCTTCAAGGTTGGGTCTGCTTTAAGGAGTTGGCAGTACCTGCAACCGGGACAAGTTTTTCGGATGACCCTCTGTTGATGGTCGACTGGTACGAGCTGTCTCTGCCCGTTCATAAACAGCTTGTTGTGCTCGATCGAAAAGCTCTGTTGGTTTCTTTTTAAGGAAGAAATCTGATGGTAAGACCCGTTTTTCTCAACATCCTCGGAAGGACGGAACCCGAATTTACTTTCGAACTTGTTTTCGTCATTTTTTAAATTGATACTTCTCCTCTGGGGTCTTTTAAACAGTCTCCAACAAGAGGCGTCTTCTGAATCGGAGGCGGGGGGCGTCTGTGAAGTCGAATCGGTGGGAGTGGTCGTTTTCCTCTTATATCCCGTAACTTCCATGTTTGAGCAGTATGTAGTGTTCAATTTGCTTTTCAGCCCGTTTCCGTTTTCGCCGGTCCGGTAGTCTCGGTGAATGGTGAATATAGAATCGGAAGAAGGGGTTGCGGTAGCAGCAGGATCGACGGATGAGTTTCTGTTTCCACTGGACGCAAACTGTCTATAATTCCTAATATACTCGTACGTCGTTATGCCTAGATACGAGATGTATGCGTGGAAGAGACAAAGGTGCATAAGAAGGCCCGCGGCGATTGCCGCGAGAGTTCCCACGATAGCAGTCAGGAAAAGGAAGACGTTGTCGTTTAAAGCGAACATATTTACAGATTGTGGCTCGTACTCGGTCCCATCGAAGGGTGAAAAGTACCAAAGAGCCAACCATGATCTGTCCGTGTGATAAAGAACGAGTACCGCGGCCGAGAGCAATACGATAACGATACAAGCGAGGACGGCAGACACGACACAGACTATAAAAGCAACGTAATTCCGACCGCCGATGCAATGATTCAACCATTTGCAATGGTGATCGAATCTACCGACGCACTTATTACACACACTACAATGTTTAGTCCTCGGGCCGGAAGTCTTTATGTTACATAAATGGCACCTACCGTTTTCTATCACGTGGGCGTGTTTACTCCTATCGAATTCCGGGACGGCGGTGGACGTCGCTTTCAATTTCCTAAGTTCAGAGTCGGCCGGATCCAACAGAAGGGCGGTTACGTGAGAGACGGAGTGTATGATAAAAAGGCTGACGAGAACAGCGAACAGGGGGGGCCACAGGGACGGGGTAAGGGCAGGAATGATGAGAAGGAAAGAAGCAGCACCGAAAACTATCAGCAGAGTCCAACCGAGGATCTGCTGGGGGTGCAGGGGAGGCTGGAGCCCGTGGAGCCGTCTCCACTTGCGGTGTTCGGGGGCCGCAAGTCCGCTGCCCGCAGAACAGCAACCATTCTCCGTCATTGGATCATCACAACTGCCAGCACAGGACGACGGTCCGGCCAGGACGATCGATTTGCGCAGACTGAATCTGAATCGTATCCCGCTGCTAGCAAGCCCGTCCACTCCCACCCACGACCCAAAACCCTTCTCCCACCAGAACAGCTCGCACCTCCGACCCTACCGCCGCCGCCACCCCCAAAGGTAAACAACGTAACTCTTCCTACCATAATGCTTAATTGTATGAGGGTTGCTTTATTGCTTCCCCGCCGCTATATATGTTCCAACGCGACAACCCGTCCTTTTTTCAACTTAACTTTTCATTCTCCGTAATTCTCTATAAGACAACATTACCACTTCAATAAACTTTTTTCAATTAATTTGTGTTATAAAATTAATTGGTGAAATTTCTGCAGCAAAATGTTAATATTGTCAATGTTGATCAAACTGAGTTATCCAATAGCTCGCAAACAACAAAACGTTTCAACTCCAGTTATTAGGGTAATTTATACAATTTCACCCCTCAAAGTTAAAACGTCATTTAAATTTTATATAAAATTATGCCATATTTAACTTAATCAAATTAACAGATTACCTCTAGCTTCTCTCAAAAATGCAACATTTAAGGTTTTTAATTTATTGGGGGTAATAAACCCCACGCGATATTGTGATTTACGATTTCTTTAGTTTACGACGAGCTTTTATTGCTAGAATATTTGCTTGGAGTTCATAAAAACCTCATCTCGTTTCAACTACGAATTGACACTAAAAACCGTATGGAATTATTACTCTTTTTAAGTAGTAATAGTCCTGACAGTGTAAGTGCAATGAAAGGTCTTGGCTCAAATAAAGCTGAAAATGTCTACTGCCGAAATTCCAAAGCGTAAACCTCAAAATTGAGTACATTCTTTCAAGAAAATTTATGTTAATAAACTAACAGAACAATCCAGATACGGAAAAGGATAAGGAAAATTTATTTCCTTCATATATTCAACAAGCAAATTCATCCAATGTGATAAATATAGTTTGTGAAAAAAAGAAAGATGAATGAAAACGATGTGAACAACTATAAAAGAAGAAATAAAATAGGGTATAGTGAATAAAATATTGTACAGTGTGCAATAAGAGAGAAGAAAAATTTTTTAGCAATTCCTATCAAATCAAAATTTGAATTTAGTTGTAACTAATAAATAAATGACTGTAAAAACTATTATTTTCGATGTGAGAGTCGAAGTTTAAAGGGTCATGAAGTTTGGTCTGCCCTCCTGGTCAATCCACTTCAGAGGCGGTTTTGCGCCTCAACCTGTTTAAAAACCTGAAAACGACTGAATACGACGGAACACCGAATTAAAAAAATCGGAAACGACAATTTGGACTTGGAAGTGATAAATCTATAATATCCTTATCGATCATTTTCGGTCCGTTGTTTTGATCTGTTATATTTGTTACAAATCAGTGACGGATCAAACAATCTTATTTTCTTAACTTAACTTTGTAAAAGAACGGGCAAAAAGGCGCTCGACACATTTATCAAAAGGTACCATTTTTCATATTGCCGAAAAATTAAAGGCGAGAAGTTAGTGTAAACATTGTATTTTTTTATATTCGTAAAATGGTTATTTTTAAATATATATATATATATATATATA
>CM077108.1:26540087-26616325 GCA_039619505.1 Cimex hemipterus
ATATATATATATATATATATATATATAAATGTTATAAGATAATTAATAAAAATAATTAAATAAATCAATGTGTAACAATATAACCTCGAATTTGCCTGGCCTCGTTTAATTATTTGTTTAGCAAGAAAGGAAGTTGATATTAGTTTTCTGCACCCCCAAAAACCGCTGAATATAATTTTTTTCTTATTAGAAAAAAAAAAAATAATAATAAATAACCTCCCGTGGCCTTTGATTTTTGTCGAAAATTACAAAACTGGAACCGATTTAGTTACGATTTTACCGATTCACAAGAAACTTTACACAACTTCAGAACCCTTGAAGGTAATGGCATAAATCTGCCCTCCGCCAATAAATTATAGTAGAATAAAAGATATGAAATGTTTGATAAGGTTTATTAAATTGCATATTAATTTTTCTCCCTTAACTTTGCACAACTCGATGACCCTCACTCACTCAAGTCATCTCTCTCTCTCTCTCTCTCTCTCTCTCTCTCTCTCTCTCTCTCTCTCGCCCTCTCTCTATTTCTCACTCATAATATACTCTCGCACACACTCACACATTCGTTCATGATAAGTGGCATTAATTTGTATAATCAATGTATAAAGGATAAATATGTTTCGGTTTGTGTAGTAGGTATTATTAATCACTCATGATAACTGACACTAATTTTTACGAGGTATATAAAAAAAATTTTAAAAAATAAATTTCATAATATTTCTAAAGAATAAATACGTTGTAGCTTATTCAGAAGGTAATTACAACCAACTACCTACATAATTTAATCTATGCCAATTTTTATCTTCATTACGTCCAAAAAATGTGTCGAACAAATTTAGATAATAGCTTAATCATTCGATACGACAGCACATATATTTTATTTAATTAAAGTGTAATAATAATAGAAATGATAATGATGATGCCTTGTGCAATAAGCCTTCTTACTGATTGTGAGTAATGATATTGGAAACAAATTATTCAATTCATCTGTACAAGTATATAAACCAAGAATGTTATACTATAGATCATTTTTATATATTGTATACATATAGTTTTATGCAACTAAAAATGAAAGTTTGATGTATTTTTTAAAGAAATGATCAATGTAAGACAAAATGTTTACTATTCTATTGTTTATTCGTTTGTCATTGATTGATCCTCCTTCCGAACCCTTCAAACAAAAATCCTTTTTCTTTTATTTATATTGGAAGGTTGATCAAACTGCTAGTTATCCAATGATTCAGAAAGGACAAAACTTCAGTTATTAGGGTAATTTATACAAATTTACCCTTTCAAAGTTAAAACTTCATTTAAATTTTGTATAAAATTATACCATGTGTATAACTTCAGGAATATTATACACATTTAACTTAATGAAATTAATATATATTGCCCCTAGCTTCCCTCCAAAATACAACATTTAATGTTTTTAATTTATGGGGGGGGAAACCCTTTTTCTTCTATTTATATTAGTTGTGGAGTTTATTGCAATTGCCTTAACCATGGCCTAGGCTGTACTTTATTAATTATAAATTTATCATGGAATAATGTGTACATTACTGAAGAGGAAACCTGTAAGGCTTATTATTCAATTGAATAAATCAGCCAGGTTCTTTTTAATTTAAATTAAAAAATGCTCAGAATTATAAAATGCAGGTTGGTTGTTATTGATATTAACTTTTTGTTAGCTGTTTGAGTAAACTCAATAGAAATATTTAGCTTGGCCATATCAATCAGATCTGCCTATTCTTCTATATTGGTAATTTTGGTTTGTTAGATCTGAAAGGCAAGAAATCAAAAGTTTATCGTCTAGCATAATGTATGATATCTCACAAATAATTGTGTTTTGTGTCATAAATAATCGAAGAATGGTGGAAAAAAATGAAAATTTATAAATAGTTTTACCATTGTCTTTCAGACACACAAAACGGCAAACTTTAGATTAAATTAAAATCACAGGGGAAAAGTATTTTGTCAATTTTTAGAACATAATCAAGAAAAAGGGACACTTGTCCAACCCAGAAAGATACATAAAATCAAACACTACTGCAACAACCAGCTATTGATGATTTCTGTGACAACTCCTTATAAAACGTCCAATAATGATTATAAAACAAAAACTAGAGCACAGCAAGGAAAATTATTTATTTAATTCAAAAACTTTAACTTATGACACTTAACAGATGTTTTTCCATTGTTCTGGTAAGATCATGATTGTTTGTCTTCTTTTTTATTCAGAATCATTCATAGAAAGACTTACTATTTTTGACTTTTCGGAAAATTAAAAACTTACCTTATTTTTCAACAAAAAACGGTCACCGATAACCCAAATGGGAAAAACGAATCACCACCAACGAGGAAAGTCAAACCTTGTGACCGCAAGGAAGGTAACGAACGTGTTATAACTCAGGTGAACAGCTGATAATCAACATAAAACTCCTCTTTTGAATATCTGTTTACAAGAATATTATAAATTAAATAATATAATAAAAGATAATTATTAATTGATAACATGAATATGGCACAAATATTACAAAAAAATATAAAAACATCTGAACCCTCTATTGACTTAATATACCAAAACCTACGTTGCAATGATACACAAAAAGATAAAAATTAATAATAATTAATTATATTTTAATAGGATTTCAGGGTTATAATATATTTATAATAAGTAAATCTCTAACTGTTTCAGCCTTTCTCGTTAGTTTCATTTCTGCCCATGTAGATCAGGTCAGTCAGATTTCATTTTTCAAGTCTCCTGAGGCTTTTCTGAAATTCAGAAAACATCAACCAAGAAATGAAGAAAAGTGGTAATTAATGACATTTATTTAAATAATAAATATATTTTATCTATATAATTAATGAAACAACAAAGATTATTTTTTTGTTTAGGTGTTGGTTTACTGTGTGCATGTAAGTACTTTCATTCTGTACTTATTTAATTGTACTGATTTTCCAAAGCAGTTTCTTTATTATAAACATGAATTGTTCAAAACTTATTTTGCTTTTCAACACTTTCAATCATGATTTCAATGATGCTTTGTAACTGCTTGACAAATATGTATGCATAATTTTACAATAATTGATATTCTTGTCGCTCTAGAAAAACATTTAAACATAGAAATACCATATGTAATTTATTGGGTGGGGGTTACATTGTTTCTAACATAAATCTGCTCTAGTAGTGTTACAACAACTTTAATGAATTTGGGCCTCAACTTGTTTATATCCCTGACTAAATCCTTTACAGGGAAATGCCAAATTGAGTCACAGTTTTAGTTAAGATGGGCTTTTGCTAGGACATCTTTCGACCCAGCTTTTGTTAAATAATGTTAAACTGTAACATGGCAAGTGTGCAGGCGCACGAACCCATCCACCCATACACCCACTCACTCTCTCTCTCTCTCTCTCTCTCTCTCACACACACACACACACACACACACACACATTAACCCTTCGCTATAATATGATTGTTTAATCTGGATCTAGTCTGTTCTATTTGCATCATTTTCTTTTTGTCTATAGTCTAGCTTTCTGGATATATGCACCAAAAAACCTAGAAGTAACTGGAATAAAGGTGCTTAGACTTTAGATCTCGTTAATAAAGTAATTGTATTTGCTATTTGCTCAAGAACTTGTAGTAGCACAGGTATGCTGTAAAGTAAGTGCAACTTGTATTGAACACCACCTTCCATTAGTTTTTACGTCAACCAGCTTATACCTTGAGCAATCACTGAAAGTGATCAAATGTCAAATCTATTAAGCACAAACCTCTGCACTGCTTACATTTCTGAATAAAACTAATTTGCAGCTTGACTGCTTTCTCTGGTTTCATTTTGCTCATAAACTAGTCACACTAGCTGTAGCTTGTTTGCCTGCTAAATTGCTATTTTATCAACCTGGATAATGTTGATATATATCTACAGATACATTTGACACAAAAGAGTTTAATAAAACAAAAAATATGTATAACAAATTTTATTAAAAAAAAAAAAAAAAGAAAAAAGTTTACTCCTTATTATATAAGAACTTAAAGTAATATCACCATTCATTTCAAATAATTATATTTTTCTTTAAAAAAAAAATGATAATGATGTTTATCATAAATTATAGTAAATACAAATATTATTTAACCATATCCTTTGTACTGTTTGTAACATTGATAAGCATCAATTCCATGAATGAAACTCAGAGCAAAACCTAAAGACTGAAACCAATATGTACATTAATTACAAACAAATTTGTAAAGTTTTTGCCAATTTGTTCTTACATATGCTCCAATCATGGCAGGATAAGCGACAAATCCAAGTGTGATCACATATATCGGGTAGAGCACTAAATTGACAACCGTTGCGAGGTATGCCGAAGAGGTCAGATACGATAAAGCTGCGCTTGCATTGAACAAAGTTTCCTGTTCCAATCGAAACATTTATATAAATCTTAAAATTGAAAAAACAAAACACAAAAAAACTGTACTTACAAAAAGTGAAGACCGCACCAGGCTGAAAGAAGGGCGTGAAAGCAAGTAGCAGATCAGTAACAGCACTGTAGTATAAAGTGAGGCTGAGACAGTCGTTAAGAGTGAAATATACGCCATGCCTAATAAAGTCGATTGCCCTGTTCCAAAGTTTATCATCATTGTCTGACAGATACCACCCATCAACTAGAAATAAATTACACAGTTGAGTCAAATTTGAGAAATCAGTTGCATGGAAATGAGGGCAATGAATTTCAGCATTGGCAAAATAGTAAAAGCCTTCAAATATTGGGACTTTTTTTGTTAAAATATACTTCATTTAACTTTATCTAATTTATGGTTATTTCAACAATATTGCATAGAGCTAATGTATAAATACACATTAAACACTATAAATCCAATATAAAAACATGAATTTAATATTCTTTAATAATTTAGTTTTAATTTGTTGAAGAGTTTATTAATGATTTATTTTCAAGAATGTGATGGTTGTGTATTTATTTGTGTGTTGTGTGCTGATGGAGCATTAAGTACCCCATTGACCATCAATTAGATTAGTTACAAATTATGTGTAAACATTGATGGAGGAATATTGAATACACCAACTGTTTAAGTTAAAATAACCTAGCTCTTGTGTTGGCAGCCCCCTGTTTTGGTGACAGGACCAATAAGACCAAGGTCTGACTCCGGACTTCCAAACTCGCAGTACATGGCAAGTCATAAGCCATAAGGTCAATCCTTTATATATGTGTATTTAAGTATACGTATGTGCAAAGTTGAACTTTATAAATCAATCAATCAAAGGTTCCATCTTGACACCAAAAGATCAATAGAGCAGGGAAGTTGTCAAACGTTAATCAAAATGCTTTGGGACATACCTAAGTTTAAAAGCTGTATGCTAGGGCATGAAATCTAGTTGTTGATAGCCTCTGGAGCCCAACTTTGGTGCAGAACACAGCAAGCCATGACGTCATAAGCTTAATCTTGTATATATGTGCAATGTTGAGCTTATATCAATCAATCAAAATGTCAAGATCTTTCTTTGGAGAGAAAAGAGAAATAAATAGAATTATTAGCTCATTGATTATTGTCACAATTTCTTTCCTTTGATGTTCTTTGTATCCCAAGAGATGTCTCCATCGAGCAGTTACTTAGCATTGAAGATATGTGAGGCTGTTTCTTCCTCCTCCTTCCATAAACCACAATTTAGGAATTGAAAATTTTTTCAGATGTCAATGACTTATTATAGTCTCCTCTGCGTTTTGACCTCTCTAACTGAAGCAATGAGTTTGTCAGTTTTGGTGAGGGTTCTTTTTTGATAGGGCTGATGATGACCTCTAGAGTCCCTTTGTCTTTTTTGGCTCTTCTCTAGGGGAACTGTGTATTTTTGTCATAATAATTATAGGTTCGGCTTATGGACTTGCAGATCCTCCTCTGGCTAATTTGTCTGTATTCCGGTTACCCAAAATTCCTTTGTATCTTGGTACCGTCAGATACTACTACCTAGTATTCCTAAGGTTTTTATTGTTGTTAAGTGGTGTAAGGATTGTCAATCGAAAGTTGTTATCTATAGATGTTTCTTTTATCAAAAACGTAATGTGTTAGTTACATTGGAGGAAAAGACTGCCGATATGATAGTGATCAATTTTGATATCGTTTGAAAAAGTAAGCGTGAGAGAATGGGCAGTATCGTTTATGAAAATTTTAAAAAAGTAGAGGGCCGATGATAGAACCTTGAGGTACACTTGGTGAAGCTCAGAATCGATTAGAAAGTGCATCACGAACTTTTAAATATTGTTAACTTGTGTATTAATCGAGCCATGAAAACTCAAATGGTAAAGTTTTAAGTTAGTTTAAGTTTTATTACTGTTTCGGTCTGTAACTTTAACACATTTTTCGCTTTGTACAATTGTATTGTATTATAGTATTCATTTTTGTTGATAATTTTTGGAGAATAGTCAGGCTAGGATGATCTCGTAAAACTGCATATTAGGAAAAAATACGAATACCTGTTTTTAAAAGCTTTCAAATCAACTGAACATGCCAAAAAGCATGACTTTACCAATTGTGATATCTTCAAAATACCCGGCGTCGTCTGTAGGAATCCAAGGTTGATGCAGGAACAGCACGGGACGTTCAAAAGCGAGGCACCGCGGGCCGGTAGATGAATGGAGTTCATCTTCAGCCGGCTACAGCTTGTCAATTAAAGAGCCCACGGCGAGCCCGGACTATTTCTAGACACGAAACTTCAGTTCATATTTTGTACGTTACAAAAGCTGTGATCTATTTTCTTCTTAGTTATTTATTTTGAACTCTTCTCAGGCTGTTAAAGAGTTATATACCCAATATTTCGAACCTGAATTGACTATTTTGCGTTTGAAACAATAAAAACACTAATGTTGTTTATGGAATTAATTCCCCTCTCTGGGATCAAATGTTATTAGTACTTTTGATCCTATACTTTATCATATAATACCACTTTTTATTTATTTGACATAGCTTGAATATGACGAATCATATATAATTGCGATATTATTTGATTTAAAACAATATATAGGTGCCAAAACCTAGCGTTGATTGCTAGCCAGGGATATAAGCAGGGTGAGGCATGATTGGTAAAAACCGATACGTGCTTTGCAGGCAAACATCACGAATGGGAAAACCAAAATGACCGTAAACTACGGAAATACGGCTTTAGCGCCACAACAAGAAATGTCACAATTAAAAAAAAAAAAAAAAAAAAAAAAAAAACGAAGTTGTTTGGTCGTTTCGGATAATCACGGTCTACCTAACCGCATTAGTTCAGTTTGCCAGGTCGGCAGGTATTCGGTAGTGCGTCAGGGATGTGAGGAAGGTGAGGCACCGATTCAAAAACTCACAACTGATATCAAACTGGCCAAGTCCGTCTGACAAACAAACATCAATGATATGCCGTCAAATGTTGGTAGATGACGAAGCTAAAGCTTCCATGACACTAAAACCTTTCACAAGAATTCACAAATTTGTTTTTGTTTGTCAGTCAATCACAAAATTGCTCTTCGGTCGTTTCCTTTAATCCTGGCCTACCTGATCTTGTCGTTTTGGTTCGCCAGACCATCAGATATTGAATTGTGTGTCAGGGTCCCTGTCTGCAACGAGAGGCATAGACTCAAACCCACTACTGAGAATTGTGAAATGCCGAAACCCGGACAAACCAAAATAAGTGATGAAAATGACCAGGCTAGAACTTAAGCACCCCATAGACTCGACGATTAAAACCTACTTAATGAGTCCTACTACTTTAGGAGATTATATTCGAAAATTTTTAATGATGATGATACCATTCCACCAAATACAACGATAACGATTTCTTTTTTTTGAGTGTTGTTAGATTTCTTCGTTAGGTCTGAGAGGTTATGATGTAGACTATCAGCAGGGCGAGACATTGGCACAAACCTATCACTAAAACAGGGCGAAATGTCGAATTTCATCCGAGACTGAAATAGATAAGATAGGTCAAAATTATTGGAAAAGACATGGAAGTCTGCCGGGGCTTATGTTTCAGTAGTATAAGCAGAGGAGGCACTACCCAAATCCACTACTGATGCTGGAGAAATCCGGATCTCATCTGAGATTAAAGCGGAGAAGATAGAATGAAAGCCTGAACTATAGTAAAGGATTTTCCTGCGCCCGACCTTTAGCTGTGGCCTTGCTCCTACAAACTTCAACCTTTTTCACTTTCACTTGAAAAGTCTCATACATACGAAGATGAACGATTGTGCTGATGAGATTTCTTATTCACGGTTGAGCTTGAGCGGTGATGACGCATCAGTGTTATAAACAGGGTGAGGCTCCGACACAAACCTACCACTGATCAGGGTGATATGCTGCAGCTAAGACAGAGTACAAACCGATTGGAACAAATACCAAGATAATTTGCTTTACTGCATCAAACCTTTATTAACCTTAATTAACCTTAGCATTTCACATTTTCCGTTAAGTAAATCGATTTATGATACTTAACACCATAGAACTCACGCTAATTTTTTTTTAAATTCCCGCTTCAGTGGTGTAAAATGCAAAAAAGGAGGATTTGGATCATTTTTATTGTCGCATAAATAAAATGATCCTAAAAAGAAATTTGCGGTAATTCTAAAATGACTTTATGAATGAGCTTATGTATATTTCTTCTCGAAATCCTTGAGATCGTCAGGGTTTTAAGCTGGGTGAGGCACGGGAACCCACCGTTGACACTTTCTTTCACGGCCAAGTTTCATAAATTGGAAGAATTAGAAGAAAAGCAACTCAACCAAAATTCAAAAGCTCGTATTGACAGGACATTAGCTTCTCTCCAGGTGGCAACCATGTACGGCGGATTTTATTTTATTGAAAATATTGACATTCATATTTTAATGTTTCGCGGTTTGTCCCCGTTCGTCTGGTGTTCGCCTGGTACTTGTACAAGGGCAAGATAAAGAAATAAAGCCAAAATAATAAAAAAAAGTCTTTGAATATTTTCTGGGTTTTGTTCAATCGTAATACATTTCTAGCTGAAGGTCAGCTAATTGTAAGTTTGCTAGCGACTGATTATCCAGGCCGTCCTGTTCTCATAAAGACGTTCGACAGTTCTTCAGCCTCCAAAATTGACAGTGTTACTTTTCATATAAATTTTTATAAATTTTATTCGTTCGTTTATTCTTGTCTCTCTTAAAAAGCCTAATCTAATTTGTATATAAATAAACAATTCCGTTCCGGATGAAAAAATGCATTGTGTAATCTAGAAATTCCATCTTTATCGCTTCAACTAAGCATTTACAAAATTAGATTATCTTTCTTTCTTTTGGGCATCGATAAGAATTCAATAGAAACACGAAAATAGCTGGGTAAGGTAATGAATCATAGAAAATAACAGAAAAAAAAAACAATTTAACAGCTCGGTTTTTTATATTTTTCGGCCTCAGCTTAATCCAAAAATTTTAAAGCTAATTACAGACCTGAATTTTTGCACGTTTGTTTAGAGTATAATTATTTATATAACGCTAGTCATAACAAGATCACAATCTAAATTTGTCGGCATAGAAATTTTTGTTGTTCCATCCTACTAAATAGAATTCTTCTTATTTTTCTTTAGAATATCGTACTTTTGGAATATAAACTCATATCGAAAACCCCTAGAGACCTGGAGAATGATCACAAAAATCTACAATACATCTATCATCCATTTTGTTCCTAAAATTTCCAGATTAAACCTTTATTTTTGATTTTATGTATGCCTGCTTTATAAGATCGTTCTAATTGTAAATGTATGACAAGTACTGACGAGTAATTATGATTCTTGGTTGAGAAATTAACACCTATCTATTAATAACTGAAGCATCTCATGCACAAATAATGTTAACGTAGGTACACCACCCATCCATATCCCCACTCAGTCCTTTTCATGCTTTTGAAGTCCCCCGACAATAAAATCCCATGGAAATGACTCAGAAACTCAGAAGATGCTAACATTTTTTCTATTACGTCTTTATTGTCATTCTTAAAGGTCACAAACCCCCAGATATCCTCTTATAAACATGGGTGTTTCCCTTGATATTCAAAATCCTCGAAAGCCTCTTTGTAAAGTATTTAATATCTTGATTGACATAAAATCATACCATGATCAAGCAACTTATCAGTGTTGACACATTTTCTTTGTATTAGAGAACAAGAATTGCGTGGCCCACGTTATTGATAAGGCCTGACACCAATTCGTAAAGATCCTTAAATATCAAAACTTTTTATCTACTTTTTATTACATTAACCTGGAATCCAATCCTAGGTGTTGATAATCTGAGGTAAAATCGATCTTATCTGTCTGGCGTTCTACTCGCCAAGGTTGTGCTTCATAGGCTACCAATAGCTAAGTCATTTCAACTTCTAATACAATCAGGTCTTAATTCCAAACCCATTCGCACTCTCACTCTCACGCTCTTTCTTATTTATTTACCATTATGTCAAGGTGGTGGAGTACTCGATATCCCACGTTTTACACTTGTTATACAATAAACTGATTGAGGGTCAATGGGGTCTCAGTATTCTGGTATTGGCTCTGTCATACTACAAAACACATTCTCGCCAATAAATACAATACGCTCATCGAATGCTAGGGACGAAACAACCCTTTTCTTATACGCTTTCTATATGGAAAACACGCTACAACCAGGTAGAACACATCTGGCAATGTTTCAACATTAACGAATAATTTGGATGGTCCTGATGAAGAAAAAATTCAACTGTTGCTTTAGACCTATTTTAAGGTCATCAGGGGAAAAAACATCTTAAATATATCTACGCATTGACAGTTTTCAATAGATGGTTCCCAATTTCTTCGAATATCAATATTGCCAAGGCATGAGTTGGCCTTCAAAAAAATTGAAACTATTGTGTAAAAAGGCAGTTTCAAATGAACTTATTTCTTTATCTAGTCCATACGAAGATCCAGATTATTACGTTGAAAAAGTTGTCGAGAGATCTAAAAACCAGAAACTTCGTAAGCTAACCAGAAGAAAGTGTCTGCGTGACATCCAGTGCTCTGGTTACGTGAAGCCAGTGCCTTCGCAGTGTGATGTTTCTGATTAAGATAAAGAAGGAAAGAAACATAAAATCCCTCCTCCTAAAATCCCGAGTGAGCTGCCTCCGCGAGGTCCATCCTGGGCACCGTGACATAATATGACAGAGACCTGACCAGTAGGAGTGAGATGCGACCGTCTAATTGACAAAAGGAACACCACAGCTACCATCTATATGGCCAAAGGCTTTATAGGAATGCAACCCAAGAAGCTGCAAAGAGCCAAATATGGCTTACGTGTGGCAAAAATAAAGGCACAGACGGTTATGTGATCAAGGGAGATCCGAAATTTTCAAACGTACAGATGTTCTTCAATAAAATTAACAAGGGGACGACAAGATTGGGGGGTCACGGATTTGAACCAGACTTTTTTTTGTGATACACTCCAAAATGTACCACTAGGGCACTAGACCCTGGTTTCGACAAAAAAAAAAGAAGTGAAAGTTGAAATTTTCTTTTTTTATTTCGCCGTTATATTTGCTCAAATCAACTATGAAAATATATCATCTTACAGTATTGTTTTGTAGATTGCAGTAAAAATGTAGTAAAAGCTTTATCAATACCAAAAAACCAAATATTTTTCAAGTAAAATAGGGCATAAATTTTTTGCGTGAGACTAATATGAAATTTCATTTAGGCCCTCTAAAGACCCCTAAATATAAGTTTTTATTTGAATTTAAATGTATCAGTTTTTTCTCGCTAAAATTGTTCCGATTTTTGAAAGTCGTTATCGGAATTTCTGATTGAAACGGTGATAATTCAAAACGGCTAAAAGGATTTTACGTCATTCGAATGAATAGGAACGTAAACTTTTAACGACGCTAAAAAAAATTAAAAATCACAAAATCACATAATTATTTGCCAGAAATTAACCCCCTTTTTTAAAATAGAAATTATAGTCCGATTTTAATATTTGATGCAATTGTAAAATGCGCATGAAACTTTCTTTAAAACGAATTATCAACGATGTAAATCGGCCCATTAACTTTGGGAAAAATGAAGTCGTCAAAATCATGTATCAAAAAATTAATTTACACACATTTCCGCAAAAGTCGGTATATAAGGATTTTATTACTAAACTCACAAATTACCACCAAATTTTGACCATTTTCTGACCCACTTTGCTTACAGAATGTTTATTAAAATATGCAAAAAAATCAGCATTTTGTTAATTTAGCTTTTCAAACCGTACGAAATTAGAACAATCTGCTACGTTGTACATTTTTGTTTTTATGTTAACCAACAATTAATATACTAAAAATAATATTTTTAAGCCCTAAATAACGATTTATGCTCATTAATTGTGACTAAAATTGGGTTTTGTAAAAAGCTTCATTAACCCGATTAAGTCAATTTATTATGAATTTTCCAATTAGGTACAATTTAAATAGATAAATAAACCAAATACTTTTTTTTATATATATTTTAACAAACATTCTGAAGGCAAAGTAGGGCAGAAATGGTCAAAACTTGAATTTTACGGCATTGTCGTGATTCTAGCGTTACTAAACCATTGAAAAATAGGTTTAAATAAATTTTTGGACTGATATTTTTGACTACCTTCTTGCCTGACTGACATTCTTAGTGCAAGCTCTACATAATTTTTTCATGGTTTATTAATGGTTAATTCCTTTTAAAGAAATTGTCAAGTGTATTTTTTGACTGTATCAGGTATTAAAATCTGAGTATTGTTTCTATATGTACAAAAGAAAGTTGTTAATTTCTGACAAATAATTTTTCTATTTTATGCCATTTCTAATAGAAATATTTTATATATTTTAATGGCACACATGTACATCGTTAAAAAGCTATATTCCTCTTCTTTCGAATGACCTGTTTGAGGTTAAAATACTTTTAGCCGTTTTTGAATTATAGCTATTTCAGTCAGATAAACCAGTAACGACTTCCTAAAACCCGAAAAATTTTTAGGGATCAATCGATAATTTTAAATTCAAACATTTATATTTTAGGTTCTTTAGAGGTGCTAAAACGAAATTTCAGTATTAGTCTCACGAAAAAAGTATTACTTGAAATAATATTTGATTTTTGGTTATTGATAAACCATGATAGTTTTTTACTACAGTTTTATTGCAAACTACATAAAAATTCTGTGAAATGATATATTTACATAGTTCATTTGAGCAAGTAGAACGGCGAAATTATAAAAAAAAGAAAATTACGTCTTTCAACAAAAACTTTTGGCGAAACCAGGGCCTGACGTGTTCAGTATTTGGGAGTGTAGAATTACGAAAAAGTTTCCTTTAATCGCCCCCTTGTAAATTTGAAAAATCTTACCATTGGTTGAATGTCAGTAAAGCCTTTAGTTCCAACTTTTTATTTTGTTTAATAATAATTTAATAATTCGAACTAAAGGCTTTATTTGGCATTGAACCATTGGTAATAGAGTTCCACCACAAAAGTACAACAAACCTTACAAAAATAAAAACTCGTTGAGAAATGTTGAGAAAATTGTTTATATCCACATAGCATGCGAACAAAATTCAATCATGTCGAAATTTTGTTTCAAGATGAATATAGTCGTTAAAAATCTCAAAATTACGTTTTCACTAATAAATAAATAAATAAAATGAGTGTGCATATGTTTTTTGTTTTTTTAACTTCAACGTTATCCGAAAGTTGATAATAAACATTGTTAATTTGTTGAAAATTCGCGTAAGATCCGTGACTAATGACGTTCAACGGGCATTTCGACAGCGAGAACGGTTTTAAGAGAAGAGGCCCGACTCCTCGGACATCTCAAGAATCGCCGACAATCGACGACAGTGCGATTGTCGACAATTTCCTCAAGTTCAAAAGATTGTTTCAAAATGCACCCAATGGCACGAACCTCGAATCTGAAAAGGTGCAGGCCTTCGCTGCCCAGTCGCCGGAGAACTACTGCGAAAACTTAAAATACATAATCGACCTGCTGAAGGACAACCCGAACATACCGCTGGGAGAGAAAATGGAAAAGTCCGTGCCTGAAGACTTCGCGTCATTCGTCGTACTCGCGATGACCCACCTGAGATCCCTCGTCCTTTACTGCTGCGCTGTTATTTTAGTATTCTGGGCGGTTTCATTCTACTTGATTTAAAAATATTTATAAATAAATTAAACGAATGACACACAAATTCCATTTGTATTTCATTAGGCATAATTTTTCTATAGATATCGTAACTACAGTTCGATTTGACTGACCTAGCAGTTGATTTAATAAATCCTTTCTGAAAGCAGGAGGTATTTCACCTACCGCCAATACGTAACATCAATATTTATCACATAGGGTTTTTATAAATTGGTCATTTGGACATCTTTAGGTTTCACTTTTCTTCTAGAAGCAGGATTTTTAATAATGTCTTGTTTGATAAATTAGCATTCATTGAAATTGGAGCTCAGGAAAGAATCGCTGTAGTCCCATTAATCAGAAATTAGTAGGAAGAGTGTCATCCTGGTATAATCGGGATCGAAGAAGCAGATAAAGCAAGTTGACTGAACGGAGCTCGAAATTATTTACAATTATAACCGTAATAGGTCTAGGTTTAGATGCTGGGTCTAGAAAGGAAAAGGATTAAGGAAAAAGGCTAATTCAGAAAACCAGATAGTACATAGGTCACATTAGTATCAACCATGGGCTAACGGAGTGAGACGTCTACGATGGTTATTGTGTACGGAATTAAATCATTTACGAGCATTATTGCAAAGTATTGTAATACAATCAAAGTCAAACATGCACTGTTTAACTGCATTTATACCTTTGCGGGGTTATGTATTTATTAGCGAAAATGGAGGGCCCAAACCCCTCGTTTCCCGAGATATATTCTCGGGCATGAATGAACGAGATTATACGTTGTGTGGCTGCGTTCATTCTCTTAGAGGAAAAGGGTGATTGAGATATTTATATAATGTACTGTGTCAATGTAATTTATTAGCGTGAATGGAGGGGTTTCTTCCTTAATTACCTTAAGGAATAATAAGTACTCTGGGATGTGTTAATGAAGGTATGTGAATTTAATTTATCAGTGTGAAAGGATCTCTTCTAGGAATGCATGATGTGTAGGTGTGAGAGATCATCTAATAAAATATCCTCACATGATTGCATATTTCCTTCTCACATTTTATTCCAATCTATTTTTCTTTGACTGCAGCCAAGTTACATTTACATCAATAAGATTTTGGATGTTAGGTCCTTAAAAGAAACTCTCAATTCCTTATCATTGCCAACCTCTCTCTGCCTCATAGCATCGTCAGGCAACGATAAAAATATACGTTCAGTAAAAACACATACAAGAAAAAAGTTAGAAATAGGACAAAATTCATACTGCTCAATTTTTTTCTTGTGGCAATTATGGAAAAAGCTGCTGCATTCACGCTAATATATTGTATTCACAATCAGGCATAATGTGTACTGCCCTAGAGTGCTTGATATTTCTGGGGTATCTCCTTCCTCACTAGTGAATTGCATTCACAGACACAGACAACATGTAAACTGTTTCAAAGAACTCATATTCTTCTAATCTCTTGCATTCACGCTAATAAGTTATATTCGTTCATACCAGACATACTTCACACATACTACCCCAGAGGTCCCTAATTCCTTGGGGTTCCTTCTTCCACACCAATAAAATATATTTGTACACCAAACTTCATTCATACTGCCCCAAATAATCCAATATTCCTCAGGTTGATTGTGTAAGAAGCACATGTACTCACACTTATAAATTATATCTGCACTCCAGATTTCATCCATTCTGGGAATTTGATATTCCTTGAGGTTTCCCCTTCCACGCAAACACCAGACTTTATTCAAATTGCCCCAGATTATTCGATATTCATCAGGACTCGGGGTAAATGAAGCAGCTTATGGATTCACGCTAAGTACATTAATACGAATAACTCATTCACCCTTTTTATCTAAGCCGATAACCTCATAGATGAGCCGTTCATAAAATATTCACACACACTTTATTTGGTGTTCTTTGAAGCTACTGCATTCATGCTAATAAATTATGCTCTCACACCATGCTTCATTTACACTGCCCCAAAGTACTTGATATTCCTTCACTCACAGTTACAGACATTCAAATTGCAGTATATTACTCGATATTCCAGGGAAAAGGTTAAAACCCAGTGTTTATGATAGTACTATATACCTATATCATCCCTATTATGAATTGTTTTAAAATTATTTTGTCATTTATAGGAAAAAAGGACAAATTTCTTTGACTAGGGTGGCATGGAATAAAACAAAATATTTAAATTGTATAATATATTTTATTTATAGAGTATAAAAAGAATTTTTATAAAAAATATATGGGATCTACAATATATTTGACACTTGCTAACTTAACATAAGATAATATTTTATAAATAAATTTAATTTTAACATTTCTTTAGAATTTAAAAACAATAACTTTTTAAAATTTAATGGTTTTAATTTTTTCGAAAGCACTACTTATTTAATTTAATACTGAAACAAATGAAAAAAAAAAAAAAAAAAAAAAGAAAAAAAAAAAGGCAGCTCAGGAAGAACCTGTGGTCGTTAAAAGGCCACCACTTCCTTTTTGCGGTGCATATCATTAAACAACAATATTAACAACAATCTGTCATGTTTCCCAGTTGTCTATAAAAATTACTATCTTAAAAATAAATTTCACACGAGCATAGACACCTTTGTTTCAATGATGACTGGAACAAACCAAGACCTCAAATGATTGAGATTGACTCTAATAGACAAATCACCACCGATAAATTGATGCAGTGGCCATACCACTTAACAACGTGGGGTGCTAAATATTTTTTACAAGGCTGTTTTGTTCCAAATAAATAATAATTTGAATTAAAATATAATAATAATTGTGATGATTACTTTACTGCAGTCGTATACTCATATTTCCACAAAAATGCATCAGTTTCTTAATACATCCTTATAATTAATGAAATTATATAATTTTTTTTATATTAATACTGAAAGTTGTCGGGTTGATTGCAGCAAAAACACCTTTTATGAAAACTGTGAGGTTGACAGCAGTCAACACCCTTGCTCTATCAGCCTCAAAAAAATAAAATAATCTAAAACATATTCTTGCTTAAAAAGATAAATTTTCAGTATTTAAAAGAAGAGTGAAAATTCTTTCTTTTACATAAAGAAAAAAAAAATTTTTCCTTCGGTTGTTCAATAACAGCACAAATGAATCTTTCGAGCATAGTGATCTGGAAGTTTTTGGGAAACTATAATTTTTTTAAGCTGTCTTTTAGGATGCATTAATTAATTTTAACTAGTACAATAAATATTTTATATTATAATATGGATAAGGGAAGTGGTCATCACCTGTTGAGGAAGGTGAAGAAGAGGACTGCCCAGAGGCAGAAGGTGGCCACAAGAAGGTAGAAGACCCTCAGCTTGAGCTTGTAGTCTGGGTCGAAGGCGATCCTCAGGTCTTGCAATTCGTCCTGTCCAGAGTCTTCGCCGACAATAAACTTGATTTCTTGGGCTTCGTCCGCATTGGACGACTCGCTGGAGCTTTTTTTCGTCTCCATTTTGATCTCGTTCCCGCCGTCGACTGGCATGGGGTCCGGTTGGTCTCGCTTGTGCGTCGGAACTGGCCCGATGTGCGCCTCTTGGCCTGCTTCCCAAGCAATGCGAACCGGCCGAGTTGAGACCACGAGAATCAATTGTGATAACATATCGCCCAGAAGTTTTCCAACCTGCAGAGCGCTCTGAACTTTTAAGAGCCAAATTTCAAAATCACTAAGCTCAACTTGCATTATTCGGCTAGATTTTTGTAAGATTCATACTTTTTTCCTTCTTCGAGCTCACTAGTGTCCATAGTTCTCCAACTGCGGCCTAAAAGATACCTCGAAAAATGCTCTACCATTAGCACTTTATGGGATTCCTCTTTACTTATTTCTCTTGGTGTTAGTTACTTTTCCAAAGAAGCTGTGTTCTTTCCAGACAAATGCATTGCGACCAAACTTGCTAAGATATTCTTCCTCTTCTTGAGATTTGGCCTGTTCTGTCTTGACTGTTTGAATTGAAACAAAATTTCTGGAAAGTCCTCTTGAGAAAGCACAATCTGCTGACACACTGATCTAGATTGTAATAAAGTTCAAGGCAGGAGTGTCCAGTCATGGAACCAAGTATTAAGAATCTATGGAAAAATTCACCAGTATTTTCCGGACTAAAGTCCATGCAATTAAGAGATGTACTAAGTTCAATTTGAATTCAGAAAGTCAAGCAGCCTTCGGAGGGCTAAGCTGAAACATCATTAATTCCAAAATTGTTCTGAATCGCAGAATATCAACAAATTAGGTATGCAAAATAAGGTTGTTAGATTGTTGGGGGGGGGGGGATATATGCTGGCCTTTGTAGACATCAGTTTGTTTTGTGTTTCCTTGTTCAATGTTTTTTGGCCACCTCTATGTGAAGGGTCGGGTAAACAATATATGACCAGTGCATCAGATGCATATATATATATTGTATTTTTGATTTGGTGTTGGAGTAAGATAGAGTGCCCTCACTACCGGAATAACAAACTTGGAAAATTCTTAAGATGGTACATTTAAGATAAATGCACAAAAATCATAGTTATAATACTTATTAGTTTTCTTAACCAATTTTTAATACATATAATGCAAAGAAGGTTGGGATGAAAATAAGTGTCACAAGTGGGACACTTGAACACATGTATTCAGAGGGATTCAAGTCCCGCTCTTGACACTAATTTTTCATCTCAACCTTCTTTGCTTGTATTAAAAAAAGTCATTTCACTCATAAAAAATTAGAAGTGTTCTTTCAGTAGTTTTTAAAAGCATATTTATCCTGCATTCTGATGCAATTTTAGTCTAGAAGCAAAAAAACAAAAATTACATACATGCTTATGGAATGTGAGGTAAAATCTGACCTTTAGGTTGTTTAGAGCCAATTAAGCTGATTTTCATAGGCACTTCAACTTGTTTGATATTAGTCATTATGAGATGTTAAGTACTTACTTTACTCCACTACTTGCACTTTGCCTTCTATGGTGTTGTAAGATGGTTGACGTTGAACTTCTGTTTCTATCTATGCAAGTTTTATTTATTAAAAAATTGTTGATCATGCTTTACTTTACTGTTTACACTGTGCCGTATTGTACTATTCTCTTTAAGTAGAATTGTGTGGAGATTAGTGACCGTTAGTCGATGATTATTCAGAAATTCACCACATCTCACGATTTCTGAATCATCATTTAATTAGAATGTAGGTAAGTCTTTTCATGACCATAATGGACTAAAGAATAATTCAAAAATATGTGTTATTTACATCTAATCTTTATGATAGATCTTGAGACATTTTCCCAGTTCTTTTTTTAAAAAAAAAGTAACAGAATGGAATGACGGCAGTATCAACCCAATCTTACTTTTGAAATGTCCCCTGATTAAGAATAGGTCATGCGAGGTTGACCCAGGGATATTTAACTTTGAGCCAAAGCCCATATCCGGCATGTTGAGAAAAGTTGCTTGTTTTGTTCCACCTAATTGAAGGTGCATTTCCTTGGCTTCATACAGAGAGTGCACAAGAATACCATCAGATTTGAAAATTGTGCTTGAGTATAGCAGCAAGTATTTAGGAACAGGGTTGTTCTATTGTATATCGTAATAATAGTGTTGTGTTGAGAGTGAATGTATTTATTAGAATGAATGTGTGATGTGAGAGGGTTGATTGTGTAATATCGAATACCTCATTGATACGGGTAAAGGGTGAGGGAGGAATTTTGAATACTCACCCCAATTGAATGAACAGTATGTAAATAGCATTGAATGTATTTAAGAATGAATGTGGGTATGAATGGGTTTGGAACTGGTTGTGTTGGGTGCTGAATTGAGACCTGGCTGTTGACCCCCCCCCTCCCCGAGCCGAATTTCAGTGGTTGGATAGATAAGACTAAGGTCTGCCCCCGGACTGCCAACAACCAGGGTAGGTGATTCACGAGTGTGCCGGCATTTTTTTTTATAAATAGCAAAAGTTGAATAGGCTCAAGTTGGCACATGTACGTATGTATCGTAAAATCTGCTGTATTTTTAAAAATCTGTAAATTTAAAAAAAAAACAATTAAGTAAATAAAAAATCAGGAAAATAATATAAAAACAGACTATTTTACACACATCGATTTAATGCAAAAATATTAAAATTATACTTATTTTTAACATCAATATTAGTCAATTTAAAAATAATATATACAAAAAAATGAAATTGACAATTAACATGCATTTCTATAGGCCTGATAAGAGAGAAAAAATATATTTGATAATAAATTAATACATAAAGCTTTAACAATAATAACAACTGTGCTTTTACATTATTAGCATTAGCTTTAATAGCACATTTAAGAGAAATAAATACAATTAGAGCCTAACTTTACCCACCTTCATGGGGTACCAGTACAGTACCAACAATTATGATATAACACTAAACACGAGTAAATAACAATATTTAATATAATACTCTTAAAAATTAAATTTAATATATTTTTATTTAATAAACAGGAAATACTTAAAATTAATCAAAACAGAATACATTTAAATTGTATAAAAGCGCTAGAAAGTATACTTTCTTGGTTGTACCTGAAGCAATAAAATTACAAAATAATTATTTATTCAATAATAATAATAATTTCATAATAACAATTTAAATGAGTAATTTTTTATGATGATAATCAATCCATAAAAACATTGAGTGTTAGTTATAAAACTTAATATTTTTCATTTTATGTTAAATAAGAGGTGTTTTTATATATATCTTTTTAAAAAATATACATTTGTTAAAATAAATCTTCACAGCAGTACTGTTTCTTTTATATATGAACACATAAATTTTAAAAATTGAAATTGACAAGAGTAATGTAAGTATAAGCACACTTAAGGCATGTTTTGTCCAAAAGGGCACCGTTTACAATCCTCTGTAATTACGATATGCAAAAACAGTGCTGACCAAGTAGAGCATTCCTAATATTAAGCCCAGTATCTAAAACAAAACACACACAAAAAATTTAAATCATAATTTATGTTAAGTTAAAGAAAAAAATTACATATTTATGAAATGAAGAAATAAAATTACTTACAGCACATGTCATATATTGATTGTGGTAGTAATAGTTTTTGGAATGGTTCTCCACTTCGATGAAGAAGAGTATGGAGGAAATTAAAACAAGAACGCATATTACGACATGGTAGACCAATTCCTAAGAATAGAAAGTAGTCAGTACAGGAAAAAAATACATAAAGCATGTATTTTATCTATTCACTCACATAAATAGTCTTTGCGATTATTGACGCCGTAGAAAGGGATATAAGGCAGGCTATTAAAAGGCAACTGCTGGCCACAAATGCTGTAGTTACAATGCTAAAGAAAAACAGGTATGGGGTGCGCCTCAGGTAAACATCATACCAAGATACCAAGAACAGGCAAACTCCAGCAATTATCTTTAAAAAAAAAAAAAAATGGAAAACAAAATAATTAAAGCACATTTAAGTAATATCAAAGTTTTAAAGAGAAGAACATTTCTTGAAAACATTTTTCCATAAAAGGAACATCTGTGAAGGACATAATTTATAAAATACATATATGAAAACGACCAAGTTCTGGTAACAGTTTTCCTGGTTCCAGTTTCTTTAATAATTTATGAACACTCTGGATCAAGGTATGGTCTTGAAGAATAAAGCAAATTTAGTCGCTATGACAGTCGTGAATATTAGGCAATCAGTTTAATGAGCCACGTCATAAAAATAAGCTTGAGGGTTATGCAAAGATGAATCAGTATTAAACTAGAAGACTAAATAAGAAATCATAATTTGGATTTTGCAATAGACTAAGAACAAAAGAAGTGTTCTATTGCCCCAAAGTCCTAATCAGAGATGCAGAGATGAGGTATGACAACCATCCGGTATTTCTGGTTTTCTTGATTTTGAAAAAGCTTTCGATAAAGTACCAACTTAAGAAAATGATAAAAGTTCTTAAAAACACCCAAATAGATGATAAAGATATCCACATTATAGCACACCTTTACTGGAACCAAAAGCAAATGTCAGGATAGAAGGTTGTACATTGGATGACATCGAAATCAAGGGTGCATCTTCTTTCCACTACTATTCTGCATATAATCCAAAACATTGAGGCTCTCATAACTTGAGGCTACCTCATGTGGAGGAGGTGTAAAGGTGTACGGTTACAAACACTCTAATTCAAAGTATGGTCTTAAAGAAGAATAAATCAAATCTAGTTGCTAATGCCAAGCTTTAGACCTATTGTAAGGTCATCATCAGCGCAAAATTTTATATGTTTACTTATTGACATATTTAAATTTTTTACAAGCGAACTCAAATTTCCTTGAAGACTAATTCAGACCCAACATTGCCAAGATATCAGACCAGGCCTTGATCCAGTGTTTGTAAGTGAAAAAGTGGCCGATAGTTCTAATAAGGAAAACAGATACTTTTTAAATAATGGTAGTTGCAGATAGTGAATGACTTTCCTAGGTAGCCGAACTCAAAGTTATGTTGTTTTTTGTTACCTTTAACAATTAAATAAACGGATCTATCAAGAGTTTCAATGTTTAAAACTTTATGTTTTTGCGATTTGTATGCAACTCACGTTTTGACACGTGCCACAATTCAAGCGGTCGCTTTTTAGGCCGAGCTCAGTGACCTCCCCAGTCAACAATGGTTTATTTACAGCTTGGGATGCTCTATGAAACGTTGTCAAAATATTTTCATTTCAAATAAACAAAACTGTCCCAAGTGTATTAACAAACATTTTTGCTTAAAATATTTCACAAGTGATGAAATAATAAATTTCGAACGCGAACGAGTTAAAATGTCCCTTTGCATAAGCCAGGATGGCTAGGGCCCTGGAAAAAAGTTCCACACTAACAGCAACACATAAACAAACATAGCTATTTAAAGTGATTTTTATTTACCCTGACCTAAATTACCCAAAGTGAAGTTAAAGTTGTTGGATATTTTCACTTTATTCGGATTTTAAAAGGAAAATATGTTTCATAGAATTCGGGATATTCGATGAGAATCCGCCCAGATAGAAATATCACCCATGTCAAGAAAGAAAAGGGATCGCAATATTGATCGGCGAACGACGCCTGAAACGCAGACGGGACAATGTTAACACTACTTACACAGCATACAATGCTGAAAACATCCCTTACATCATTTATAAAAAATTAACACATATTTCAATTAAACCATAACAAATGCCTTATTGTCTAAACATTTTTTATTTACAAACATTGTTTACATTTAACAAATACTTGTAGGATGTGGAAAAAAGTAAATTTATCCAATGAAAAATATATTTTTTTATATCCAATCCAAGTATTTCTACTCACTCAAAGTGTTTGTCGTATATGTAATTGTGCCTTTCTTGCGTGTCGTGTTGAGAGTGCCAGTGAGAAATTGCTGTTTTGTGTTTATATATGTTGAATTTTGAAGGGTGGAGAAGGAAGTCGGTACAGAAAAGACTTTTTTTTAGACAAACACTTTGAGTGAGTAAAAATACTTTGATTGAATGTAAAAAATATATTTTGAATATTGTAATTATTTTGCAAATATTTTGCATTGTATAAATTTACTTTTTTTCACATTCGACATGTATTTGTTACAATGTTTATTAATCCAGGATCTGAAGATGATCTCAACAAAGATCGAAACGTTGCACGATAACGAAAATATTTTTCTGAAACCTACATCACACCAGAGCGCGCGCATCTCACGATTTCTGAATAATTTTAAGAAATGGTAATTTGAAATTAAGAAAGGTTAAGTAGATTTTAAAATCGTTAATTTGACATTTCCTCGCTGTGTTGGTCTGTCGACGCATTTCAGCATTTACCCTTCTTCTAAGGTATGTATATGGGTGTTGCCCCAACCTGCTTATAACCCTGACCCACTATTGCCATTGAAATACAATTTATATAGAAAAGTTTCTTCTCAAAGGAAAATATAGTTAGATAAATATTTTATTAATGTTTCAACTTCATCATGAATTAAACCACACACTGAAGGTGGTTAAATGCCGAAACGCCACGATTCTTTTGACAATTTATGCGAAGAAAATCTAACTGAATTAGGACGAGTGTCAAAACGGATGAAATAGTCAGGCGGGATATGGATAAACGACTGTTGAAAAAGGAGAGGCCTTTGGGGTCTTGCATCATCGTTGAGCAACGTTAGCCCTCGACCTTTTTCATTTCTAATTTTTGTCGGGCGCAGGTGTTGTGGAATTTCGACTCCTCGAACGACGCACCGGTGGTCTGTTTACTTTTCATCCAGCCGATAGGAAAAAAAGGTCGAGGTCGGTGGTCCCTTCCGTCCATTTTAGTATGCCTATTGTTATTTTGGTATGTCTAATGTCAGACGCTTTTCGACTTATAGTATAAATGATGTGTGTAATGAGTTTTTTCCTGGTTCAATATATATTGTAAGTTTTTTAGGTATGTCTATTTCGTATACGTTGCTTAGCTTTAGTAACCACTTACCACTTCTAAAAGTTTGAGGATCCCTGGGACGGTTTTGAGGTAGCCGGTGTTGATGATGATGGCCGAGGTTGTCGACGTCGTCGTCGTTCTCGTCACTGTTACTGTGTGGGACATTCTCTCTACGTTGTTTCCTAAAATTAAAATAATAAATTATTTAAAGAAACTCTTTTTACCATTTCATGTAAATTCATTCGATACGTGCAAATCTATTTTCGAGAAATCTGTACGAAGGCCGATGTAATCTCAACGTCTTCGACTTATTCTTTGTGTAGTGGTTTAATCAGGCAAATGGGGTCGACAAATGAAAAATTGAGTGGAGAGTCTTTGTCGGAACGGACATTTCCGGTGGAACTTGGTCTATACACGCTATGCCAGTCATAATTTCCCAAGGTTTGACACCATTCCAAAAGCTTTTAAGCTAAAGCTTTTAATATTTATAATAGGTTTAATATTTTTTTTAAATCGATTGCCTTCTTATAATACACCCAATAAAAGATTAATCGTTATTTCTTTGAAATACTAGGTGAGTATTTATTTAAAATTCAAACGATCAAATTTGTCGTACAATTTAATTAATATGCTACCTACGACTTAAAAAAAATTAGGTTTGGGTCGTATTAATATTTTTATTTGCAACACGGTGTGGTCCCACAATGTTTAATGTTTAGTAAACTGATATACACGGTGGATAAGCTTGTATGTAATTGTTATTTACACATGTGCATAAATTATGAGGTAGCCTGTTGATGGTCAAGAAATACAGAATGGACTTGTAAGTAAGGAACGCAAATATAATAATATGTAATTTGATCGTTACGTATCATTTTTGGAGGATTATCGTCGGCTGTTTCAGTCTGTCAAACGCCTTTTGGCTTTTCATCATATCACCAATTTATCTATGTTGTAAGCATTGTGAGGCAATATTCCGACTTCATCCAGTTAGGATAACTGTGGACTTTGTCCATTACCGTATAATCTTGACCCGATGCACCTGCAGCATTTCGGCTTTTCACCATACTCAGTATTTTGTCAGGGTAATAAGCAGGGTGGATCAAGATACCGACTTTTTCAATATTTGTTTCTGAAAGCTGGCCTATAGAGAAAATATAAGTGGATTTTCATCAGTAAGATAAATCGTATCTTCTTAAAAATGTATAATAATTATAACTAGCCGAACTATATAATTATATTAAGAGTGAATGGAATCTTGACTCTCCCTGCTTATAACCCTGAGAAAATACGGAATAGGGCCAAAAGCCGAAAATCGTCTGATAGGTCTTTCTTGTCCATTGTGGTCAAGGGTACTATTTAAATTATTACAGCTAACGCTTAAAGGAATGTCGAATTAGATAAAACCCGATGGGCAAAATATGCCGAATAGGACAAGAAATATCTAAAAATGTGCTTCTTCATGATTAAATATACCGATCGTAGAAGTTGTGAGCAGTTATTTGTCCCAACAACTGTACCGACTCGAAATTCTTGTCTTCCTGATAGTCCGATGCTATTGAATTACCCAAGGATTCCTAGCAAATTTTCTACTTGCGAAAGATTTAGAGAAAAAACGAATTTGGCGGAAAATGAGAGAACAAGCGGACCAAAATGATTATCGAGCGAACACAGACAAATCTTATTGTTTTTTAATCAATAAGAGCAAATACTTTGATCATATCTTGTCACGACGCAAAGTCAATCTATGTAGAATCACCACGATAAACAATTCTAGGTTGATCCTTTTTCAGTTTTATCGATTTGTTTAACAACTCGTAGGCCAATATTGACAATTGTATGGATTAAACCGCGCACCGTTAAAAATTGCTTAATAATAATTTACTGATGATTTCTGAACCCCTGGTCTTTTTCATCTTTGCTTTTTTATGCATCCAATTGCCAGCTATTTTTTAAATTTGACAAGTTCTATTTTTGATCGATCGGAGTTGAGTTCTCAATATGTCAAGCAGGACTTAAGTTTGAAACAATGGGACAAAAAGAATATCAGAAAAAATTGGAAAGGTAGGAAAGTTGGTTGAAATCACATTAAAAAATAAAATAAAATAAAATAAATAAATACTGATTGTCCGCTGTTTAATATTGAACCTTTGATAGACTAATTTTTATTGCGTATTATTTTAAATGTAATAATTTGTTAGTTTGTTGTTTGTGTCAGCTTAGGTTTGTTCTTAGTTGTCTATCAAAGGCTAAATATACTCAAGGCAATAAATTTTTCCGTCGCCACCTGCCAAAATGATTTATTTTACCACTCATTTTTATACTAGCCAAAAAATTAGATATTTTATTTTTTGTTTGACAAATTGGTTAACCAATAAACACGAATTCTACGTTGTTAGGAATAATGAACCTGTTTTTTCATGTAAAAAAATAGGCCAAATAAATGTTACGATTAGTTTTGCTATTTTTCTTTAAATTTATTCATAATATTTTGGCTATATTATTAGAGAGTTAGTGCTTGTGATAGTTTCGATTTGTTCGTGTCTATTTATTTGACAACACTATCTAGAATCAGAGGCGGGGACATTCACGCTGTACCTGTTTTGCTGACTGTGGTCACTTTTTTCGTGTTACTATTGACATTTTTCATGCTTCTGCCGGTTTAGAGGCCGATTCGAGACTGTTCGTCTGCTCAGGGTGATAACGCGACGCGGTGACGTCGTCTGTGTCCTTCCCGCGAAGATTCACACTTTTAGTCGAAGGGCGCCTTTCTTTGTTTAAAACAAAACACTTGTTTCAGTCACAAATACTACTTAGTTTAAAGTACTTTTTGAACATTAGTGTTGGAGAACAAGTCGGTACAAACGTGCGAATTTAACTGAAGACGTAGTATATTCAGGGGCGAGTATACTCATGACCCTGGAGTGATTCTCCATTCTTTAAACGTTACGTAATGCCATTGCAGTTATTTCAGATCAAAAGATGTTTTTAAACCTATTTTTGCTACCACTGGTAATCGTAAGCTTAAGGTAATCGTTTGGATATTTAAAATCGGCCGACTGGCAACTTTTTAATCCTATACAAAGCTAGAAGATATTTAAAATTTCAGCAAGTCAAAACTGTATGTCGTATCAATTTGTGACCATAGTTTTCAACAGGAACGTAAAACAAGGATGTCATTCATCATAATTTTTCAATTGTACATCAAAAATCACTGGCAAATGATAAAACTGAATAATCAAAAACGAGATCTGTAAGTAGACTGAAAACGATCCCTAAAACTATATTATCTTAATTGGATAGTCTGGTGTCTTGTTAAGCTTTCCATATAACCTGACCAATTACTGGATGTGGCCAAAGCCTTTGATACGTCCATCCATAAAGCGAGCATAATCTGATGAAAATACATACCCCGCTTCAAAATTATCTTAATAGGAAATTATCGTTACCTTGCCTCACCCTGTTTATGTTCCTACCAAAATACTGAACACGGTGAATAGCCGAAACGCCACTGACATGTCATAAAAACAAATACAGGAAATGGCCCACTACAAACTTATCTTAAAACGAAGTTGTCGATATGCCTCACCCTGCTTATAACCCTAACAAAATACTTAAAGTCGCGCCCATAAATAAGCTGACTAAAATGATAATTAATGGCCAAACTACAAAATTATTTTTAATAAAGCGATTCTTCTTGCCTTAAGAACTGGCTCCAATCGATTAAGATACTTACGTAGTTGAGACTTTTCGCCATTTTTCGTATATTCTCACTGTCTGTCTTTTGGCTGTTAGACATCTTCAGCGGTTCGCTAGGGTTATAAGGAGGGCGAGGGAGCAAAATACTTACTACTTCTGACTAAAATGACTTGATCATTCCCATCATTGTGGTCTGTTTATTCTCCTTGGTTTGAGTTGTAAGACGTGTTTCGCCTTTTAGTAACGTCCATTTGTTGACCAGGGTATATTTAGCGTACCATCATAGCGTTGACTCGACTCAGTATAAATGGGCAAGATACGAAACCATCCGATTAATATAATTAATTAGTTGGGCAATTTACTGTCATTTTCGTTATCTTATGCTCGTCGTATTTCCCCAAATTTAGTATTTTTTCAGGGGTTTATAGGGCGAGATTAGATACCGACTCCACCGGATTAACAAAATTACAGACTGTCAACTGGTACAGATACACCATCTTAAACGACTCAGTAGTCTAAGATACAAAATGACTCGAAAATGTAAGGAAGGATTTATATTTGTCATTGTAGTAAATCTTATACACTTTAAAAAAATAAATAAAAATAAAATAAGGGCTCTACATGAGATATAAGTAGTTGCTTCACCCTAACGTCGAGCAGTTGGGCATTAGTGCTTTGAGTATGGTCAACAGCTAATACAGAGGTATCGTATTACAGCAAATTACGCAACTTTGACTAAAGCTTGATGTAAGGCAACGATCGTGCAGTTTTCTTACAGTCAGCAAAGCCAGAAGGAGCCAGCGTTTTACCACTTCCCGCTTATAACCTAATGCTGGGACATGTAAATATAACCTTACACTGTTTAACTTTTCTCGACCATTATGGTCTATTCTCGCTGTTCCGTTCTGGCAGACGCGATATGCTGATGTAAGGGTTATAAGCAGGGTGAGGCTAGATGGCTCCGACTCATCCGCTTTGTAATTTCCATTCCTGTCCAAATCCGCCTTCAGAATTTGTCAATGTTCATTTGGCCCTCCTAATGATCATTGCCGAACCTTATTGTTACACCGGATCCATTTATCTTCCCTCATCATTAATCAACATTTTAAATTACTTTTCAAAGTAATTAGTAAGATGGTAATTAATAGAAAAGTACGGGGAAAACTGATTACACAGAAGGAAACACATAAAATGCTGATAGGTAATATTATTTAAGAAATTATCGATGAATAATTAAAATTTAATCAATTAAACGGCTTTTCTTTTATTGAAAAATTACAACGGACAAACATGAGAAATTTATTTAAAAAAAAAGTTGATTAAAATAGAGCCCGTACGAGTGAGAAGACCAGTGGAAAAGGGAGCATCCAAAAATATTTGAAACGGTATTTCCAGCTTAAGCATTGCACAAGATTTATTTTTAACCCGATTCCACCCAAGACGATGTTTCGATTAAGAAAGACAAAAAAATAAATTAGAATTTATTTTGATAAAGTTTTTCTAAAGTTTTATTTATTGAACAATAAATCTGGCCAGATTGTATGCCAGAAAATGAAGAACGTCATACTCGCCTGACAAAACAAAGCACTGAACTTCGCGATGTTAAGTTCTATTTTTAAATTTACAGATGTTCTTTTATTCCGCTGCCGACTGATTTAGATGTGCTTTCCCTGTTTCGCAATAGGAAAACAATTTGCAAATAGTAACGCGCGTTCAAGAGTCTACATTTTAAAAATTGTCAAGTGTCAAATTTCAAATGGAAAAAATGTACGACAAAATCCAATTTAGAATTTCTTGAAAAACTGCTACTAAATAAACGATAAAATTTCAAGTAGTTTCATACAAAAGGCTCGATTGAGTTTCATTGATTCATTTAGGAACCAATTGTAAACTTCTTGTCATTCATCTTTAATCGAAACCTCTTGCTTACATATTTTTTTATGAGATAAAGAGTAATGAACTTTGATGGCAAACTGACTTTCATTTCTATAGCTACTGTAGCATATACATCTAAAAAAATTAAGGTCGCTCCCCGAGTTTTTAAAAATATGAACACAATTATGGAGGAGATAAAAGCAGCTTCACCCTAACCACGAACAATTAGTGCTTTGGGGATGCTGAAATAGATCGTGCAGTTTTCTTATAGGCAGGAAAGCCAGAAGGAGCCAGCGTTTCGCCACTCCCTGCTTATAAACCTAATGCTGGGTAATGAAAGTATAACCTTATTCGCCAATAAAGGTATAGACAAATTCAACGCTAAAAAGAATTAGGTAGTAGTTTCAAGTGTAAAATTCGTCTTTTTTGCGATTCGTCTCTCACTACTTACAACCCTGACGCCGTACAATATGACTTATGATTTTTACGCCCATTAATTTTAAATAACCTAACAATATCTGAAATCTACTTTTAATACTAATTAATTGACACTGAAGAAATATATATTGAGTTTTTTGTTGTTGTTATGAATTGCCTCTCCCTGCTTACTACCTTGACTTCTGACTATTCATTGTTTTTAACGGTTAATGTAGCATGAAAGGACCTCATATCCTTAATACACGTTAGCTGAAATGTAAGCAAAGGTACACAGTTTGAATTGTTTGCGATTTGTCTCACTCTGCTTTTATACTTGTCGCACAATATGACTATTGCCTTCTTCAGCCAATGTACAATCATATATAGAGGTAAATATAGTTTGAAGAGTAAATTTCGTGGTTTATACTAATTGTTTGAAGACAGGGGCTCTTACTTTGTTAGTCAACATTTGAGATAGAGTGTTTTAAGATATTGAGGCAAAATACTAAACTTTGATTAAATAAGACGTGCTTCAAGACAATATTCATGAAGAGGAAACAGCCAGAAAAAGGACGTTCTGCCTCGACTCGCCTATCTATAACTACCTTTTACGGGAAATGTCAATTATCTGAATATACATCACATTCCAATCTATATTTTTTGAAGTCTGAAATGAAGGGATGAAATTCAGTTTGATGAGTAACATTTGTTTTTAGTTTGTAAATGACATGGATTCTGAGTTTGGTGACTTGCCTCTCCCTGCTTATTACCCTGATATCACATGTAGCACAATACGACTATTGCATTTGACCTTTTTCTTTCGAAAGGACCTCACGTCCATCAGCAGAAAGATAGTTTTAATCCTCATTGGAGATAGTAAATACGTAGTGTATTTTTTTAAATAAATATAATGGACACTTAGTTTAATAGAAAACAGATGGGCTTGAGTATTTTGACTTATTAAAGTAAAATAACAAACTTAGATTGGAGATGCTCTTGCATGTCGTTCGCGAAGAGGCAACACAACTAGACGGAGAGCGTCACATCTCTCCCTGCTTATAACCCAGACCCAGACGTCCCGCAATACAACTATCACCTTTTCCGATCAATGTTTGAAAAATCTCAGTGGGGAAGCGTATAATTTGTGGTTTAGAAATATGTTTTCATGTCAAAGAACTCTGTTACAACCTAGTAACGGGAAATTCGCGCCTAATTTTTATTTAATGTTTCATTTTTATACTTTTAAAGGATCTTGCCTTTAACAATCTTGCCAACGACAATTATGATAACACGCGTTTCTTCAAATTCAACTTGGTATTTTATCATTAATGATAATAAGAATGAGCCGTGATGACAATTTCAAATTAATCAAGTTAAACCAAAAAGATTGAAATAAATGCGATTCTCGTATTAAGTGTTTAATGATTTGATCATATTATGGCATTAGCAGGAATTATGATGATTTACATGATGAATGACTATGGTTTGTTTTAAAAAAAAGTTTGTAATAAAAATAAGCACCACTCCTTCTGAATAATTTACGATTGATATAGATTATTGATTCTTATCGATCCTCTTTATTTCAACAACAAACGCAATTAATAAACATTTCCATTTAAGGTCGTACTTTGAGAATAAAATCGTAGAAAATCAGAAATATTTCGTTTTCGGGTATCGAATCCGGCCGGCCGTGGAGCTGCTGGCCATGGGCGCTTTGAAGCCATACAAGGTTTTGTTGAGCTAAAGGCCAAGCCAAAGGGGGTCAAAGTATGCCGGGTTGTTGACCTCAAAGGGCTAGGCTTATCTTTTTTCCCTCAACCTTATCCCAATCAGATTTGTACCTTTCCGGAATTATTTGGTTTTTTAAAGATTATGTGACTCCATTATACCGACTGAGGTGTGAATTATCGGATGGGACGATTACTTTACCCTAGTATATTATCAACTTTCCTCAGCCAGTAAAACAAAATGTATTATATTTTTATTCTAAACAACTGGAATAATTTATTTAACGCAACAAAACACGCTTTATTTATAGCTTTAATTAAAAAAATATTAATACTGTTTTCTTAACAGTAAGTGTTTATTATTTACTCATACAGATATTTTTTACCGATCAGAGGAGCGTTTAAAGGTCAAAAACTGAATAGTTTTAAAATCTGAATGATTCGCTCATGAGCAAAAATACACCCAAGGTCGATCAATTTCGTCACGTTTTTGAAATAAAACGAGAACAAATATGAGAATTCGTTTTAAGATCTGTAGCGTTTGGTCGTTTAAGATCATAGCAGTCCGATTTTCAGACGTGACTCGAGTGGGCCGTAGGCTAACCCTACTTATATCCTGACGACCTACTGAAAATGTAAAAATGCTGAATCGCGTCTGACAGGACAAACTCGCGTACTCTTTCATTTGGTAGATGGTTTGATTGAACCTGCAGTTCCGGCGGTTCTATCATCCTGGTCTTCTTTTTCTCGCTGTTTTATATCAGACTCATTTCGCAATGGTTTTGCTATGGGTAGGAACGGGGTGAAGTCGTCCGGTTAAGTTATAGGTCTAGTCTGTTCAGTTTCCGATCTTATGTGCCTAATGTCGATTTTTAGTGTGGTAGACGGTTTTAGACAATTCTCCATATTGAGTTAGGGGACAGGGTTGTAAACAGGGTGAGCTGTTGCTCAATCAAGTTAACCTCAGCAATGGTACGCTAATACTGGAATGAGTCAGTATTTTACCACACCCTGCTTATAACCCTGACCAACCTATGAAAGAATCTGTGTATGTCTAAAAGCTTAGACCAGCTTTGTAGATTTGCTGATGCTGGTTATTAGGTGATTACTCACTTTCCAATCGTGGGGTGCCTAACTTCGATATTTTTGTGTCAGACGTATTTTGGCAATTCATCATATTAAGTAGGTAGACCATGTAAGCATGGTGAGTTGCGGTCCAACCAAGTTAATAACTCAGCTCTTCAGTTTATTCATTGAGTCAGGGAGGTTTTAGCAGCATCGACAAAACCGCACCGTTGTTAAACGAAGAAACTAGACAACAGACCAAAACAGTTAAAATATTACAAAATCTTTAGAAATGCTTATACCTTTGATAAATTATCTTGAAAAGCCGAAACAACTAGTCTAACAGACCAAAGCGATCACAATACTAGTTCGTCACAGTCGGAAACCTCAAAAAGAAATTTCGCAATATTTATTTTCGTTTTTTTCTTGGATGACGTGATGAAGTGACTTGATTTTCTCGAAAACCGTGCGATTTCTTGTAGAAGTTTCTAGAATGATGATGATTCTATGATTCGGTAGTTTATTTCCATACTGGAAGCCATCGTACAAACTGGTGAAACCCGTATGACAGACCAAACCAGGATCATTGGGCGTTTCCGATCTTCCGGTCAGTTTCATCTCGCAGTTTTAGCCTGCCAAATTCATTTTTGCGTTTCGCCATCTTTATCAATCTGGAGATATAAGACCATGCCCGCCGTAGATGTTTTCGTGGCCATGATAGATGATGATCATTCGTCAGTCTGATCACGCTGTTTTAGCCTGTCAGACGCCTTCGGACATTTCTCCGCCTTCTACTTGGTCTGGGTTATAAGAACGGGGCGTCAATATATGGACTCCATTCAATTAACACAGCACAGCTGACCAAGATGGCTTGAAACTAAACTACTCACAATTAAAAAAAAAAAAATTATGGTTAAAAAACTAGTCTACAACTCTGTTGATGACGCTACTTATTTAAATTAGTGCAAATAAAACTGTAATAAAACTGAAATGATGAACCATTTTTTTTCTATTGGTAACATTTACAAACGAAATTGACGGATTTACAAAAAATGTCCACTAATATTAACCCTAATACTTAACACTACAGATTTAAAAAGCTTGTAACACACTCGTATCCACTTATATTTATCATAATATCAAAACTAATTAGAAGAAGTTGAAAATGTATACAAAAAAGTATAAGTAAAAAAGAATGTCGCTCCACGAACTTTGACATACTTCATTGGCTTCATGCCAGTACCAGTGCTTGAGAGGGCAGTCATACTCAGAAATAATGGAATAGCGTCCCGGGACACAGTCCCATTTTATAGTTCGTAGTGTTAAATTTCAAATACGGGAGGATCTTTTCCTCCACAATCTGGTACGGAAAGAACGTTTTACAGGATATCGTACACAAAATCTATGACGAAGTAGGTCCCTTGACCTGGAATAAGTAATTCCATTGTTTTACTTTCACACTCGGTTGGAGGGCGTTATCGGATGCGGAAAATCCCACTGCGCATGAGTATGTTGTAAAGTCTCATAAAATATAATTTAAATTAACCCTGAATAAAAACATCCGTTATTTTGATGCATAGATTTGTTTTATACAGTTCAGTATCAGTCCGTATAATCTTGCTATATTTTTCCTTAATGGAAGCCGGGTGGACAAGTTAGGAAAATTATTTTTTATTTGGTAAAATGCAATAGAGAAAAAATATTACATATTTGCCTATATAGGATAAAGTTGTTTTATACCGTCAAACAGATAATCCGCATGGTTAAGTCGTTCGCTAAATACGACAAAGCTTGACCGTTTGCCGCATTTACGCTTTTATAAACGAAACTTCATCCACCGCCTCTGACTTTACAATTACATGCTTTACAATACATCAAGATATGAGATTTGAGTGGGCGACGTTGTCTTTTGCCTATGAGTCGCCGCCACGCCCTGGATCCTTCTATGAAGGGTGAGGTCAGATTTTAAAATTAGAAATTCAGCTCATTGGCGGTTTTCTTCGGGTTGTTTTGACGTTTGCTCGATTATACACAGACAGGCCAGAAAATCCACCCACTTGTAATATAACTTGATATGAATATATATTTTATATATTAATCAAATTTTCACGTTTTTTAACGCCTTTGTCTAAAATAATGTAGAGCAATGAAAAATAAAAACTGATAGATAAATTTGGTTTTACCGCTGGTATGAGGTCTTCCTCAGATACGGCGGGGTGGCGGAAAGGGAAAAAAGATAAAATTGGTTTTAATTGCATTTTTAGTTATCATTTCGATATCGCGTATTTTCTCCTCTTGCCTTAATTACATATCGAAGACGCCTTGGCATACTTTCTACCAGTCTGGAAATGTATCTTTTTTTGGAATTTAGCCCATTCTTCACGAAGAGTCCATTCGTGACCGAGGAGTCTATCAGGAAGTAATGGACGTGCTCATATTCGTCTTTTCAGGTTATGCCATAAATATTCGAAGGCGTTAAAGTCTGGAGAACGGAATGGCCAAGCTAAGACCACGACGTTTGATGTTGAAGGTATCATTGTAATATGCGGTAGGCGGACATTATCTTCCATCAGGATAGGATTGTCGCTGATTTCATCGAGGATAGACATGATATTCCAAAAGGTTTTCCACATAGGGCCGTCAAAGACCCTCCACGAACCACGACCAACTCTCATTGAAATTCTCGCGCACACTATCACTAAGCATAAGTACATCAGATCAAGAGTCCAAGGACCAATGGCCCATCGGTGTTCCCAAGCAAATTTGGGCCGTGCAATTGTTCTATGTTCTGCGAAACGGTGCGAAAAGCCATCGGTCCATACTGATTTAATCTTCTTCGAGCAGTACGTTTAGAAATTTGGGCTTCTCGGACTTCCTGGAGCTGACCAATCGCATGAACTAGCGTAAGGTGCCGGTTTTGCGAAATTCTCAAAGTGAAAAAAAAAAAAAAAAAAAAAAAACGGCCATCCTATGGTTCTGTTACCCTAGGACATCAGAATCAGAACCGGTCCTTTTGTGATAAGACCCAGTTTCTCTAAAACGTCGTACGATGTCTCGCAGTTTCCTAGCCGCATACCATTATCAATAAGTGCCTCACCACGCGCAACATCCTCAGCATTAAGTGGGATTTTTAACTTTAAAAGAAAACAAAGATGAAAACTAAATAGTTTATTACTTCAGAATTCAAATGAGACTGGATAAACATTTTAAATTCCGTAAAAAGTAAACATTGAAAAATCCTTTATTCATTTTTTAGATTAAGGATTAAGCCTGTTTACCGTTAATTGATAATCCCAAATTAAAACAGTATAAGCACATAATTATTGGTAACAACAATGAGTTAAATTAAGGGCAGAAATTTCTAATTTGAAATGATCAAGAAAATGAAAAAATATCAATTGGGTTAAATTTTTTCGTGTCAATGATGCAGGATAAATCATATCTGAATACCTATAAAAAAAATTAAATGCTTCGTGAAGTATTTTTTTAACAAAATCATTGAGATTAAACCTTTAAACCGTTTAAAAAACTTAAAGCACACACATTTCCCTTATTTGATGAATGTAAAAGTGGAACTTTCAATCCTTGACATGTCCGCTCCTCGATATTAGCCAACAACGAAAATCATCGATTAATATTAATTCAGTCCTATCGGCAATTATGTCCGTACCAAAAGCGATACTATGCAGATTGAGTTAAACGAAAAAGTAAAACCAGTAGCAAAGCGGTCATGTATTTATTTTCGGTCTTATCTGGGATGAGAAAGTACATATCGGTCATTTAAAGTTATCATTTCGGCATCATCAGCTGTAGGTTTTCAGGCCAGAATTATAAGTATGTCGAATCATCGTGTTAAACAAGCATTTATGTTTCATTGATAAAAATGATTCTTCCAATACCAGATAACTACACTAACTAAACCAAAGTTGTTTTTGTCTTCACTAGGCGTATAGCTGGGTAAGGACAGGTGTCCAAATAAGTTGCAGGCTCGGCAGTGAAGATAGGCTAGATTAAAATGATAGGGAACAAAACTATCATGATTAGATGGAGTCTGTATCTTGCTTGGCCTTGCTTATAACCCTCACCAACAGTTGAAAGATGGTGTGTTATCGGAAACGATCAAAGATTTTGTAGATTTGGTAATTTGTTGATTAGTCACTTTACCGATCTTGGTGTTTTGTATGTCAGATGTTGTATGTATTCCCTGTTTTGTTGGGAAAAATGAGTACAAGCACGGTGAGTTGCAGTCCAATCGAATTAAAAACCAGCACTGAAGAGGGCATGAAGGCAAAACAGCAAGGATAGGCTAACCCTAATCGGCTTGTGTCCGTGCCTCGCCCAGCTTATAACCGACTCTCTTGAATATTGCAAAAGGCGGAAAAGCGTCCGAACGATGAACTAGCTGGGATTACCAAAATGGCAGGAAACGGCCGAACTAGAAACTGTCATATTTGAAGGAGTATCTTGGGAGGAGTAAATATCTTGCCACGCCGTTCTTATAAGCCACTGAATATGACGAAATGCTGAAATAGTGACCAATAGTCCCAACTTCCTGGCCCAGGCGGACCAAGATTTTCGGAAATGTTCGAACACAGCCTTATTTACAAAAGGTGAGATCTGAGTTAACCCTCTGAAATATGACCAAAAGCCGAGAAACGTCTCACATACGAAACTAGCTCCGGCAAACAATCAGTATCTTGCCTCGCCCTACTTATAACCTTGATGATCTACAGTAAATTTTGAAAAGCTGAAACGCGCTTGACAGGTTAAAACACTGACCACAACAGGAATTTACCAAAATAAAAATTATACTTGATGGAAGGGATTCCATATCTTGCTACACCCTACTTATAATCCAAACAGCGTAGAAAACCAAGATGACCTGAAATGATCAAACAGCAATTTTTTTAATGTGAAGATTTCTTGTTATTCTCTTCTCGGTAATAAAACTATAGTTTTATTGTAATTTCATTATTAGTGCTGTGCTTATCGCTTGTGCCACACCCTGGTTATAACCCTCCCTTGAATATGACCAAAAAGTGTCGGTAAGACCACAGCGTCGATATACCAAGATGATTAGAAACGGTCAAACTACAGAACAATCCTAATTGGAGGCAGTCTGGCATTTTGCCTTGCCCTGCTTATAACCCAGACGATACAGTAAATACGGTTAGTCCGATCAGGATTGAAACTGGTGCTTCGTTTGATCTAAATCATGTCTTTATTGTTTTTAACAAAGGCAATCTCACTGGCATTATACTTAGGTAATAAGTATTGCTATAACCCAATGTTAGCTGTTGGGCCCATTTATGCTCATTAACAATTCTATCAGATAATTAAGTTATTTACTGCATACGTTTCTTGTAGGTTTTTCCTTGTGCAATCTTAAGTTTTATGCATGCATTCATCGTCATTTTTATGCTGTTAAGTTGTAAATTTTTATAGCTTGATTTGAGAATAGTTAAATGGTTTTAGTAAGCATTTTGACCGTCCTTGGTTGCCATTTTCAGCGTAATGGGCGGACGAGGATGATCAGAGGTAATCATACAGCTAGAAAAAACTTAAATTGCCATCTGCAAATTCCATTTTTATACGAACGCCCATATCAACCTCCGGAAGTCTTTATGCTTTCTCTGGTGAGAAAAACACTATTTCACAATATTTCCTGCGGACACTACTTTAAAAAATGGTCCAACGCCCGTGTTGGAATAAGGCCAGGGACTTGATGGATTCTCATTCTTCATGCTGTACATCGGTCGTTGATTAAATTTAGAATTGACCCATATTCGATTTTTGGAACGATCCTGGACAAACGGAACGAAAAAATCAAAATTTTAACCCTTTTATAAAGCGCTGTATTCAAAATTTTCGAATCTATTGGTATTTAAAGGACCCGTATTTTAATTGAACCGTAATTTTAGCTTTGTAGTGTCTGATCATCTATCTGGTTTGCCTATTCTCCCAGTTTTGATTTAACTTTACGAAGAACTGATTTGACTTAACTTTAAGAACTCTAGTCTTTTGCCCAAGATCCCCGCCAATGGGTTAGGGTTATAAGTGGGATGAGGCATCCACACAAATCACAGCTATGCACTTAAGTTGCAGGGTTGGGTAGCGAAGTTAGCGAAAAGAGGAAACGTTTTTAAAAGTCCAGATCAACGATGCTGTATTAAAATGCTAGAAAACAAAAGGGTCGTTATTAGATGGAATCTGAACCTTTCCTCGCCATGCTTATATCCCTGCCCAACCGTGAACCATAATTCATTCAATGGTGATTACGTTTAAAAGCTAAAGTAAGCTCGGATAGACTGAACCACCGAGGCAGACCAAGATTTTCAGAGAAGATTAAATAATGATTTTCTTTAAAACATAGCCCTACTCTACTTGTATGCCTGATTAACCACTGGAAATATAGAAAACCCGCAAATATCTGGAAGGTCAAGCAAAGCCGACACATTCAGATAAAAATGATATGAAAATGCCAAAAACAATTGTCTTGATCGGATAAAGTTGGTAACTTGCCTTGCCCTGCTTATAACCCTGATGAACTATTGGTATGTCGAAATGCCGCAACGCTTTTGACAGTTAAAAAAAGCGAACATAGGCAGACTAAAATGATGAGAAATCTCCAAAAAACATAATTCTCTTGATTACATGGGGGTCCTAATTGTGCCAGTTTAGGCTTACTAAGTTCTCCAGTCTCTAGTCAAGGTTAGAAGCAGGAGGAGGATGTTCTTGACTAATAAAACTACAGTTCATCACCCAGAAGGGATCAACGATAGAGAAATCTCATATTTAAAAAAAATCCCTTTCTTTCCGTTTCATCATTCGGCTAACATATCCTTGCTGGTTTCGTCTGTCAGACAGTTTTTCGACATCTTCACTGGTTGATCAGGGTTATAAGCAGGGCGAGACACAATATGGACTCCACCCAAACAAGAAATATTTTGTTTTTTAGCCGTTTCAGATCATTTTAATCTGCTTATACTTGCTTTATTAATCTATGTTGCAGCACTTCGACATCTCTGGTGTTTTATTAGGGGTATAAGCAAGGCGAGGCAAGAAACCAATTGTGTCCAATTAAGATAATTATGTTGTTTGGTCGTTTCATATTATTTTTGTCTGCATCTGCTCGGTATATTTGAGAGTTCAGATACCGTGCGGCTTTTTGACATCTCCGGTGGTTGATCAGGGTTATAAACAGGGCGTGGCACGATAGGCACTTCACCCAAGATGAGTTTGTTTCTTGTCCATTTCACACTGACATTATCCATTTTTTTTAATCTGCGAGACGCTTTCTGTTTTACGACCTCTCCAGTGGTTTATTAGGGATGTAAGCAGAACGAAGCACGAATATCCAATTGGAATAATTTCGTTATTTGGCCGTTTCCCACAATCTCAATCTGTGCTGGTTCGATATGCTAAACGCGTTGCGATTTTCCACATCTACGGTATTAAACAGGGATATAAGTAGGGTGGGGCATAAATGCGAGTTGTTTCTCAAGAAGAATTCATACAAACTTAATTCCTTTTTTATTTGTACAGATTACTAGTAATTTTATATTAATTACTGCTCAGGTATGATGGATGTTTAAACTTCGTTCCCCTTATGAGACCACCAAAGAGAATATAAAGTACAAAATTGGTCACAGAGCTGAACTAACATATAGTTGGTCACAATTGTAAAATTGGGTCAGATTAAGAAATACTTTTGGCGGAAAATCATTTTAATTGCCAGCTCGCATTCGGGTCTAGATAAAAGGGCCGAATGCGATAAAATAGAAAAAAATGCGTTTGTGTAGGTATGGTCAATTCAATCATCTTGTAATTTCGTCGGCATGCAAAAGAAATGATGTAATTCGCCGTGAGTCACTTAACGCTCATCCCACTTTCGCTTTCGTACTCGAGCTTGTTTTCTTTTGAATTTGTCATGTCCTGCTGTTCATTTCCTATTTTGCCCATTTCAACGAGGAATTCTAATTTTAAACCCACTCTGTACAAACGAGATAACGTCGGAAATGACGCGGTTCGAAAGAAGAAAAAATATTCAAACCCCTTCTTTTCTTAGATCAGTTTTATTTGAATTAAATCTCAATCAAAATGTCAATAGTTAAAGAATTAATCGAAAGAGAACAATGTCAAGGCAAATTTGAGCAAAGGGCGTTGTCCAGAGGTTTCGCCTCCAGAACATCCATTATATGGTTGTCATAATTGACCCCATATTGATTATTTCAATTAATTATTTATAGATGTTTATTTTGTCACAGCCCATTTGTTTCTGATCACTTATCAAATTTAAAATTTATACTCAAACTTGATGTTAAATTTACATCAGGTCATAAACACGTCTTGAAATTGTGAAGGTGTGCCAAGAGAGCACATTCTCTGTCAATTATGTCAGAATGACGGAATGAAAACAAATTTCTAGTTTTGAGGCGTATTCAACCTTGCTTGGTGAAATAGTTAAAAGTACAATAAATACCTATTTGGTAAGTTTAAAAAAAAATTTTATGGTGTAACAAAAAAATTTGACAAACCTAAAAATTGCCAATTTTCCAAGGGTGAATAGATATTAATTTTTGTTTTCTTTTTAAACTCAATATTTTTTAAATATTTTATTCTCTTGTATATTTTACCCTTAATTATCAATTTATGTGGGCCAGTTATCGTGGAAATTTTAATTCAATTCAACAGTTGGCGTGTAGCCTTGTGTATGCAACGACCCACTTTCTTTAAGGCACGCGTTCAAAAATGCAAGAGCAAAAACGAAAATTTTTAAACAATATAATAGAAAAACCGAAAATATTTATTTGTCAAGAAAAAAAAAATTATAAAAACGATTTCATTCAGTCTAAGCAACCACGCCCCCATTTCAGTCGCGTGCTTTTTGAACTTTTGACAATTTGGCGTCGCCGCGTCTTGCTTGTACTCCGAGCAGCCGGGACTTCACCGGCTTTTGTTTTACTTTTTAATATTGAATTACGTAAACAAAACTCACCGGTCGTGTTGAACAGGTCGGACGGTCCGCTTGGTATTGCGCTTGAATGTTGTTTGATTCGCCCCCACCAGCCAGTTTTCGGCCCCCTCTCGGTTCACGTTGAATGCAACCCCAGAAGACATAGTACAACCCCTTCTTGTTTACAAACCTTAAAAAATAAAATAATTAATAACAAAGGTTAATTCCAGACAGTAAAATTTTTATTTAATCATAAAAGCAGCAATAAAACCTGAAAAACTGAGTGTTTCTACACATTTCTATCCTATTCCAAAAATTTAATTTCAAAAACCAATACTTCAACACAGTTTAAAAAATCTTTAACTCTTTCATAAAGCGACGGGTTTAAAATGATGAACTTTGGCTAAGTCTCCGAGTTTAGGCTTTCCAAGTTCTCTCCCAATAGGTTAGGGATATAAGCAACAATCTTTTCGGGAGAATTATTCAGTGATGAACTTGTATTTAGTTGTCTCCCTGCCCTCTGTTCTGCTTATAAGCCTTGTTCTTGGTGTTTGGCCAGTTTCAGCTTTCCAAGAGCACTACTGATCACTATTTGCTATTTAGTCATAAAATCAGTAATAAAAGCTGAAAAACAGCAAATTTCTATTCTATTTTATAAATTTTGAATGCATAAACCAAACCGTTAAAAATTTCTCTTTTAAAAAGCCCTGCATTTAAAAATTATCTAACCTAGACTAAGTCTAAGATTTTACGCTTTCCAAGATCTCCGTAACAAGTTAAGTTTAGCAGCAGGGTGAGGCAAGAAATGAATAATCCAATTTCAATCACTTTCAGGAAATTAACCAGGGATGAACCTGTAGTTTGGTTGTTTCCACACAATCTGATCTGCCTATTATCTTTTTTTTAGTCTGTTTGGCCAGTCCAAGATCTCTGATAATGTCAGGGTTATAAGCAGAGTGAGGCAAGAAACAAATAATCTAATTACAATTTTGAATGTGTGAACCCCTGAAGGCATAATAAAACCCTGTCTTGATTAAATCTTTAAACATCTCTTACAAAAAATTAAATAATTACTAATAAAAAGTGATTCGAGGCAGTAAATGATTTTTTAGCCATGAAATCAGTAATAAAAGCTGAAAACCGAGTGTTTCAGCAAATATGTGGTGATTAGTGACCGCTAGTCGACGATTATTCGAAAATTGTGAGATGCAGTCTGGTGTGATGTAGGTTTTAGAAAAACAGTTTCTTTATCGTGCCAACATTTCAATTTTTTATTGAGCTCACCTTCAAGGTTCGAAGTGTTTGTTTTCTGCGTAATTGTGCCATTCTTGCGTGTCGTGTTGAGAATGTTTCAGCAAATTTCTATCCTATTGTCAAAATTTTGCATGCACAAACCATAGTTTAAAAAAAACTTAAACCATTTTATGAAAATTATCAAACTTAAGTCTAAGATTTTTGGCTTTCCAAGATCTTCGCTAAAAGGCAGGGCAATAAACAGAGTGACGCAGTGTGGCAAGATCCAACAATCAATCCTATCGCAATTTTGAATGCAATCCCAGAAAACAAAGTATAACCCTATCTTGATTAAACCTTAACAAAACATAAAAATAATTAGTAATAAAGGTTCACACGAAGCAGTAAAATATTTTATTTAGCCATAAAATAATAAAACCTGAAGACCCAAGCATTTAAACAAAATTTTTTTATACATAAACCAGAAATATAACATAGTGTAAAAAAAAAATCATATTAGGTGTTTCTTTTGGACATTTGAAAAAACAAAAAAGGCTTGATGTCTGGCCTATTCTTAATAATGAATTCCTCCCTATACATGATATAAAATAAATTTTAAAAAGTTAAACTTTTTGCGCTAAAGCCTAATAATAATCACTATTATTAGTTAATATTAGAAATATAATGAATGAGAAACCAGTATGCCATTTTTCCCCATGAGAATTTATATTCTGAACACCTGGCTTTTTTTTTAAATTTAATTAATTTTTTTCCTTAAATGACAGAATGGAAATAAAAATTATTACTTCTATTCTGCCATCTTTTTTTTTATGCAATAGTATCATTAATGTGATTACAGTTGGTTAATCTTATTGATAAAATTCTTATTACTCATGTCACTCATTCACCAAGGGCAAACAGTCAGTGTGATTATTTTTTATTACTGGAATTCCAGCATCATCATATATGGCATATCTACAATGTTGCATGTAAGAGTTGTAAAACGAACATTACGACATTTAAAATACTCATATTACCTGGAGCAAAAATGGAATTCTGAATAAGGAAAATCTAAATTTTTGCCTTGATACTGTTTTTGACTCCTTGTCTTGTGTAGAAAAGTGCCAATTGAATATGCAAAAATGGAAGGATCTCAACGAAAGGGAGAAAGAGTTTTTAAAGATAAGCTTTTGAAAGGATCTCAAGATAAATTGTTAGACAGGAAAATTTATCAAGCTAATTCTGCAGTTCTACTTTTAATGATAGAAGAGCCAAGTTCATAACCAGAAGTGAATAATAAGAAAAAAAAATTTATATAAAAAAAAATCAACTCCTTCCTTTGAAATGCCTGCCTAAAAAAATATCACTATCAACATCCATACCTTCTCTAGAGTGAAAATGTTGCTGAGATGTGTCGCTCTCCTGTTCCTCTCCAAACCCTCTCTCGGCAGTTAGAAGGCCTCAAACAAAACATTCACTGATCTGAAAACAAGATTTTAATCCAATCTTGCTCACACCAATTGATATGATTTCTTGCGAAACTTAACTGAGCTTTTCTGTGCCTTGTCAAAAGTTCTCTACCAGTGGCAGGTGTTCTCGCATGTAATAGAGTTTAAAATGGCACAAACTGGCATTAACATTTCTTATTTTTGAAGTAGTTGCTTGACACAACAGTGGCAGAATGTGGATTGTAGAGTACTGTGAAATAAAAAAATGATGATCTCTCGGGATGCAATGGTGATATGGATCCATGCCTTCTTGATTAACCTCCAGTATCTTGTATTGTATGGACCCTTTAGACAGTTGTTCTGGGAATGTTAAATACTCTAGCCATATATACTTGACTTCTTCCATCTTCCAACAATGCTATGATTCTAGCCGAATCTGTATCAGGTAAAATCACCAATCAAACAAATTTGGAAAAATGGTGCAACCTAAAAAATCAAACCAGTGGAACATTAAAAAGAAGTTGTACAGAAAAACCAACCAAGAAGAGATTGGTTATTTAAAGATGTATTCCATACTACCCAGGAAGAGACCAAATCATGGAAACTCTATTGGGGAAAAGGTCTATGGAGGCTGAGATTTCAACTCCTGGACTCTTGATAATAATGCAGATGCCTAATAGACCAATGAGGGTGTAAAGAAGCTGACTCTTTTACACTTAACCTTAAACTTTGAACCTCAGTAGAAGTAATTGAGGAAAGACTGTGGAACTTCACAATACAGATATAGCTGTGCCTAAACTGGTCGGGCCAAGAATAAAATGGACACGTGCCGAAGAACCTTATGACTATTTAACAGAAAGAAACAAAGAGACAGCCAGTAAAAAATAATGGAGAGGGGGTCCTTTGAGAAGAATGAATGGCTGGATAGAAAATGAAAAATAAACAGGACATGAGCCATATCATTAAAATCTTTCATTTCATTTAATTTCATTATCATGAAAAATTAAAAATCTGATCATTAGTTTCACTGCCTTAACCTACTTATAACCCTGACCCATTTCTGACATTTATGTGTATATAGTTTACATAAAAGACAGTTTCTTCTCAATGGCAAATATGAGTTTTTACATATAATTGTATTCGTGTTTGAATAACAATCTGAGATGAATTCAGTATTTTTGCTTTCATTTAACAAATCCTTTAATATTTCTTTGTTTATGATAAAATTGAGCTTTTATTGTAAGATAAGCTATTTGTGTGGTAGTGTTAATGTACAGTTATTTCTGAAACGCCAGCAATACAAATTGAGGGCTCAAGCCTTAATTTTTAGTTCTAAAAGAAGTTTGTATATTGTAAATATAAGGATTTTCCGCAGGTATGTGTGGTGATAGTGTGTATGTGGAGGTTTTTGTTTATGTCTATCTTTAGTGGGTTGACCTGTAAGAAGTGTTTTAACATTTTGCCACCATCAGTGTTAGGTTAGTTTCATGTTTACCTGCTTGATGATGATGGTGATGGTGATGATGATGATGATGATGATGATGGTGATGATGGTGATGATGATGATGATGATGATGATGATGATGATGATGATGATGATGATGATGATGATGATGATGATGATGATGATGATGATATTTCAGGGTGATTGCATACTGCGCCCTTTAAGAGCTATTGTATCCCCAGTTCTCTGCCTAGAGCACATCGGTGACTCCTAATTCATCAAGAAACTTGATTAGTAGGCCCGGTTTTATTGGTTGAAGCTCTTCTACGGTCACATTCTACATCCCAAAACACTTCCTCCTGCGGGCTAATGTTGCTCTGCAGTTTGTTAGTAGATGTCTCTTCTGCTTCTTTGCAGAATCTGCAAGTGCCATCCTGGATTATTCCCATTTTCTTTAGATGCCCATTTAATCTACAGTGTCCTGTTAGGAATCCTGTTAGGATTCGCAGTCTCCTGCCTCCTTTGACACATTCTGTAATTTCTTTCTTTCCGAAATTGGTTAGAATGTTTACCTCCTTACATCCCTGACGTGTGATATGAGAACAGTGCCATTACAAATAGGCTTCTCAGGGTTTAACATTAAGCTAAAAACAAATTTTTTACATGGTTTAATATTTTCTCATTGGGTCTACAAGGTGTATGGTCATCCTGCTCTGCCAATCATCCCTGCTTAGGTTCCAGCATAGAAGATGGTAAAAAATTAAATGTGTCTAACAGACCAAAACAGCTAGAAAAAGCAGATCAAAATGATTGAAAATGACCGAACTACAAATTTCAATTAATTTATTTAGTTATAATTCAAACAAAATTAAAACAGCATGTAAGATAGTACTTGGTAGTTAGGATTTTACAGCATAGAAGTCATATTTTGAGGGAATAGGCTGCTTCATCTTCAGCGAATATAATTTTTCTCCATAAATTCATTTGGGCCCGGTTTATATTCATCACTGTCATAATTTTTCTCTTATCAGATTTATAATCCTCCTGCCATTTTTTCTATTATTTATAATTATAAAATTAAACTTTAAACCTATTCCAATGCTTAAAGCATCCTCTGTTATGTCCTTCCTACCTCTAAAATGTTGACTAATAATTCCATTCGGCTCCTCCTAGCTAACACATGAATGCTAAACACATCCTTTTTACTTTAGTCTGGCAAATGCCCATATTATTTTTGACCATCTTTAGAGGAATTTGGCACTTCACTTTGCTTGTAACAAGACATCCTTTCAGTATGGTATTTTCTATAAAATTAGACTTTAAGGCTACTTCAGTGCTTAAACCAAAACTCAAGAAACTATTTAAAGCATTATCTATTCAGTCGTGCGTCCAGCACAAGAATACTAAACTCACATATTTATTATCCTCCCATTCATAATTATATTCATCCTGATATATTTCTTCCGATTGATTGAGGGAGTACTCGATATTCCTCTATCATCTAATATACTTAAGAGAGTCAGAGTAAAAATTCCTTCTTGAAGTTTATCAGGTGATGAACTTATAGATTGTTTACCAATTGCAATCAAATTTATCTTATAAAATTTAATACTGCTCTTTTGTCATTATATCCTAGTGTCTATTATTTATAATTACATATATAGTTAGACACCAGGCCTACTGAATATAGTGAAAAGGTAAAAAGCATCTGAATGGTTAACAGAATGAGCATAAACTGATGAAAATGGTAGGAAATGACAAACTAAAAAATTATTTTTATTGGATGGAATCGATATGTTGCCTCACCCTGCTTATAACCCTTACTAAATACTGAATATGATGAAAAGCTGAAAACCGTATGACAGGTCAATAGAGTAAGCATAAGCTGACTAAAATCGTAGTTAATGGCCATACTGTTTTTCAACATCTTCATGGGCATCTGTAGGGGATGGGTTATTCTCGTGGTTCAACATCCTGCGGACCACACAGAGAAATCTTACATTTTTAGGGGTTGATCAGGGTTATAAGCAGGGTGTACCAAGATACTGGACTTCATCCAATTAAGATAATTTTGTAGTTTGGCGATTTCCTATCATTTCAGTTGATCTCGCTGTTTTGACTTGAAAAACGAGGTGTATGTTTGTAATATCTTTAGTGGTTGGGCAGCGATATGAGCAGGACGAAACAAGATACTGGCTCTTTCCAATTAAGATAATTATGAAGTTTGATTGTTCGGTTACCTTATCAGAGGTGGATCTTTATCTATACTGGAGAGACTATCTTGCCTCCCTGCGCTTATGACCCTGACCAACCTCTAAATGTTTCTCAGACATTAACACAGAGGATAGACAGAACAAATTAACCAGGAACGACCAAACTAGAAGTTCATCACCCTGCAGACCACATGAGGCAATCTTACAAATATACTTATTGGTAAAAATTACTGGGAATATGACAAAATTCAATGTTTAGGTTTATTACATGAGAATTTAAAGCTGGAGAATATTTTGAAACAAATACACTGTCAGGCAAAAATTCCATCCGCTTGTAATATAACTTGATTTGTATATAATATTAATCAAAGTTTCATTTTTTAACGTTTAATAATTGAGTCTTTGTCTAAAATAATGTTCATTGCTAAGGGCAATGAAAAATAAAAAATGATGGACAGATAACTTTGGTTTTACCGCTGGTACGAGGTCTTCCTCAGGTAGGACGGGGTGGCGGAAAGGGAAAAAAGATAAAATTGGTTTTAATTGCATTTTTAGTTATCATTTCGATATCGCGTATTTTCTCCTCTTGCCTTAATTACATATCGAAGACGCCTTGGCATACTTTCTACCAGTCTGGAAATGTATCTTTTTTGGAAGTTATCCCATTCTTCACGAAGAGTCCATTCATGACCGAGGAGTCTATCAGGATAATGGACGTGCTCTTATTCGCCTTTTGAGGTTATGCCATAAATATTCGAAAGCGTTCAAGTCTGGAGAACGAACTGGCCATGCTAAGACCACGACGTTTACTGCTGAAGGTACGATTGTAATATGCGGTAGGCGGACATTATCTTCCATCAGGATAGGATTGTCGCTGATTTCATCGAGGATAGACATGATATTCCAAAAGGTCTTCCACATAGGGCCGTCAAAGACCCTCCTCGAACCACAAACAACTCTCATTGAAATTCCCGCCCAGACCATCACTAAGCATAAGTACATCAGATCAAGAGTCCAATGACCAATGGCCCATTGGAGTTCCCAAGCAAATTTGGTTCGCGCAACTGTTCTGTGTTCTGATCAATTCTGGTCCCCTTACGGTGCGAAAAGCCATCGGTCCATACTGATTTAATCTTCTTCGAGAAGTATGTTTAGAAATTTTGGCACCTCGGATTCCTGGATTGCTTGAACTAGCGTAAGGTGCCGGTTTCGCGAAGTCCTCAAAGTAAAAAACAAGGCCATCTTATGATTCTGTTACCCTAGGGCACCTTATTTTCTGTTGATTCATCAGCAAGCCACACTTAACATAATTATGTCAAATATACGTTCGATACTCATTAAAATTGCTTTAAAAAAATCCAACGCCTGTATTAAATTTTGAGTAATTGCGGGAAATTAGGTTTGAATAATAATTAGATATATTTATTTTGACAGGCTATTGAGGGAAATTGAAAGGCAGGTAGTCGCCGGGGCAAATTACTGTCATTCGCCGAGCCGGCCACGTATAAATTGTTAACGAGCCACCCCATTCGCCTTCGGCGAGTGATTTGCGCAATAACAGCCGCTAAAGCGTGTTTAATAGGGCTGTACTTTTCTTGAGATGACGGGAGATGATTGAGATGAGAGGCGTGACCTCTGATGGGGGATCTAATCAAACTGTCTCGAGGTATAGTTTCAAAAATGCTCTTGTAGTGCAAGGGGGGGGGGGTAATGTGAAAAAGTCCACTTAGAATAGGATTTGTTAACTAAAAATCTGAGCCTTATTCAGCCTCGAAACAATGCAACGAAAGATATGGACATGTCCAAAAAGAAATTAACGCCTGGTCTATATATGGTTCAAATCAGAATGATGAAATCGAGGGAATCAAAAGCAATATGATATGTTTTTCTTCCATAAAAAGATATGACACGTCAGGTCTGAACAGGAAAGTAAACAATTCACGAGTACGTGATAAGGGATGGTATTAACGTCTTGAGTACAGAGGACCAAATATATGGCTAGGCTATTATTTTTTTTTATTTTTCAAAGAGAAAAAATTAATAATAATGTAGGGTGATTAGTGGCCGTTAGTTGATGATTAATCGCAAATCGTGAGACGGGGTCTAGTGTGATGTAGGTTTTTGAAAAACATTTTCTTTATAGTGCCACGTTTCGAGATTTATTAAGTCCATCTTCAGGGCCTAGGGTTTACAAGCGTTGTTTAAATTTAACAAATACATGTAGGATATGGAAAAAGTGAGTTTATACAATGTAAAAAAAATTATTTAAAAATTACAATTAAATTTCTACTTACTATTATTGATTACAATATATTTTAATTTTAAAAAATTGCCTGTGTTTACCTGTGTGCGGAGGGGACGCGCAAGAATTTTTTTAAAATTTATATTTTTGTCTTTTTACATTTATTTAAAAATCTAATTTAATTTTTTTTCTCTACTCGTCTCCACTGAGCAGCTGGCGCACCTCAGCCTCACCCTCGGTGAATTTAGGGCGTAACAAGAGGGTGTACAAGAACTGTTCCAAGACAAACGATTCGCACATCGTCTGTTGAACAATTAAGAATTGGTGGTGAAACATGGTTTAATATTAAATTTATAGTTATCAATGAAACATTTATCACGGAAATATATATATCAAGATATGTAGATGTGACCTTACAAAGGGTTCTGAAAATTTGACATGACCATTTATCTAAATGGACAACGTTAAGCAATTGATGTCCGCCTCGAAAGAGATTTTTAATGCTATATGCATTTACTGTTTCTTTGGTTTCCCAAGGTTGCCTGAAACAAACTGCATTTCATTCGGAGTGATTTATTTCTTGTCGGAAAAAAGAAAAACCGAAAACAGCTGATTTTGTGTTTCTATTTTAGTAATAATTGTTTATGGCCTGCCATTTCGTTCATACCATTACATAAACTTTCATATATCACCGCGTTTTAGGAATGTTGAGCGAAGAGAGCCTAAGGAAGGCGTGTAAACAGGAGAAAAAGAAATGCAACAGGGTCATGAAACAGGTAACAAACCCACGGAGTAGCAATCAAAAATTCATTAAATCAACACGAAATTTAAAAAATCCCTTACATATATAATCGTTTTCTTAAATGGTGTAGTTTCAAAAAAAGTTTGTAAAATTACTTTTTAATCATTGATTTAACATCTGATTAAATTTTCATTCTTTAAATGGGGTTGGTTCTCTTTTAATATTTGATATGTGCTTTTTTCAAAACGGAAGACAATTCGGGTTCTTGTTTCTTTTTAAAATTAAAAGAAAATCTAGTACCAATAATATACTGTCACTGGAGCCCATTCACTATATGACCAGCGTTGGTATTTTGAGCAAAAATCTTGTCCGCTTATCCGCTTTATTTACCTTTGAAAGGAGTCTCGGATCTCCCGATTGATTTATCATAGAACAGTTAATATCTAGGAAATAAAATGCGTTCTATATATTTTATGGATCAGCTGATGGAATCTGGACAAACGATCTCTGTCTTTGTACGAACAGTTTGTTCGACCGATTATCCGCTGGTTCACCTCTGGATCTGAAGAATGGAAGTATGTATTATTCAGGCTTTAGTTGATGATTTTTGTTCTAATGAAATACTGACAGATAAGTTTATAAATAACTTCGAAAGTTTAATTTTTTTTTATTTCATAAAATTTCTTGGTTTAGACATTTTTTTTCTTGGGGTTATTATCAAAGTTAGAAGAAAAGTTCCCAGGGATCATAAACTTCTAAGAGTAATGACCTGACTTTAAGCTTCATGCAGAATCTATTTCCTTCTTTCGTTTTCATTTAAAAAAATGTAGGCAATAGCAAAATTAGAATAGCTAAAAAAATGAATATTTTTTATTTGTAGAAAAATTAAACTGTACGCCCCTTTTTTCGCAGCTGGAGAGGGAGATCAACTCTGGGCTGGAGAGCGAAGCGACCATGAGACAGGCGGTGATCAACATTTCGGTCCTCAAGTTTCTGGAGCTCGTCGGAAGCGCGGACCCGCCTCTGAGGAAGCAGCTTTTCGTGACCAATTTGCTCGCCAGTGCCAAAGTTCCGATGGAGTCCATCCTCCCGTCGAATGACAGTCGCACCATACGCTACCCTCTGGTGTCCTTAGCTACTGAAGCAGGTAACATGTCACCGTATGAGCACCGCATTCACAGCTGTAATTTTTTTAAAAGTTTTACTTTTTTAATAATATACAAACGACCAGCCGATAATGGAGTTTTGTGATTAAGGATGAATTATTTGACGTCGTACGAGCTGATCTGATGTAATGCATCATTTCTGTATTTCTATCACTATTTCTATCCTACATCTTGGCTCCTAACCGAATTTTTACGACGCATTTGACGTGTTGCCATCTTCAATAGTTCGTTTCTGCGTTGTTTTATTTGGTTGAGTTTCGTATATATACTTGACTGATTAAAGTTGCGAAGACAGACGGGCTAAGCAGACTGTAAACGCATAAAGTACCAGATTAGGATGTTTTAACTGTCTCTTTCACCTTTTTCAGCAGACATGGTAAACCTGAAGAACCATTTCAGCTCTTCAATAAAGCTTGATTTCAATCTTCAGTCAGTTCCATTCCAGTCACGACACGAGTATATTCAATACGTAATAATGAATCGAGTAGCTGCAATGTGGTTATTATACCGCCGTATTAAACGCTGTAGGAGAGTTTTGCAGAGCACAACAAACCCCTCTCCATGCGTCCTGGGTGAGATTTCTATCTTTAAATAAGTTCAATGTTTTGTCCCACAAAACCGGTCTTGCCTCCACTAATGATATTAAAATATCATTATCAATTTCAACAACTTCACCCATTGCAAACTTTAAACGCACTGGCACTACCAAACGTGGTCTCCGAGCAGTCGACTGGAATGGTCGGCCGGTAAAAAATCGGTGAGTGTGCAAGCGTGTATTTAGTCGCATACGCCACTGCTTCCCGTTAATGCCGGTGACGTGCCGGTGGTACAGTGACAGCGGCCGGTAGCTGACCGGCATTTTGCCGGCGCCGATCAGAGGTCGGCGTGTGTGCCAGGTACCATTCCCCCCTGTGGTTCACTATTGAAATTTGGAAGACCGATAAAAAAACCGGCCGTCCAAAATCGGTGTGTGTGCAAGTAGCCTTTGGCTACCGGCCGCTGTCATACGCATTTAATACGGCGGTATAATAACCACATTGCAGCTACTCGATTCATTATTACGTATTGAATATACTCGTGTCGTGACTGGCGGTAAAATATCGGCCGATTTTTTACCAGCCGTCCGAAATCGGTGTGTGTGCAAGTAGCCTTTGACATAAAATTAGTCGATACTTGATAGACCAAAGCAGCTGGATAGGCGGAGGGCCCAAAACGTCAAAACTGCAATTCAAACTCTTTTGAATGACATATCCGTTTGTTTTTCTGAATGTTCTATTAATTGAAAACCTTATGTGACACCCACAAATTGGATTACCTTATGAAGTGCATTTCCACAAATCGTCGAACAAGCGAGGCTAGGAAGGGGCCTCGAGTAGGATCGATTAACCAAACCCCAATCACGATCGCTTACAGGTCTTATCTACTGCTCCACTATCTACATCCTACAAATCCTCTCCGACCCATTAAGCCGGGAGGTCCGGCTAATCTGTTACTCACCTCTTAGGAACACGTCTAAAAACTGATGTTTCTCTGAGTGCTCTCGGACAAAATTAAATATGATCCCTCATTTTGTCGAAGTTTACAAAACTTTCTAACCTTGGATACAGAAAATGTACAGATTTAGAGGTGTATATGGCAGAAACTTGATTTTAATAGATTCTAACAAGTTTTTAGTAGCTTAGTCGTTTAACTGCAATTGTCGATTTATAAGTTTTGGCGTTTTATGTGTTATGACCCACCAAACGGGCGGGGAATAGCGGACCAGGAACCAAACAAACAGGCCTATCACCTCAACAGGCAAATCTCTACGTTTTCAGCCGTTTATCTTCATCGACCCATTGGATAATTAACAATATACATAGATAAAATTCACATTTTTTAAAAGTTTACATATGATTAATGTTATGTTATTAGTCCCAGCAGGAGACCAATGAGCTTTCTGCAGAGAGACCGAGAAATATCGGCCGAAGGAATCTTTTTTTCCCGGCATCCATGGGTGACGAAGCTCCGTCCAGATCATGGTCACCTTTGGTCATCACTTGTAAAAATTAACTCGCTGCTATTTGGGGCCATGGAAAACTTTGCAATGATTAAAGTTGTATTTTTTTGATGCATGGCGTTATTTTATAAAACACGGAAAATTTATTTTTTTGGAAATGCAGAGAGTTTTTATTAAATGTATTTGTAAAAGGTTTTATTTTAAATGTTTTTAATTGTTATTTAAAATAATTGAATTTTAGTATCTTCGGCTATTTTAAAAAATAAGTTCAAAATAAATATTCTTCTTATACAGGGTCAAATGTCAATATTGTCATGGTGGATCCACTGCATAAAACGTAGTTCAGGGCCACCAGAATTTCTATCTTGACTGCTTCCCGAAATAACTTTTTTGAGTTTTTAGTCTAAAATCCGTTTTTTTTTTGTCATAAAATTATTATTTCTCAACTTTAGCGTCATTAAAACACAAATCTGACCTTTATTTCGTCAACTACATTAAATGTTCCTCAAGACAACATTTCCGTTGAAAGATTAAAGCCTCCCAATACACATTAGCCACCAAAGGTTAACAAAATACAAAACCCATGAGTATATTAATACTCACTTGTGGTTCCTGCTTTGACTTTTCCAACAAAACATTGCCTTATTTTGTAACTATTCCAAGGATACTACATACATACTTGAACAATTTTTCGTAGTGAAATCTCCTTTGCAAGATTGAAAAACGTTATACCGAACCAAAATAGAGCAGCAACACAAGAACATCGTAAATGTTATATTTTTAATACAAACATTTATCAGTTTGTAACATTGGATATTCTTATCACAAAGCGAACATAATTAAAGAAAGATTTCTACATTAATTATGCATTTTTTGCAAATTAACTGATGTATTGATCGAAATGCTTTCTTTCTTATTGAATACTCAAGCCTATGCTTATTCACCGACGTGGCTTTATGGAGGACTTCTCTTCTTTCCCTCATGCTGTGTGTCATGCTCGTGATGTCAGTTTTCACTATGAACTGTTCCCTCGTTTCTGGCGTGCTGTACTCTAAGCTAGTATCTAGAGGCTCTCGCTGGCCAAGCCACGAGAAGAACGTATCTAATATTATTTTTACCAACTAATAAATTAAAAATGTGGCGTAAGTTGTTCTTGTGTTGCTGCTCCTCTTGGGTTTCACTATGAAAAATTAAAAAAAAAAGTGAGTATGTCTTTGTATACTTATAAAAAAAGGCAACTTTGGTGAAATCCCGGAAAAATCATTGCACGAGTCCCCTTTGCGTATTTAAAAAAAGATGATTGTTTGCAGTTTGTTATTCATTGACCAGCTCCTGTGTTTTCGGACGCGCGAATTTTTCCACGGAATTTCTTGTGGAAAATTTAATGAGTTTGCGAAATAAAGGTCAGATTTGTAATTCAATGACGCTAAAGTTGGGAAATTAAAATTTTATACCAAATCCATTATGTTTAGTGGTCTCATTGACCAAATAACTTCTTTCAATTAATTATTCTTTTTATGTAAGGTCTTGTTTGAAATGGAAAAGTTAGCGTCACGAGCGGGGGATTCGAACCCAGCTAGGCGAAGGCCGTGAGCTCGAATCCCCCAATCGTGACACTAACTTTTTCTTTTCAAATAAGTCCATACATAAAAAAGAATAATTTTATAGTAAGTTCGTCATGAGGAATGCGGTCATCAAAACAAGTAAGTTTTGCAACTTATGCCAAGGTTTCAACCTTTCTTGAGGTCTTCATCAGAGCTCTACAAGTAATTTTATAATTCATAAATTATTAAAAATACAATAGTTTTCAGATAATAATGGTACTCTTATAGATATACAATCGTAATTACTTGTAAGAGGCCTGATGAAGACCTCAAGAAAGGTAAAAAAAAGAAAGCTTGTCATAAGTTATAAACCTTAATTGTTTTAATGGGCTCATCCTGATCTCGAGCTTTCTAGTGATATCCTGATGGTCGATTTATCCTTCGTTAACATTTTTTGTTTTAAAAAAATCTGATTTTAGACTAAAATCACAAAAATGTTAATATCTCAAGAAAGAGGAAAGATAGAAACTTCGTTCTGGTAGCACTGAACTATATGTTATTAATTGACTCCACCATGGCAGTATGAGCATTTAACCCTGTATAGATGAGCTTTTATTTTAATTGATCAAATGCTGTTTTTATTATGTTTTTAATAGGGCTTAAAATAATCTCTTTTTACCATTGATATTCAGCAAATTAAGCAAGTTAGCTGGATTTAGAAACTTTGCTTTTATTGATTATTCACAGGATCGTCGTGAAAATTCCGATCAAAACTTCATATCGCCAATAACGATTAAAAAAATTACAGATATCCGTCTTATGCCCGCAGGAGGTGATTTTTCGAGACGGAGAATTTCTGGAGTTAAAGGCGTTATTGGTGATGTGCGAAACGCAAATTTCACCCCGAAGGATTGTGCTTCACCGACCGATCAGAAAAAGCGTTCTCTGTATACTATGACAGACAACCACACAAGACAACAAACCACGAAGAAATAAATCTTTTCCCAGTCTTCTTCAACATGTGACGCACGGGCGTTTCAAATTCTTCTTCGATTTGTATGTTTAAAAAAAGCATAAATAAAAACACTGCTCAAAACGTTTAATTGGTTATTTGGCGAGAAAAAAAAGGAATTTAAATTATAAAACGAGATATATTTCCGATAGAAGTGTCGTTGCTAGGGTTAGAATAGCTTTCAAGCAATCGGGCTTTTGAAGGGGTCATGAGCCAGAGAGGTTTTGTGACAGTACAATGTGTACTTGGAGGTCATTCGCCTCGACGGCAATCAACCACACCTCCAACACAGCATGCATCCTGCAAAGCTTAGCAACTCATTCGATTGGGCTGTCACACAAGAACTTTCCTTCTTCCTTCACTTTCTGGACAGGAATTTGATGAGAAAACAGACTGCGAAATTCCTGGCAGCTTATATAAAAAATGATTATTTTATCAAATGTTAATTTAAAAGAAATAAATTCTCTATTTTTAAATTGTTTATTTATTTATGCCAGTAAGTAAAAATGAATTTCTTACGAAATTCTGTTTATATAGATAATTATATTTTTTTTAAATCATGAGTAGCCTTTTGGAAAAGTTACTTCCTCAAACCTTGTAGTCACATCCTTTGTCAGGATTTCAATGAAAGGATCATGTTTGATTTTCCTATATTAATATTGTATAAATAAATGTTTTTTTTTGGTATCTTTTCTTTGCTGGCTCCATTTCATCCAAGTCTTAAGGCTTAAAGAGCTCAAAAGGAGACACAGTCTAAGAAACATTTTTGAAATCATTCAACATTACTTTAAAGGCAGGGAAGTAGAAATTATAAGTATGCTGACCACTTCAAGACGAAAAATAACTCTGGGTTAGTTTTGGGGCCTTTTTTCTGCAATGGTGTCTTCAACAGTCTCCTATGAAGACGTGAAGAATTGGAAATTGACTGAATTCGTCTACGACCTGGTAACCCCAATAAGGGCCGATAACAAAAGGGAGCTTGATGAAAAGACGGAAAGCGTTACGTAAGTGAAATAACAAAATTGTGAAAAGGGTTCGGAAATCTTCCCTGATAAGTACCGCGCACTAATCGTAAAATGTGAGCTCACTAGTCCACTTGAAGTAAAAATACAGAACTTAGTAAACCGGGTGAAATGGCGAAATATCTCGGGATAGACACAGGAGATAAGTTAAACCCAACTCCCCCGGCCATAAAACTAAGAACGAGCACCCGGAGTACATTCTCTCTAAGTACCCTTTGCGAATAGTTTAATTTAATAAATTAATATATATTTTATAATTTATCATATAATATAAATATTTTTTACAATTTAACCCAGTGCATTTTAAACTTCATTTAAATATAACCAACTCTTTTTTTTTCTATGTACTATTGTTTGCCTGTCTGTATCCCAGGGTCTCATTAATTGGGGATATCAGACAAATAACAAACACAAATACACAGAATCAAGATAAAACAGCATAAAAACAGTCTGGTTAGCATTCACAGAGTAGTCGATATTCTTCGGGGCAATTGGGGGTAAGCTATTTTTCACGGAAATAAATTACGCTCAGACATTCATTCACACTACCCCAGTGTACTAGTCCTTTGGGTAATTGCGAATAAACCCTTTCATTCACGCAAATGAATTAGAATCATAAACCAGACCTACATTCACACTACCCCAGAGGCCTTGACATTGCTCGGGGTAATTGGGGATAATGAAGCTCAATTCAAAGCTTTATTATCTCAACTGAATGTACTAAATAGTACAAATAAAGTTATATATTAAAATGGGGGGTTAAAACAAAAAGAAGATTGGAGGGTAGCGAGAGATAATTTGAAAAATCTGTAAATTTCACCGTAGAAAACCGGCTCTTCTTTTAAAATTTGGTTGCCCCAGATGTCTAGGGAACTGCGTTTTCCCGCAGAGACTCGGAGGACAGAATTTAAACAGCGCGACCTCAATTCGCAATTCATGAGTGCCCGGCTGGGGGGGGGGGGTCGCATGAATAAAACTTCTCTTGAGTTTAATTTCGCTCAATTCTGTAGGGCACGCGGGGCAGGGAAAGCTAAACATCTCCGCCGGTCTGAGTAAATTAAATAATTAATTAATTTCAATCGGGCCGTTTAAAAGTGGAAAAAGGCCATCCTTGAACCGCTATTACGGCTGACATGTATAAAGTTATCTTTTGACTTAACTACTTAGGCAACTTGTTTCGCAACGCTGATTACGCAATTTCGAGTAGCGATTAGGGAAATTGTTTTGTAAAATGTATGGAACTTTTTAAAATCTTCGCTATTTATTAACTTTAAAACTTTTCTGAGAGGCAAATAAGGTATTTCAATCCATTATTTGTATTACTTATGATATATTTTACACAATAGTAAATTGGCCGCGGTGCGCAAGGTCGTAAAGTTTCTTTTAGATGTTCAGTTAACATTAAAAATACCCCTGGTTTTTGCCCATTTTTGAAAACTGGTTAGACCCAAATTTTAAGGGGCATGGGCACATGGGAAAAAATTGCTCCCCTCAACTAAGCGAGCATAAAAAAAAGAAATTTTTTAAAAATGTTATCCAACGAACAAATGGCAGACACTGTGGTTAGAATCTAAACAGAGAAAAACAAACATTTGCAGATAATATCTTCTGGCAGAACACGTAGCTGATGAAGATAACGGTACGGCCAGCGCGACAACCTTTTTACTTTTTGCACAAACTTAGCACTACGTAGTGATGATTCTGTTAGATCATCACCATCATCATTATCTCTTAATTTAAAACTACGACGATGATGATGAGGACGTTAATTCCCTTGTGATCCCCAGCTTTTTGGCTTATTGTTTTTTTCGTAGTACTTTAGTTCGGTTCAATTCCTTCTTTTCAAAAGTAGAGGGTCATTAACGGAGATTGGTTCAATTCCTTTTCTCGGATCATCTTGTCTTCCTTGAGCATTTGCATTGTCGAAGTTAAGCATTTGGCACTTTCTTCCTCCTCGTTGCGTAAAACTGGGTCATTGTTAAACAAGTGTGAATGTTGGATTTTCTCAGACCCAAGTGAGCGATATATAGTCCTCTCACTCCCCTGTGTTTTACTCTGTCAACCTGTGCCAATGTGTTGATCAGTTTGGACGAAGATTCTTCATTCTGATACCTCGTGTTTGGACAATTTCTCCTTTTATTTTATGTCGGCTCATCCTAAGAGAGAGAGAGGAGTCTAGATATGAATTTGATATCCCAAAATGCGGGTCCTGGGCGTATACCTGGTCTTCTAAATCGTCTTCTGGTTAATTGTCTGTCTGCTTGTTCATTACCCTCAATACCTTTCTGCTTTCTGCTCTTACTTCCAGGTTTTCCTTGATTTTGGATGTGACTTATTTGCTAAAGAATTTTGGTCTACTTGGCAATCTACAGTTATAAGATAGTTTTGTCAGTGTAACCGCTTTTAAGGTATTTTCTACTCCCAAGCAGATATTTTCTTATTGGTGATGTGATGATGAAGAGAAGATATTGGAAGCGGGTGTTTGCTATTCCACAAGCACTACAGCCTTTTAATTTACTGGACATTTCCTGGTTCCTTAGTTTAGTGAAATTTATTCAACCCTTGTTTTTTAGGAAGTAGAAGATCATTGAACCCTAGGTTATGTCCCCATTAAGCGGTTGTTTTGCATTTGACGATAAGTGTAATAGCTTCTTCCTCCTTAATACATAACCTAAACTAGGGATTACCGTTGATTATGTCTAATGGCCCATGTTGTGCATGTTTTCTCTGAAGCCAATTAACTACGGATATGTCATTGAGTTTTACCCTGCCTAGTTGTATTTTACAGTTTTGGCAAGGGTTAACCATGGACAGGTAGACAACTCGGTCTCGAAACGATCAAATTAAAGTCATCATTAATATTTAAACCAATGGCAGAAGGAAATTATTCAATTACTGGTATAAGCGTGGGTAAATATTGTCTGTTTTTCATTCATAAAAGCTACTTAGATGATTATCCAAATCATCGTCAGAATATTTATTCAAGCTGAATTACAGCCAGCGGCTGAAGGGTAAATTTTCAAGGAAATGGTTCAGACGCAAACCACTCCTCGTTGAATTGAGTGCTTCTAATGATCAGTAAACGACTCGGTGGTTCAAGCACTTATCGATATCCTTTTAATTACTTCATCGTTACTCCTTGATTAATTATATTTTGTGGAAATTGAAAGACATCTCCTTGGGAAAGACTGATAATAAGAACATTTATTGACATTGAAATACTAAGCCGTATCCAGCGAATGGTTTCTGCGGTATTTTCATAATACATAATTATGCCGCTTTCATGCGGAGGATTCAACCAGATGGGACTTAGTTAATCATTTCAGCTTATCACGTCCACCCTTCTGTCTTTGCCCAAAGTCATTCCGATTAGCATATTACCCTAGTGCTTCAATTTTTATATGATACAGGAAAAAATAATTTTGCTGAAAAAGCATAAGCGGTGAGAAATTATATTAGATTTATTTTTGTATGTTGCATAAAAACCTAACTTTGCAATTTGGCGTTATCTGAGTTTACGAATGGCTCAAATGAATAATTTTATGAGTAAATAAGAACTGATTTGAATAAAATAACTGTGCCAAACTTTCTTCCAGTGGGGACTAATGGCGTTGCGACGATAACGTAAAATGCATTTAGATTAATCGTCACCATCAATCATATTTTAAACATTATGAAATGTCTAGCTCCCACCGGATTTTATTTTCAAACGTGGCCATGAGCCGAACCGCGTCTGACTCCAGGCCAACTGACGCTAAATAAAACGCAAAAGACAGACCAAATATGGAACTGCATTCTGTCAACATGTTCATTGATACAGCTCCAAAATCAGTGAAAGAACCTGGTCAATTATATTCTGACCAAGCCCAAAATAACCGAGATCAAACTTTTTAATGATGCACATATTTGTCTTTCAAACAGAAATTATGCTACAATATTAATGCTTGAGTAACGGGTTGGCCAGAAGAGAATCTACACGACCAGCTACATACCCAACACCTACAATTGGGACAATAAGATCAAAAACGACTCCTTCATCTCAGAATGAACAAAATGAAAGAAGAAATTGTTCAAATTCTATAGGAGCATGGAAAACACATTGCTAGGGGCATACTCAATCGTGGCCCTACTTTTAAGTTATGCAATGAGAAGGATGAAACTGCCACCCGCATTATCTTTGAATATGAAGCAACCGCTCGACGGAGACATAACGGAATACCTTCTAATTGTTTAAAAAAGATTGAATCGATTGAACTGAATTAAATATCAATGAAAAGTATAGTAAATCAAAAGGCTGGACTATTAATAAAAAACACCTTCTTCCTAGTACCCTTCTCATCCTCATCAATATTTCACTATTGCACCAGCCAAAAAAGTACGATAAGAGCATTTTCATCGAGGTGTTTATAATTTATCACAGTTTATTACAGTTGTCATTATCTGCCGAGTATTTCAGAAGGGCCGGATAATCCCGTAAGTTGTTTTTAATGCTATCTCCCCAAAATAATTTAGCATTCAACCATAATTAATGAACGGATCAGTACCTAAATCACTGGATTAATTTTACACATTATTTAACATAATTTTGTGCAAAAATCTTTGTTTAAATGTACGTGTTGCTGAGAAACAAAGTCTCACAACTCAAATCATCATTATCCATCATGAATCAGATTTCTTTTGCGTTTGGATGTGATAATTTATCGTAATATTTTTTTTTAACTTTAAATAATATATTTAAGTGGTTATGGTAATTGAGGTTGGCAACATAAAAGGCCATATCAACCCGCGGAATATCGTTGTTTTGGAAAAAATATTCTTTTGTGTGAATTCGTTGGGTTCGAATGCAGAACTGCTTGGACCCTTGGACAAACCACTCTCTATATGATTGTGGCCGGTCGCGTACGAACATTTTGATTGTTGAATATGAACAATGGTGGGCTAGTTTGTTTTTCCATTTACGGCAACAACAAGTAAACTAATAAACAAAAGGCAAAAAATAAAATGACACCTCTCAAACACAGACGCAAAATGGATACGTTCAACACTAGAAATGCAAAATAATTTATTTGACAAATTATACATGAGAATGTATCATTAAACACCACAATTGTAACAATCACTCATTATACAAAAAAAAAAAAAGTTTTATATTCAATAGCACGGTTGAAGAAAATATATCGGACTAGCAGGAAGAAATATAAAAGACAGGTACAGAGAAAAATGGTTATGTGGTCACACAAATCCAAAGCGAAACATCAACAGTACAGACAAGCCTTACCACATGGAGTAGAAAAATTAGAAGTACATAAACGCAACATATCTAACTCGAAAATCTCCCGAATATACACATCGGCAACACCCACGAATTATGGGACCTCCTACGGCCGGAAGCAACAATTGGAAACCATATTATTATTATTATTTTTTTTTTTTTGAGAAGCAACAAAACTCGCTAGATTTAATCTTCCCGTCCTCCTACAAAATTATCCAAGTCTTAAATGGGCTTTCCCGCGCCCGTATACCTGAAACGCTTCAACCTAAATGACAATGACACCTGTTCCTGTAATCCTGCAGTACCCCAAACTTGGGAACACCTGGTGCTTGACTGCGATCTACTGGAGCAAATGAGGGCAGAGCTGATACGAAAGGTAGTCTTAGCAGGAAAAAATGGGCTAGTTTCATTAACCACAATACTCAAAGAATTTCATCAAAACGAGATCATCTTTATTAACTCAATCAACTTTGACCTGGTGTAACTGTTAATAAAAAAAGTAACGTGTCTATATGTGTAAAGGTATCTTGATAGGTCTTAATATTTATAATTAATAATCTTTATTAATTCAATGACTTTGTCCTAATATAATTGCTAATAAAAATTTAAAAAAATTAAAATGTGTAAATTTGTACTTTATCAAGATGCGAAAATTTTAATTAATTCAATGACTTTGTTCCAATATAATTGTTAATAAAAAATTTAAAAAAATTAAAATGTGTAAATTTGTACTTATGTATCAAGATGTGATAATTTTTATTAATTCAATGAACTGTGATTTAATATAATTGCTAATAAAAATTAAAATAAAGTAAAATATGTACGTACACGTTAAGACGCGATAATCGTCATTAATTCCAATGAGCTTTTCTAATATAAGTATTAATTAAAAAAATAATAATCAAGATCAACAACGTCATATGGAAATATAATTGAATTTGATAATTGTAAAAAATAAATGGACGATGTATCCTTAAAAACCTGCAATCATAATCGGGGGAAGATGGAAATATATTCCTTTGACAAGGGTTACTTGTGAGAGGAAAATAATTACAAACGAAATCATAATTTTGAATGTACGAATTCATCAAATGAGTTGTTTCGATCCACGGATGTTTACAAAATACCTTTGATCTTTTTTGTCTTCTTGGTATTTTGTTTATAAGCCTACATCTTTGAACGTATTCTTGCAAATTTTAAACCAGGCGTTGTTCCTCCTTCGTCTTTAAATTGCCCTATTTGTTTCATGTTTTCTGTACGATAACATGAATGAGAAACTTCGTAATCCGAAGTATCAAAATTATATTGAATTTTTATCACTTTTTAAAAACAAATCATTACTCTGTATTTTCGTGTACATACAAACAACGGCCGTGTCAACGCCAACCGTTGCGACCACCGACACCCCCAAATTCTAAATTTAAACAAAGGCACCATTTATTAGTAGAGGAAATCAAGAGTAAAGATAGTTGAAAATAGTTAAGTTAGAGTTTTTGATAAATTGAGAATCGCCATTTCCACAAATATTGGTTTATTTAAAAGTATAAATTTTCGATTCAAGGCAACGTTGAACAAATGTTAAAAAAAAGAAAAATCGTCTTTAAAAAATGACTTTGCTTTTGATTTTCCATTTATTTAATTGCCTCTCAAATTTAATTTTCATTTGATTGCTGATATTTTCCAGGGATTTTGCGAAAATTGCATTTATCGTAAAAAAAAAAAAACTATTCAAAATTGTTAGCCGCCATTTTTTTCTACATTAAACTTAATATAACCTGTTAACCATTTTTATTATGTATGAATCTGTCAGTACAATGGGTCTTATTAATTTTTAAACCAAAACGCATGGCTTGTTTTAAATTTTTATAATGAACAACATAATTTTATTTATACTCTATTTTTGTTAGCTAATTTAATGAAGTCTTCATGGTTAAAGGTTTTAAGTTTTGTAGTGTATTAAATGGTGTTGTTGATTTGTGAATTGATGAGGTTTTCGTGTTGGATGTGTTGCGTTTGTACATTTCTCCTGTTTTCTTCCAAGAGTTTCTTACTAGAAATTTTGAGGCATCCCTTATCACTGAATCTTGTTGGTGCCATTGTCTAATTCCTACTTTCTTATAAATTTTTGGGACTATAATTTCTGTTATTTTGGTGAATATTTTCCCTTGGCTTTTCCACTTTTCCGAAATGCGTCTTGCTTTTTTGAGTTCTCTGGCTGTTGTACAATTCTTATATAACAGGAGTGATAAAACTTTATCAACTTATAACAAACATAAATTTAAGCTAGCTTCAAAAAATATCAACATAAGAAAGTTTTTTTGAAGCGCTTACAATTACCGCACTGGAATCTCGATACTATTGAATGCAAAGATGGAAAACATATTAGTATAATGAAAACGTGGATGGGGCGAAAAGGTTAAAACTTTATGAAAGCTCTAGTTACCGTAATTACATTCTTCTTAGGGCAAAATGATCCTGAGAAAAAAAGAACAGGTCAAAAGTTTTAAATTTCACAATCAAGCAAACCTGAAGACTTACGTCCAATTCGAAACTACAAGGATAGCCTGGAAAGGAGCAAAGCCTGGAAACAATATGCTTTCTCTAATGTAAATGGTATGAAAGGAAATGATAAAGTCGAATATATTCAGACCATTTTCTGGATAAAAGTTTAAAAGTTTCTTGGAGAAGTTGCACAGCGGAAAAGAAGGGAAACCTTCGATACACGAGGCTTAGGGCAAAGTAAGAGGTTTAGTACTTGTACATTCTCGGAGGTAAAAGCAAGCCAAATGTAAGCCCTAGTAAAACAGGATTTATTAATTTAACATTGTTTGAATTCAGGAACTGAGCAAGACGAATTACATATATAAAAGATTGAAAAGTACATTAGAAATTACAATTTTACCATTGTCTGGTGTTTAGTAACCGTTAATTGTTATTTGGAAATCGTGTAATGCCAACGTTTCGATCTTTATTGAGATCATCCTCAGGGCTCAAAAGTGTTTTCTGTGTAGATGTGTCATAACTGTGTGTCGTGTTGAGAGTGCCAGTGAGATCTGATGGTTTATACCTATATGAAACGATGTCACGATAAAGAAAATGTTTTTCTAAAACATTTGTTAAATGTGAACAATTTTGTAAATCCCAGGACCTGAAGATGATCCCAATGAAGATCGAAACTTTGACATGATAAAGCAAATGTTTTTCTGAAACCTACATCACACCAGACCGCTTCTCAGATCTCCAAATTTTTGAAGAATCTGCTACAAAATTATTATAATTTTTCTTCTAACGGTCAGCTACGTCCGTTTTGCTTTTGTGTGATATAATTTATTGTATTTGTTATAAGATATGATAAAAATTCATATTTCAACTTATAAAATATGAATCAAATCACAATCTTGGGCCTAAGATTAAATCAAAAATGATATTCCAACCAGTAAATTCCTGCCTGTAAGAGTATAAACCATCCGACTATTAGCTGGAAATTAGTAATAGTTAGTATTTTGATAATGAGCGCTGAACTTGGTTATTACGCCACCCAAGGATGCCACTAGGAATCGTTGCTAGTGGTAGACGTTGTACACCATGAAATAGGTTATGCAGTTGGTTACATCCCATAAAGGTAAAACTTGAGGGCATTATACCGGTCCAGGTGCAAAACGGCCTAAATAGAGTAGAATGATGGCATGAAAACTATAAAAGACGCATTCTTAACTTTCTCTTAAGAAAGCCCTAGAATGTTAGACTCATAAGACCAAAAGCTCATAAGGACAACTTGTGCAGCATACTTTTGAAATGGTGCAAAAATATTGCAGGTTTTAAAAAGGCAGTCAAAACTACTTTAAAAAAATAAAATAAAGAAAATTTATTATAAATATTTTCCATCACAACCTGTATATATCTGCAAACAAATAATAATAAGCGCTTTTAACATAGAAAATCTTTATTCCGACTTGCAACAAAGTTTTGGAAGGTGTTTTCGACTTCTCGAAAAAAAATTTCACGCAAGGAGTGATGAAAATACCTAAGAAAGTGAAAGTCTATAGGCGAGAGGTCGGGTGAATATGGAGGGTGCGGTGGGCTTCATATCCCAAATCTGTAAGTATCGCAAATTGCGACATGCGGCTTGTCGTTATCGTGAAGAGGAAATCGGGTCCTTACGGCTTACCAATGCTGGACAAGTTGCAGGTTCCAATGTATTTTGTCAATTTCTTGGCAATATATTTCTACTGTGATAGTTCCACAATAATTCGGGAAATTATAGTGAACAACCTCAACTGTACACCACCAAACGGTCACCATAATCTTTTTTGAATGAAGATTTGCATTCGGGAAGTGTTCTGGCGCTTCATCCATGTCCGCTGACCTGACCTCCTGTTATCGTACCGAATTCATTTCTCATCGCACGTGATGGTTCGAATGAGAAATGGATAATTTTGATGGTGAAACGGATGAGACGTGCTAATTTTAAAGCGACCATTTCTTTGGGCTTCGATTAGTTCGTGCGGTACCCACTTCGAACTTCATTCTTTTACCAATTTGCATCAGATAGCGAAGTACGGTTGGGCGGTCAACATTAAGATCTTCCGCAATATCCCGTGTTGTTTTACGTAAATTATCTTTAATCGACGTTTTGTATTGATCGACCACAACGGAAGGCCTACCGAGACTTTCATTGTCTTCGAGATCGAAATTTCCGAAACCATCGCTGCACCGTGCATTCGTTAATGCTTTCCTACCTCCAAACTCTCTTGATGTTTTGAGCAATATGGGCCTTCGCCCAAGTTTAAAATTGTACAGCGCCTGATCAACCCCCTTTTTCAAAAAGCAGGGCCTAGATCAAAGGCGCGTCTCTGAGCTGGCAGGGTGTATGTGATAGAGCGGCAGGGCAGGATGAGGCGACCCAGAACAGGCATTTTTCTTCTATTATACCAATAGAGTTGAATTTTTGGCCAAGAAAATGGGATGGAAAAAAGGCTAGTCCGAAGAAATGAGGTCTAGATAAAGTACGACAGAGCCGGGTCCACAAAGATAAGATACTGTTTGCTTGAAAACAATGTACGATAATTGCCACATGAGATACACCCGTAAGAAAAGTGTGATAAATGACGACCTATGTATTCGTTTCATCAGCCAGTACGTAGTTACTGAATATGGGGAATATAAATGGGCTGAGTAATTCACCTTGATTGAAACCTGATTTAAGGAAAGTAGGAAAATCATGATTTCCAATATCCTTACATCACACATGTTCAACGAATGAGCCAATAATGTTTTTATTGCGTTCACAACTAACAGTGTGCAACTTAGGAGTTTTTGCTCTAACTTAATTTTTACCGTGTTTGAAGAAGTGTGTTACTTATTGCTAAACCCTGGACGGATTTCCTAATGTAATTTGTCTATACAGTTATTTTCTCTGGGTTGGCTTGGGTGCAAAACTATTTGAAGTCCTGACGTCAAAACTGTAATGGCACTGGGTCTAGAGACTGAAGAGGGGAATTTATTTTCATTTCGCTTTTAATTTTAACTACGATAATCCTAGTTAAAAATATGTAATGAGGTAAACACGTAGGTGGTTATGAAATACAGAATAAAAAGTTTGAAGCAAAAATCTAGTTTGGGTCGTATTTTTCGTAAAGCCAGTAGTATTTCATGACATTTCAGGACTTTTTTTACTTTCTTTCCAACCTGAAATTTCCACCCCCTGACCGGTAGGTCGTTGATGAAGGCCTGGACTGACAGGGCCGGTTTGAAAGGGGTGGTTTTGACGATGGTGTCGGGGGTGAGATTGTCGAACAGGGGGGGTAGGTTGAAGGGGATTAGTGAGATTAGTGACGTGGCCGCCCGTGCTGCACTCTCCCCAACAACTTTATCGATCTAGGCCTCCAAGGCCGGGCACCATACATATGCTCCGGCCTGTATTATTTATTCAAATTCATACAGCTTCCTACTCTAGGCCCCTCCCAAAAAAATCCTGAGTAGGTCAGGAGTAAAGTAAGAGGCTTTTTGTCGCAAGCACCCAAATTAGTACCGATCTATCAGAAATAGCTATAATTACAAAATGTACCAATAGTACCTAATCAAATGAATTGTATAATATTTTGCAATGCGACCTTAAATAATTTTGAAGTAAAGTTCTATGTAAATATAAATCATAAATTTATTCGTTTTGTACCTATAGAAACTTGAAAACTCCTCTGGTTTTATTTTAAACAAAATAATTTAACAAATAACTTTCCAGCCAAAAATGCCCTGAATTTTTTTTTATATTGAAATAGTTTAAAAAATAAAAAGGCCAATTAATTTCTCTATTACCTACAACATATTTTATACATCTTTTATCTGTCACATTAAACTTTTTTAAATTCAAATCAAGCCTTTTTTAATTCAAATATTTTTTTTTTTTCATTTCAACGCAATCTTGTTTTTAGCTTCCAATAACTTTTTTTTTAATTTCACGTCATCACTATTTTTAACATCAAATTAACCTTTTTCAGTTGCAAATTAACATTTTTTTAAACCAAACAATTACGTTTTTCTAATTTCTGACTAATGTTGCACATTTGCTCTAAAAAAATTAATATAAAATAATTGATATCATAAAAAACCGTATGGAAATTAATACAACTATGATGATAAAGTAATGAAAATTAAGTTATAATTATAATTAATTAAGCGATTTAAAATTGAATATAAAAATAACGGATTTTTATTTTAACTTATATTAAATACATTCAACTTGATATATAGCTTTTACGCTTAATTTCAAATTAACTCGTTTTAATTTCAAATAACCTTTTTTTTTAAATATCAAATCAATTCTTTTTAGCACAAATTAACTTTTTTAAATTTCAAATTAACACTTTTTAAATAAAAAATAAACCTCTTTTTATTTTTAAGTAATCTTGGATATTTGCTAAAAAAAAAGTTTAATATAAAATAATTGATTTTTTGAAAAACCATATGAAATTAATTGCAAATATTATGTAACAATTAAAATTAAATAATTAACTTATTTAAAACTAAATCTTAATTTGATAATAAAAAAAAATGGAAAAATGAAATGGGCTCTCATTGAAAATACCATTTAGAAATTAATGAATTTAAAATTGATCATTATATATTATTAATTAAATTAATAAAACAATCTTCTTTTAATTGGAAAATTTAATAATCGTTATTAGCTTAAAATTAAATTATAATTTGGTAAGAATAAATAAATAAAATTGGTCAAAAAATGGTAAAATACTACATTGAAGTTAACTACAGTAAAAGTTCTATTATAATATTAAATATAATCAAATTAATTGGAGAATTTAATAAATATAATTAATTTCAATCGTATACTGATGTTAATAATCGGAGCTTTTTTAAATTATAAAATAATTATTAAAATTTAAAAATGGAAAATTAATAGAAAATCATTTCTTTTTATATCCTTTATTTTTAAATTTAATTTTTAACTTGAATTCATTTTAATATTTTCTTTTAAGAGATAAATTACTTTTTATATAAAAAAAATCGCAAATTTACAGGAATTCACTTTTACATTATCACATTTTTTAACAGGTTTCTTTAAATGCTTTGATGAAAGGGTTAGTATGAAATGAAAAAAAAGGTTAATGTGAAATTAAAAGGGCTCATTTGAAATAACGAAGAGTTAATTTGAATTTAAAATGGGCTAATTTTCAAAAAGGAAGGGCAAAAAGGAACAGTTGCTTTATAGAAATAGTAGTTGAACATTAGTAATAAAAATGCAGGCAGAAAAAAATCGATGTATTACGGCGAGGAGTTTTCACCGTTAATAACGTTCCTCTGACACTTTCCCTTAATCAATCCCAGGAGTAGATCAATCAAAGTTAGACTTTCACCAACAACGGCAGTGTATTAATTAGAAAAGATAAATGAATAAATCATCACATCAACAAACCAATCGGTTATGAATTTTTCAACGCGGAGGAGACGAAAAAATTTGAATGAGCATGTGAATTTCGTTACGATTTATACCGTGAAGAGGGAGAGAATGATAGATTTGGCTTATACGAAGATTAATGCAGTGATAATAACCGAAAAGACATTTCAACATGAAGTCAATAAAAATAATAATTGCTAGAAATTATCTATAAAAATGTTCTATGTAAAAACCATTTCCATAGTGCCTGCAAGAGCCTACATGAAGTACAAGATGTTTTGGTCTAGTTCGACTCTTGGAAGTTTAGCCTCACATCGTAGCCCCTTTGTGACGACCTGCAGCTTCAGCCCGTCACCCGAAACTCGGAAAATATGGTGCACCGAGTGTGTATAAGAGCACACCAATTGCAATGCTGTTATGTTTAGTGTTCTGCGTTTCTATCTGGATAATAACAGCAGGCGCCTAAGAATACCGAGATCAGGGGATGCAAACAATGCCCTAGTTCGTGCTGCCTTTGCAGTTTGGAAGAGGTATGTAATGCTGCTTATATACTCGATCATATATTACAAAAAATATTTTTAAAACTTATTTGGAGATTGTGAGATGCGGTCTGGTTTGACGTAGGTTCCAGAAAAACATTTTCTTTATCGTGCCAACGTTTTGATCTTTATTGAGATCATCTTCAGCGCTCAAAGTGTTTGTTTTCAGTGTAGGTGTATCATTATTGTATATCGTACGACACTTGAGCTCTGACGCTCGAAACGTTGGCTTAAAGAAAATGTTTTTCTAAAACAAACTTCACGCCAGACCGCACCTCACTATCTCCGAATAATATTAACTAACGGTCACTAAACACCACAAATGTTTTTAAAACTTTTTGTTAACTTTTCAGGCAACTGTGTCAGTTTATATAATCGTCCTAGTCTATCACGTTTCCTTTCAAACCTCTAACTCTATGCACCTATTTATTACATTACATTTTCTTTTCTAAAAATGTGTAAACTTTTTTTTTTTGTTAATTCATTTAAATTTCAAATTACCTACAGTAAAGCAATGCTTTTAAATTTTGTTTCGGAATCTGCTCGGTGATATATTTTCGTCTGGACGTTTCTTTTTGCCAAGTGATTTGGTTGTAAGGGGATATAAGCGGAAGGAGGGTACTTACCTACTTACAGAGTCCAGTCACCGAATATGTAGAAAATCGGAAACGCCGACATACCAAAACATCTAGGATTGGCAGAAACGCCCAAACTTGAAATTATAGAATGTACATTAGTTAGCTGTAATTAGAAACGTCATAAATACTTAATTAAATTGAGCAGGGTGAATTTTTGTTAACAAAACGACCCCACGAATTAACAAATTGGGACAAAGCTGTTATTGTCGAATGAATTTTACTGAACAATTGGCGTCGACGAAGTGGAACGGATGCTTTCAATCCGCATAACTTCGCTATCCCGGCTTATACAATGCACGTCCGTGCTTCGCGTATCATAACCATGACTGTCATTAAAAGAGAGTCCAATTTAAAAAATGCATCGCACAATGGGAATTCATTTGCAGCCCTATCGGGCCAGCTTCTCCTTTTGTGTAACGCGGATTTTCATGTATATTGAAAATGTCTGTTTTTGTAACGAAATCAGATGATATATTTATAAAGTCGTTTAAAGAGGGCAACATAACAATTATTTTTGAAATGAATATTTGGGCATTAACATAATACAAAACTCAACTTAAAAGAATCAACCTATTGATTAATGCTAGTATCGTGCTTTAATGAAAATGTATTAAACAATAAAACGGCGTCTCCGGGCGGCCGTTTGGATTTTAATGTGCAAAAACCCATCGCTGAGTATCGACCCGGCTTCCTCCACGTCGGGGAAATGGGTCCATAAAATTGTTATTGGGCAGTAACCGTTGAAAAGCAGTGAGATTGTGATACTTTATGGAAGGCGAGCTTTAAGTGAAACGTCGTCTCTAAATCCAAATCGCTAGCTCGGAAAACCCACAAGCTTAAAGTAATTTACAAAGAATACGAAGATAAGTAACAAATCAATTTCCATAAATTAGAGATATTTTTTATTGTCTCATTTGACCAAATTTTTATCCTATCTGGCTGGAGTTTTTCAAATTGAAAACTAAATAATAAAAAATTAGACACTAGGCTTTAACGTATTCTTCTAGCTCTAATGTCTCTCTCCTTCTCCCCCATTCTAATAAAACGCTATGCATCAATCAATCTCACCTCACTTTTTCTTTTTCTCCATCACTCTCTCGCTCCGCTCTCCTTCCCCAATAGTTTAACTGTAACATCTTGGCCTAATTGTCTAGCTCTAACGTTTTTCTCAAAAAGTATAACTTGAATGGTTTGCTCTAAAATTCTGTATTTTCAAGTTTTCTCTAAAACCTCTAACTTTGAGCATCTATGTATAAAGTACATTCCATTTTCTTTTCTAAAAAAGAGATACATTTTTTCTTAAGTTTGAATTTCGACTTGTTTGTTGTAGTAAACCAATGATATGGGAAATACACTTATCATTATAATAATAATAATAATTTTATTTGCGAATAATCAAATTATCAATTATCCTTTCAGAAAAATCAAGCACGTATTTTCAGCATAGCTAAAAACATTTTCGATTTGAGCAGATCATTAATATTTAAAGGAAACAACAGGGGACCTAAAACCGCACCTTGAGTGACGTCAAAGGCGATAAGCAATTCCAACTTTTGTTACCTGAGTTCTACCCACTAAAAGGCTCAATAAGTTTCAGTGAAGCCTCAACAATTACTTTATTTTATGTATTTTTTAATAACAATCGATGAAAGTCTTTGTAAATATTGAAAGATCCCAAAATCTGATAGTCTTTATCCAATTCTTTTAAATATTGTTAACAAGATCAAAAAGTACCTGTTCAGTCGTTTTACCAGGCTTGAAACCGTATTGGCTGGTAATTGTATTATGGATCTTAAGAAAATCAAATTTCTAAAATTTTAGCCAAAATCAAAGAAACAGCTCTGTAATTATTATCATCAGATTTTGGAACTGATTTAAATAAACAGATAATTAATGATTTTTTTTTAATGGAGGAGAATTTATGAAGTGAAAAGGCCCGGTTGCAATTATGAATTAGAGGAGGGATGATAAATTTAGAGATTTTTAACACAAAATTATTTAAAAAATTATTAAAAAAGGAATTGCTATTTTTTTAGGTTATTGAAATGTGGTTCTAATTCAGTTGTAATATAGGAAGGGAATGTAACAAGAAGAAGTAGGAATAGAACTCACTGAAATATATATCGTTTTATCTGCTGTGAAAACATCCAAAACATGGGAATATGCAGACCTATTGTATTGAATTGTAAATTATTCTTTTTTCAAAAATCCAATGCCTTATGAATATTGCTGAAAATTAAAAAAATAAATGCAAACTTATATTTTTTTCTTAATTTATTTCTTTATTTATAAATGTGTAGAGAGATTTTACTACAATGATCTATTTTGGGGTTATTTATTGGCAAAAAAGAATCCAACTGCAGATCAACGTTTAGAAGAATGTACAAAAAATGAATAATTAAAAATGTTAAAATGTCCTATCTTTGGCCAATGCGAAGAAATCTTTACGAGGCATAACGGGTATTGTTTGTAATAATTTTTTCCAAACAAATATATGTTTCTGTAACAAACAATTTAGGAGCTAGGTTAAGAAAACAATTTCAGGAAAATAAAGAAGACCGAGGAGAACGAAAATGAACAAAAATCGAATGTGAACGCTCGAACAATACGCTGTCAATGTAATAAACCCGCCAGTGCACGACGGAGAACGCAGAGTAATTTATCATGAGTTCGCCATCACGCCTGGAAGTTCAGCCCAAACAGGGCGAATCCGAGACAATATGATCAATAAAGTCAACTGTGGAGCGACTTCTAGACACTGCAAATATTTACCGACTATAGGACATGTGCTATATAATATTAAAATATCGAAATATTGGTAGTATGTAAAAGTTAATTTTGACAAAAAAAAAAATTTTATCAGTTGTTACTGAAATGCTCATGTTGAGGATTAAGCTGAAGTTTTCATGTAACATGCAAGACTTCAATTAGATGAAAAGAACACGTTTCTTGAAAACAAAATGGATATTTTCTTTGATCATACTAGCACATAGTTAATTACGGACCATTCCAGTGAAGGACAACTCGCATTTATAGATTAAATTATAATTATGAACTGTTAACGAATTATTTGCAACAACCGCAAGTGGACTGTTACTTTGTAGAGAAGATGAACTAATTAAGTTGAAAGCTATTTGAGGTGTGGCCTGGTGTGACATAGGTTTTAGAAAAACATTTTCTTCATCGTGTAAACGTTTCGATCTTTATTGAGATCATCTTCAGGGCTCAAAGTGTTTGTTTTCCGTGTAGATGAGCCCTTATTGTGTGTCGTGTTGACAGCATACGTTATTTCATGTTTGGTCTACTATCTAGGCCCACTTGAATTCAACTTAACCCATATTGGCATTATTAACCATTAATGAGTAAGTCATAAATGTAATCTAAAGGTCCCGAGTTTATATGCAGAGGCCCTTCGAACCCGTCATAATTACAAATGGGCTTTCAAAAACAACCCCTCTCTCAGTCTGCCTATCTGTCTCACTCATACATCTCTCTCTCTCTCTCTCTCTCTCTCTCTCTCTCTCTCTCTCTCTCTCTC
>CM077108.1:26645443-26668286 GCA_039619505.1 Cimex hemipterus
TCTGGATCTAAGATGGTATTATGACTTTTCTTAGATCTTTTAATTTATCTTGGTTTTTTGTAATTTCTTGGATACTTCTGTTTCCAATGTTATTAATTAAAAAAGAAAAAAAATTGAAGAAGTTTCATTCTAAAGGCATTTTTGTTCAAGCAATTCAATGGCTGAAAAAGGTTTTATCCTACAGAATTTTGACCCCGTGAAAAGTATGCCACGCCACGGGATAACTTAGTGTAATCTCGAGAAGGAAGGTCGTGGCTTTGGTAAAAGTATGACCTTATAATGTTTCTCTTTTTAGATAATTTAGTCGAAAGGCAAAATTGTCCAATTTTGACGAATAGGAACCGGCTCATATCTCTACATCGAAATCCCACTTAAACCTCGAGGTTTATGGCTCAACATTCAGGAAGAACTATTTGTCCAATTAGAGATTCGCACCTGATAGATAATTAATTTAATCTGAAATTGACCTTATCTGAAAAAATTGAGTGGATATTCAGAAAAATTTGTTATACCTTTCAATTAGAAGCGGTAATTAACGGTGTGACTGTTCTAAATCCTTGCGAGTATCGGTTTATACGGTTACATGGACTTCTAATTACCTACTCGTTTACTGCAGTTTGCTCAAGCATCACTACCACACTACATACATAACTGAATAATACGCACATAATATACCAAAAACAGGGCACTTGTATTTATTTGTTCGTAGTCCATCAAAACTAGATATAAAGTTATAAGCTTATAATAAGCCTTAAAACGTAAAGACAACATTAATAATTTCTTTTTAAGTTTATAGAGTGATGCTAATTCTTGTACACTCTTTAGAGTAGATAAAGAAAATCAATTTCTTCCGTTTCAGAGCCTACTTGTCAAATGAGTTAATTGGTATTTTAAATTGTTTTATTCAATAAAACTATAAATTTGAGCTTGAAGCATGATTTTATGTCGAGATCTCACCCGAGCAGATATTTCGAAAAACGTCAGACGTTGCGTTCTTAACTGATTGCCATACAGAAGGGATCTTTGACTGCACCATTGAGGAAGTTCTTCTGGAAACTGTAGCCCCATTCCCACCATTTATTGAGGACAACTTTGTGTTAATACATGAAAATGCTCGACCGAAGTACCTCGAGTTGCCCATTACTTGAAATATGGATGGATTACCTCAATGAATTGGCCAGCACGTTCTCCTGACATGAATCCTATAGATCAGTTAGGCAATGGTAAAGAGAAGGGATAGACATCATTCTCCCAACTCCGACAACCGTTCAACAACTTCAAACCGCTCTTGTTGAACAATGGGATTTTTCAAGACGAAATCCAATCGCTTATTTACTCAATGCCTAAGAGACTTAAGGCTGTCCAAAAGGAACAAATAGATTAAAGATATTTAATTAATGATCTATGACATTTACACAACCTTCTTTGTTTATTTTACTAGAGCTGCGGAACAATTACGTACGGAAGTGAATTGTTTAGTATTGTCGTATGTTTGAAACACAAGTGGAAAATTAGTATATTCAATCGATACTCTGTTGTCATCTTCGTATTCAAATGTCGTTCACCTCGTCATGTTTGATTGTCAACTGTTGGGGCGTTTCGTCTTTTCATATCTTTCAATCTATCTGAATATAATCAATAACAAGTAGATGTCCCGTTCTGATGAAATGAAAACTGGATTTTTAAACATTTCTCTGAAATGAAGAATTTGTTCAAAACTGAGTGAGAACCGTTTATGTTCGCTGTGGTCAATACTACTACTACTATAAGTCTTTATTGTTTAATATATATACAAAGTTTACGGATCGGCATTATATATTACAAAGCAAAAAGACATTCCTCATGGTTTAAAACCGTCTGAGGGCTGTGGTCAATATTTAACAAAGATGTTTGCTAGTAGAAAATGAACATGAAAAATTGATCAAAGCAAACTAAGCAAACGATAGTAATAAACACAATATTTTATTTGAATTTTCTTAACAGACGGTCTCTTCTAAATGCATAACCGTGTTAACAGGTAACTGTATAGATGGGTACGGGTAGGTGTGACTTGGTATTAGAAAAACATTTTCTTTATGATACCAACTTTTCGATTATTGAGATCATCTTAAAGATGACACACTTGTGTGTCGCCCTTAAGATGATCTCAAATAAGAATTGACTAAAAGTCACTAAACACCACATTATTAGACTTGACAATTAATAAACAACTAAAACAAGAACTAATACCTCATGTAACGTGCTTTTCCAAACGAGTTGACGAGAGTTTTAATCATTCATTACAGTTAGAAAATATATTTATTTATTTCCTTTCGATTGGCTCAAGGATTTCAATATTTATCCCTTACTAACGCGGATTGATTTTGAAAAAAATTATCCTAGTTTACTGCTGGGGCTTTGGTCTTTCCGTTTTTGTACCAGTTTATAATCCTCCATATTATGGTCTTTTCCTCTGCACATCAAAAATATATTTAAAAAACCTAATGTAAGAAACCTTGAAAAATATGCACAACGTAGGCACACTTAGTGCACATTCCCACTTGATTGAAGGGTGCAAGTCTTTGGCACCATATAGTGTGCATGCAGGATTGCCAACCGGTAAGAGAATCGCGTTTGAGCAGAGCAGCGAATATTTGCATCCCCTGTTCTGATGTTTGTAGGAGACCGGGGACGCATGTGTTGTTTTGTACCCCCTAGAGTGTTTTGGGAGTTATTAGCGTGAATGCGAAGGATGAGAGGGCCGATGGAATATTGCGTACCGACCCCCTAATTAGATTAATTATATAATAGGTGTAAAGGGTGATAGAGGATATGGAGTACTCCTGAATGGTATGTAATTAGGAAAGAATGTATTTAAGAATGAATGAGAGTGGTAAAGGATTGAAGTAATTGCTTAGAGGGCTGTTGTGACCTAGCCCCTAGAACCTAAACAGATAAGACTGACAACGAGACCCGACGGTGATGATGAGAATGGTGGATACTAGAAAGTGTCGGTTTTCTTGCTCAATCAATGCAGCCTTCCAGCTCATTGTGCTTTCCTAGTTCGTTAGTTCAGTACAATCAACTCGATCCTTTTCCTTTAGTGATCGTTACAGCCATTGCTGCTATTCGTTTACCTGGGTGTATGTACTTGGTTTTCAAGGTTGTTTCCATTGAGAGGTTGCTTCGCATTAACAGATGATGTAAGTAGCTGCTTCTTCCTCCTCAATACATAATCTCATTGAATATACCCATGCTAGTTTTCTAGCACCTCTCTTTATCCATTTCTCATTCTATCTTTTTCGAACCCATTCTGTGATAGAGACTTCTATGCTTAGTTGTGTTATCGTCAATATAGGTTCAGGGCTTATATAATATAGTCTGGCAGATACTTCTTTGGCCAGTATGCCAAAGCCCAAAATTCCCTTGCATCCTGGTAGCCAAAATATCATTAGGCAGTTGAGGCCTCCTGGTAATTTACTGGAAATTACGCAAAAGCCGGTATTATCGGTGGATTTCAAGAAGCTCAAATCTGTTTACGTATATACACCCGTGTGAAGAGTTGAGCTTATACAATATAAAACAGTAAACCGAAACAAAAGTACAAAACTATAATTTCACAAATATGTAAATTGTTTATTCTTTTGTCACGGTTTATAGGACCAATTGACAAGAACGTTCGAGACGTGTCTAATATTTCCCTAGTAACAGCCAAAAAAGTGATTTCGAGAATCAGAAAAAATTTGAAAAACACCTAAAGCACTATTGTATTTTCCGTAAATTATCGCGTTAATCCAAAGTTTAATTAATTATGTGAATTATTACTAACTGTATCTAATAATTATTCAACGAAAGCAAGTAATGTCAATTAGATAAAATAATAATTAAATTAAAACCTTCATTTAATTTAAGGTTAAGATTATATTGCACTATTAAGTTTTCTTCTTTCCATTTTATTCCATATAATTAATTATGAGTTGTAATGGGACAATTATTATTTAGTTATTCTTATATATAAAGTGCAGTTATATGAAATTTGCATAGGGACTAATGAATATATTTAGATTTTTACTGTTTCCTCCTGTTCGTAACCGTTGAAACAGGTTTTTGACTATACAATTATTGAACATATTTTCGTACCTAGCATATATTCTTAAATATGGATAAGATAACATTTTTGGACTTTGCGGATTTAATGATTTATAAAGTTCAAATTTGCACGACACACATACGCACGTGTAGACTTAGCTCACTTCTCGCTGTCCACAGGTAATTTCAGATTTCATAATCTATAAGAAATTACCGGTAGGCCTCAAAAATCACCTACCCCGGGACGTCGGTCTTAACCTTGCCACGATGGAGGTTTGACTCTGCGGCTATCTACAGCTAGGTCATTACGCTCCAGTGTAATCAGACTCCCATTCACACCCTCAGTTACTCTTTTTCCACATATGTACTTACATTTTTTGATATTCTTCCATCACGCTGTATAATTATTATGTAACTAACCTCATTGAGGGTAACCCTATCAAGCTACGCTAGTAAGTACATTTACTCCCAACGTGGACACAAAACTCTGTACTATAAACAATAAAACAACTATGTTTCCTCCAAGAGTCCCCAAATACTCCCTGCCTGCTCAAGCACAATTTTCATAAAGAGTAGTATTTCTACGTGCTCTCTATATGGAGCCAAGGAATGAGACACATCGACTAACACTGCTCTACATGCTCGACAAATGGCTTTGGCACAAAAGTAACGTCCATGTGTCAACCTCGCATGGTCTATTCTTAATCGGGTGAGGATGGCCCTACATCTAACGGGTCAGATCCTCCGAAGGCCACCTATCGACAGTACGTAGATATGTGAGAACTGTTCTACCAATCTGGCTCATGGAATCTGCTACCACATTCTTTCAGTCATGCTCTTTATTACATTTTTAACGTCCAAAGGCCGGATCGCAGTAGTAATATCCGGGGAGGGTACAGATCTTAGTCGCCTCTTCCGCCTTTCCGTTACCCTCCAGATCTATGTGTCCGGGTACCCGTACAACTACCACCTTTTTGCAGAGGCGCTCCAATTCATTGTCTCTTTCCAACTGGAGCATCTCGAGGGGTCGACCTCAACCTCGCTAGTTAAGCAGAGTCAATATCATCAAGAATCTGGGGAAATTTGGGGACTATTGCTCGTTCATTTGCTTTCATATTACAAAGTATTTTAATGTTTAATGCAATACTTTTATCCTTTGTTGTAAATTAGTAACGATGGTACATCTTTTACTGTAAATTACTATATCTTAATATATATTTCAAACTTTTGTATGTTAGATATTTTATAGAGTTTTATTCATTGAAAATTATGATAAATATGCTTATGTGCTTTGCTCGTTTTAAATTTATTGAACGTCTTTCTTTATATCCTGTATGTAAATAGTGCATTTTATATCTTAAATTTTTATATAGCACGAAGTGTCCCTTATAATTTTAACTGGAAATTTTAAAGAATTTATTGTTTAATAGTTTTGAAAAAGTCTATATTTTTGCCAATTTTTTAAATAATGGAAGAAAATAGTTGATCAAATTGTTTTTCTAAATTAATGGTTCTTAATTTTATCTTCACTAGTTTGTCTTGAATCATACTTGGTGAAAAGATTAATTTTATTTATGATGTCTTGAATACGAGAAAAGTTAAAAAAAAAAGCTAGTTAAAATAAGAAATCCATACATCGTGATATTTGTTTGCCATATACTTAGGCTATATTTCTTCCAGGATATTTCCATGGCATAGATTCCAAAGGTGAAAAGGAATGCTTTTTCGATTGGAGTTCGCCAAATAAGCATTAAATTTAGAAAAGGCCGTGCAAATATCGGATGCCAGATAGGGGGAAATTGGTCCTTGACATGTATGTAGACTGATAAAGCTAATTGTGGAGCAGCGAGGTGGTTGAACTCAATCTAGGTCAGACGGTTACTATAGCAACATCCTAGATATTTGGCAGAGAAGCCTATATCGACCTTAGGCCGGATATCCGCTGTCTTTTAAGCCCACGAAGCCGTTCGATATTTTGAAAGTGAGAAATATCTGGCTGAAACCAATGTTTAAATATTAAGAAAACAGAACCTTTTGTCCGTAATAATAAATAAAACAACATTGGAAATAAACAAAGCTCTTAAATAAAGGGAGGATTTGCTATTTTTATAATAGAAATAATAACCATAAAATAGACCTAGCTGTTATTTCAATAAGCAACACTTAAATCTTTGAAAAATAGAAAAACACAATGTTAATAAAGAAAAACAGTACAGGTCAATTGTTAGACCTGTGGCAAAACTTTACGTCGCCATCTTCAATTTGTCCATAACAAGATAAGGAACCATTTGGTACAGAATATGATGTAAAGATTATAACGTTAAAACCTTGCCTGGAGTTAACTGAATAAATCACGGTGATAAAATCTATTTTCAAATACAAATTATTGAGCATTTGGCCTCGCAAGATAAAAGAAAGACTTCAGTTATGAGAATGAAGGCCGAATTAAAATTTACCACAGCTTTAAACAGTACATATTTAAATTATAAACTAAAATAACTTGTAAATGGATTGTCGATTTTTGATACGCTAGTAAGCAATGAAGGGTTGAACATTTTTTAAATTTTTTTTGAATTCAGAAACCGTGAGATGCGGGCTGGTGTGATGTATGTTTCAGAAAAACATTTTCTTTATCGGGCCAATGTTTCGATCTTTATTGAGATCATCTTCAGGGCCTGGGATTTACAAACATTGTTTACATATAACAAGTAATTTTAAAAAATTGTTTACTTTTAGAGATACTTTTATTGAATATAAAAAATATTTTTTGCATTGCACGTAGCTTGCGTTACATTTTGTCTGTGGAAAAGTGAATTTATACATCGCAAAATATATTTTTTATATATTCAATCAATGTATTTCTACTCACTCAAAGTGTTTGTCTTTTGTGTAATTGTGCCATTCTTGCGTGCCGTGTCGAGAGTACCAGTGAGATTTTGCTATTTTGTGTTTATATACGTTTTTCTGAAATCTACATCACACCATACCGCATTTCACGATTTCTAAATAAATATCGAATAACGATCACTATTTACCACATATTTTTTTAAAGAAAGCCCGAAAGAATGAAATAATAAAACTTTGTTGGAGTTTTATACCAGTTGCTAAAATTTATGATCCGGGATTTCCGTTTATTACAGGACAAAAATGTTTGGAGCCATTAAAACAAGACGTCCTATAAATTTGGAACATTTTGATACCTTATGTCCTTAAAAAGACCTCATCGGTACACAAGAGAGGGATGCTTAGTAGCTCCACAATATCGTACCACAAAGCTATTTTTTTATTTCAGGTGCAATGATAATTCTCAGGGTAATTGCTGTTAGTAATTTTTAAAAGTGCCATGAAATAATACGATATTACGTAGATCATAGGTTTAAGTTTTACTTTACTTATTAATAACAGATCCTATTGGTGTTTTCATAAATCTACTGAAGTTGGAAGAAAGATGGTTTATTTTATTTATTCAGCAATATGTACTTTTTAAATAAATTAAGTTAGCCTTCTGAATAAAACAATTTTTGATTCATCGATGGATAACAAAGTGAAATGAATAATTCCAACAATCAGTACGCGTAACATGAAACATGCATGTTCAGGTTGAGGAAAAGTAGAATCGTGTAAACATCGAGGGATATTAACAGGAGGTTTCTAATGCTAATATGTTCCATTATGAAACCCCGTCGTAACTACCGGCGTCGGCCTTGGATAGAACAGAAGAAACGTTTTAACAAGTTGGTTTAAATTGGTAGCTTTTTGGTGAAAATTCGAAGGTTTCCACACCTGCTTTAGTCCCGGCCAGATTCATGGTAATTTAATTTGATTTATTCCTTGGCACATTGGGCCGCAGACAAAAGTCCATTTCTGACAAATCCTTTTACATTTTGGTGTTAGGTCAAACGTTTACTTGAAAAACTTCGGTTTGTAATATGGACGAGTAGAATGGAGCATGAAGCGCCTTCGTATTGTGGGCCTTCGTGAAAAAAAGGCCTTACCTTAATTAAGAAAGGAGCTGTAGTTCAATCGTTAGGGCTTCGGGTTTACAACAGGATGTAAAATAAATCCAAAGTTTAATTTGACCTGACTATCTTCTGTTTAGTGCATCTAAATTTTTACGGCCTGGGCCTATAATCACGTCTAGGTCTGCTCCCTCAAACATGTTGAAAAATACAAAACTGAAAGCTAGATATCTCTTACAAATGCCGGATACATTTCTCAAGACATTTGGGGAAAAAGTTGCAATAATTCCTCTTGGATCGGAATAGCGGCAGTTCTTCTCCCATGTGAACGACAGAACATAAAACATTCGGCTTAACATTAAATTTAGACTGATGGACAAATATAACGCACTAGTCAATTTACCTGGTTTAAAATTAAATCCATCACCTTTCTACATTAGTTATAGGTAATTAGGAACTATCGCAGTCAAAACAATCGGTAAATTTTTCCTCCGTTTGTTACTTTTGTACTGATTAGCCATTTATACAAAAAGTAGTATTATGACTTTCCGATCTCTTACGCCTAACGATAGACAAAGTAAATCTTTTTCCTTCGCTGATTTCATTTGATATTATATTATTCTAAACCCTTTTTCAATGGCTCCGGTCCGTCATTTGAATGAATATGAGAGTTCTGGATCATGATATTAGAGAAAGATACAGGCAGTGCGAATCGTTAGGAGACAGTATGAATCACAATACAATAAGAAGGGTATTTCGGCGCTTCAGAGAAAGAGGGCTTCGTACTAGAAGGGTAGGGTCAAACCTGCCCTACTGACCAGAGAGACGATATATTCATCCATCGTCAGAAAACCGCAGTATTTGGGGAAATGATCTCATAAGACGAGACCGAAATGTTCCGATTTCCTCCAAGACTGTAAGAAGAAGGCTCAGGGAAAATAATCTCAGGGCCCGTCACAAGGGTCACACGGGAACATGTGAGTTGAACATTGAAAGATTGGGGACGAGTTTTCTTTATGGATAAGGTGAGTTGGTCTCAAATTTTTAAATGGGCTTAATTTCATATAGAGAGGAGGAAGGTATACCCCATGTTATTTGCTTCCTCTGGTGGCATTCATAATTGATTTTTCGTCATTTCTTTGGACATCCCCACCCGACTGTTTGTTGTGTGAGGAAAATCTAACTTCACTAAGGTACCTATGCGACAATTGAAGACTATGTAGTGCATTTGCTTTCCATGTCTATGAGCAATTATTTGCTAATTTGGGATAATAGATAGAGAACGTTCTGTGAATGACTACTTGAATGAGGTTGGAATTGAACGCTAAGTGTGGCGAGTTCGAAGTTCTTTTTCAAGGAATGTAAAGGCGATTAACGTGATTTGTCCAGAAGATGGAAATACTTGGTTTAAAAGGGAACTTTTTACTTTTGCTTTTTACGTTTTTAAATTGCGTGTGCTTTTGTTGTTTACTCAAAAAGGTTTTTTAAGGTAATAAAATATTTTTTAAGGGGGTACGTTTATTTTGACCATCAGTGTAGTTGAAGACCGAGTCTTCTGAACTGGTCTCGTAAAATGAAACATTCACCCCGATAAACAGACATTTGCATCTGAGCTGAAGGGTCGATGATTCCTCAAACTGCATTAGCCACTATCGATTTGACATTTAGAAATGCTTTAATGACGATCGTGCATTTGCTGGGACAATTGTTAAACTGGGTGGTGACTATCGACATATTTTACCAGACATGAAACAGAAGACAAATTTGAGCAACATGGTTAAAAAGTATTTCTCTAAGGAATAGCTTTTGGCAATTCAACTTGTCCAAGAATATGTATGTGGATGGAGATTCCATTGATTTTCCCAGGTTGTTAGATATCGGAACTAATATTAACAAACGTGAAATGCCCTAGGAAATGTTTTATCGGCCAGGTTCTGCAGACAATGTTCAGTTAGTTATCAAGAATTTAACATTTTAAAAAACTTTCAGTGTTAGCGTGAAAATAAAACAATTCAAATTGGTTTACTTCTGACTAAAAATATAAAAATGTGTGTCATACTCTTACATATATTTATGTTAAATTAGCCAAAATTAAAAACATATAATATATTCTTTTGTAGAGCCCTGAAGAAGGTACAATAAAGTTCCGAAAACTAGGCGAATATTTAAAATTAAAAATATTTTATTTGACCACTTCCCTGATAACCAAGTGAATATTACCCCAGGAAATATAATGCGATAATTTAATTGAATAGTTTTATCCATTAGATTTATCTGAGGAAGAAATGAGAGAATGAATAATAGAGCTGTATTAGGAGCTAGCAATGATAAAGTGAAAAAAATCACACATCTTATTGAGAAATGACTATCAGAGGAAATTGTTACGTGCGTCTCCACATATCATTCTATAGCTGGTGACAATGAAAACCTAAGTTCACAGTATTCCATGTACAGTCTATGACATCTTCGGATTTGCCTCCTGCGGAACTACAATTAAATGCAGGATGTATATTATGGGAAGGTGAAATTTATGCATAGGAAACGGTTTGTATAACGGGCCGCATTTGATAGTAAAAAAATTGATAGGACGATACTACACTGGAAAATATTAACTGGGAATATTGGACACTATATCTTTAGAGTTTTAGAAACACGAGTATATACCGCAATGCCCTCTGTTTTGAAACGGTTGCAATTTCCAGCCCGTCTAGTATTTGCTATGAAAATATTGTTTTTGACGAAACGTTGTAGTACAGGAGTTATTTTATCTAGCAAGCCTACAAAAAATCCAAATGCGTAGTTCTTGTGGTTATTTATTTGGACTTCTTATTTTGACCCACTCAAAAAATATGCTGCTATTTAGATAACTATCGGGAGCCACCTCATAGCACTTTTTAGCTAGGGAATGAATGGGCAATACAAAAAATAAAAAAAAGACCGGCCCGGGGGTTGACAAGTGATGTCAGCATGTGGCGGAGACGCTTAGTATTTCAGCAGAAAAAATCTAATCATTTCACAAGCTAAAAACAGTAGTGTAATTGTTGTTTTCCGTGACCTCATTATACAATAACAAGCTGGTTCAAAAGTGCCTGGTGAATAATAGGCGATACGGCCGAGGTCATGAGAATTGGCGGATCAACAGGGAAAGCGAGTTTCCTCAGAAATGCTGATCCATCACAATTTTTGGACATCATCGCGTGAATTGCGACGTAGAAGGGTGTATGATCAAAAGGACTATTAAACCCGGCGGAATTATACAGCAGTTCGAGTCATGAATTATGAAATCGAAGGAAAATACACGATCCATCTGCGATGAGTTGGCATGAACTGGGATGGATTTGAAGCCATATCACTCCAGACGGTGTAACAATCAAACTGGATGCTTTCAAAACAGTTAATTAACTCCATCGATTATTAATACACCGAGTTTCACTAACAATAAACTTGTATTAACAAAAAAAGCACGAGAATTGAACCATGTTACCGCGATTAACCAACCGTTAAATATTTATAATTCGTCAAGGAAATTCCTTCGAAATTGTGATTATTAATTTATAAAATTAAATTATATATTCGATTAATTATACCCTACTCCAAACAATGAGGATTAAACCTGATATCATGCTTGTATAATTCTTTTAAATATGTAATACTTCTGAAATCTACACAAACAGCCTAAAATTAGAATTTGTATATAGATTGAAATTACACCGTAATTTATTTTTATGAACTATTATTTTACGGACGGCAAATACATTGGTCATCGTTAGTTCTCTCTTTCTTTTTTCCTATCTTTCTTATGTTTTAATCTTAATTTAATTTCTTTTCCTGCTTCTTGGCAAAGTTATGATGATATATTTCATGATGGTAACTAACTCTCACTTTCCTTTACCCTATTGATAGCCTCTATGTTCTACAGGGCATCGTCAATTGGAATAAATACATATAAAAAAAAGAAACAAGACATAATATGCTAGTGCACTACCCCCAGATCACTCTGTTACTTCAGAACAGTTAAGATAAGCTCCTCCATTCACACTAATAAATTATATTCATACACCACAATTGATTCACGCTACCAATATTATCGATATTCCTCGGGGGCTCTCCATTTACGCCAATAAATGTCATTCAATTTCATTTTGATTTCTGTTAATCAGCCATCTTCCTCCGCATAATTGAGAATAATCCCATCCATTACTTGGGGATAAGCCCTTCCATTCATGCTAATAAATTTCAATCACATACCATAAATTATTTCGCCGAGTATGGATATTTCTCGAAGTAATTGGTGATAAGCCTCTCCAGTCACGCTAATAAATTACATGCATACATCGAAGGTGGTTAATTTAAAGTTGAAAGAAATTATAAAGGGTTAATCTCATACAAACATGGGTTAATTTCTAATTTAAAAAGTTATTTGACGGGAAAAAAGCCTATGTGATGGTCGATGATTTTTAATATACCAATACAGCCCTACTCTCGCGACACCTTTACGCTAAATAATATAATCTTATATCTTAATAAAAACGGAGGGAAACACAAAACAACTGTAAGTACTACATACAATAGTCTACATTCAATAGAACAAAATCTTATTCAATCACAACTCTCATATCGAGTGGCATTCTTACACGCTTTCTATATGTAGCCAGGAGATAATAGTAATAATTAAATTATGATGGACAGATCGGCTAACATTTCGTGGGCTTTGGCCCAAAAGTAAGTAAGTACCCGTGTGTCAACCTGGCTGGTCTATTCATAATCCTGAGACGATCATTTTTCATTTTCAGCCTAGATCCTCCAAAAGCCATCTATCCAATTAGTTCTAACCGGTAATCATAATGAATAATTCAAGTTTTAATTTTTAATATGTATTTATGTTTATTTAATTGAGTGCTGAATTTGAAAACCGTTAGTTTCCCGGTTAAAGCTTTAACTACCGTTCTGTACTTATGTAATTAAGAATAAATTTTTTTAAAGTTGTAGGCTTAAGATTTATTTTTATGGATAAAAACCAACTATTATTTCTTCTCTAATTTTCTTATCCAATTAGCCTCCAGGAAAAGATTTATCGCCTCCTCTAAGAATTGCTGATATCCAAATTAGGTAAGCGGATACTCAACCATACGAATCCTTTTCTTAATTTTCTTGATATGAAAAACAATTAAGAATGAACGTACAGCAAGTTTTTTTCTCTTATTGAACGAACAACCTAGCCTGTGATTGTGTCCCTATTTTTACTTTTGGGATTTTTTAATTTATATTCTTCCAGAGAACCCAAAAAGTTCTCCTAATTTTATTGGCGTATATATTACATACCATAGGGAGATATTTTAATGGGGTTATAATCTATAAGTGCACACAGAATGGGCAGGGAAACATGATAAAGGTCATCGATTAATGACCTCATTCTGCTGGATCCGTTTCATTTTCTTCTCTTCTATGAATCATATCCTATGTCAAAAATATGCTGTTTTAACTATAGACAGTGATGAATCGACAGCAGCATATCATGATTTTAATCTTGACCTCGATACTCTGCGAGTTAATGCAGTGGTAATCATTTCAAGTGACTGGCAGGGTGTTGTGTAAAAACAGGATTCAATCCATTAAATGTAATTTGTGATAGGATTTCCCTTGTTTGTTAGACCGCGGTAACAACAAAGGAGAATCCTATAGTAATAATTGTTTTAGACTTTGGTTCTTTTGAATCGATAGTATTTATTTTATCTTTTATTTCTATTTTATTGTTTGTTTAGCTGTGTTTGTTACAATAAACGAACAAAACAAAAGGTTAAACGTGTACGAATTTAAAGTTTTTAAGTTTAAACTTGTTTGAGGTCTAAGCGATTTCCAATCTTCTTTCACAAACGTACAAAAGAGCCTCGTCTATAAAAAAATTTAAAAAATAGCTCACAAACCACTGAAGATGGCGAAAAGCTGTCGGGTGGTTTCGGGCAACCAACCCAAGTTATGTGGGTGCCGATAGCCAATGGAGAAGTTGATATAATAAAAGTATAGAGTCACACTACTTGTTTTTCCAGGGAATAGTGACTTTAAAATAACCGGTCTTGTAGACAACCACAAAACAATAAGACTGGAGGGGATTTAGGAAAGACAAAATAAATGAAAGTAAACAGAAATTAGATTAACTAAAAAAAAGAAGTAACCCTCATCCACTCATCGCGAAAAACAACATTTTCATGTCTTATATCACCATGTATGTAGATATGTCACAAAACTAATTTTCCATCATCACGGTTTGCCTGTCCTCGCTGTTTTCGTTCATCAGGCGCGTATTGGAGATGTTCACAATTTCAAGGTCGGAGAATTAATATAAGCCGGATGTTTTCCGCAGGGTCATAGAGGTTTATGATATACTTACGGTTGAAGGTTAAAATACTTTTAAATCTGTAATTTCGTATTTTCCTATCATTTTGTTTTACCAATCCCAGTTGTGATTAGTCGGTTTTAATGTGAGACCTCACGTCGTATGACTAAGTTGTCGCAGTTGCGCCTATGAGCGTTTCAGTGTGAGATTAGCCCAATGTGAAACTTCACCTCTTACGACTACCTTTCAGTGGTCCTAGTTGAGGGGTATTCCGTTCCAATGTGAGACCTCACGCCGTACTACTAAGTTGTCGGTAGTCCGATTTGTGCTTAGTCATTCGCAATGTAAGACTTAATACGACTATATCAGGGCCAGAGTTGATAAAGGGTGAAGCAGCAATTTTATTGTATTTTCCATTTGTCAGGACTGCAGATTATTTGCCGATAATATGTTAGCCTACTAGACATTAGTGGTATCTATGATATTGTTTGTCCTTCCTGGAAGGGCATGATAAGTACAGCATGTAATGCTTTATGTAATATAGTAAGTAATACATAGCTCCTATACCTTTCCCAAGTTATACTGTAATTCCTGGTGAAATATCAGCCAATATGTAGAGTGAGAAAGTTATGATAAACCAGATGTTTTCTGTAGGGGTCATAGGGGATATGCTATTACAGGTTGAATGTATTTTAAATCTGAAGTTCGGTCTTTTCCTATCAGTTTGTTTAACCGATCCCAGTGGTTCTTATTCGGTTCTAATGTGAGAACGTCTAAGTTGTCAAGGGCATGAGTAATCTATTCCAGTGAGAGATCAGTTCAACTTGAGACCTCACATGTACGACTAAATTATCAGTAGTTACAGTCGTGCGAAGTCAGTTTCACTGTGAGACCAGACCAATGGGAAACCTCACTTCCTACGACTAATGTATCGGTTATATGAGGCTTTAAACATGTATGTTTAAACTGCGTTCTAACCAAATTTATATTGGATTGATTGGTAAATTAATGCCCACACAAAGTGAAATTCTTCTTCCTTCAGAAATGTGAGCGGTTTCCCTTGGCACCACTTCGCCATTATCCTTAGGTTTTTATACTTTTACAAAATTGCGGCTCTGGACCATTCTTACTTGTGTAAGAAACAATTCTACCGTTCTTCCAATTCGTTTTGACTTTTTATGAAAGCAAAATGATAAGTGAAGTTGCTCTTCGGAAGGTGAATATTTACATTCACCTAACATCTTAAACGAGCGAGACATCAATCAACCCAGCAAAAGGAGAAATGATAGGAATAAACAAGGGTGTAAAGCGAGATATCCTCGTATCTCCAATCCTCTTGACAGCTCTTATGAAAAGATAATGGGGACCAGAATGTGAGGGGAAAGTAATATAAATAAATGTTGAGGTGATTAAATAAGCTGAGGTTACGAACTCTGGAAGAAGTATTACAATGGAGACACGAGCTAAAAAGAAAATTGCAAAACCTGAGAATTCTAATTTTAAATAAAGTTTCACAGCTAGTTTATATTAAAATAAATAATTTGAGTTTTTTCATTTAGGATTATTAATGTTAAAATTTAATACTGACAACATTTTGAGTGTTTCTATCACCGCATCCGTATGTCTTTGCGATACTGGAAGTCACGTTAAATCGTGTAGGACCTAGCATGGAGAACTGGGAAACACCATATGCTCCTTAAGGATGACGAACTCTGGGACATAAAGATCTAATTTCCAACAATTCTATTCAATTTTTAGTCTACTAATTCTGTCTTTTACTACTTTTACGTTGTGTGATATATCTAGGATATTCCAATAGGCCAAGTTTGTATATTTTATTGTCAATAAGTATCAATTCCAGTTTGCGTATGTTAAAATTGTGGTTGGCAGTATCAAGAACTCTGGCATTATCCTGAGTTAATTACTTTTTAGCGACCTTGAAAATTAATCACTTTTGGGTGTGGAATTAGCATGGCATTAGCAATGTTTTCAGATACCATGAATGTATGACAACATACGTACAAGTTTAATTATGCCAATTAGGTGAAGAAAGTTAGATAAACAGGACAACGAAGTGTAAAGTTTTATTACGAGAAAGTCTTCGACCCGGTATTACTTTCAGGTTTTATAGTGTGCAATTTGTGCAATTTATGCTCGAGAGTGCACGAGTGTCATAAAAGATTAATATCGAGACAATAAAGGAGAGGACAAATAAAATACTTAAAATAAAGCTTACTTTATCCAGGTGGAAGTTTCAAGAATCCATATGGTACTGTGTGAATCCCACTAAGGTAAACCTGAAAATAAATACAGATAGATTAAAAAATACGAACAAATGAAATCATACAAGATGGTACACAGAAATTTATTTTTTAACGACCGAACCACTAATTTCCAATAACGGTTTAAGTAAAATAAATAACTAAGAAGGAAGATGAAACTGAAAAAAGGGGGAGAAAACATGCAAAATGTTAAAATATCACTTAAAATTAGTAGCTGATTGAAAATCGTTTTCAGCACATTGATTGTGAAAAACTACGGCCGACGGAAAAATTAAAAGGACAAACGAAATAAACACATTAAAAATGAGTAATATATGGAATATTGAGAATCATGAACCATACATTGGTTATTTATTTTTATGTACGGCTGTTCCCGTCAAATTAACACTTTTCATATTAATTAACCATTTTTAAGTTGAACATAACCATTTTTAACTCCAAAATAACCGTTTAAAATTCGAATTAACTGCACTCTGCAAAAGCATGATTCGTATATTTGACTATTTTTCCAGGACTTCCTAATTTTCTTTGAACCAACAGAGGTACCAAAGAACATTCAATTAAACCATGGCATTTCTCGTGAAAGACGAGGGTCTACGGGAGGAAAATCATCTACTATAGTATAGATGCTAAACAATCCGGAGGTATCTTTTTTGATGCAGAGGAAAAATACGATTTTCTTTTTGTAAAATCTACCGCTTTGAGAGATTTCGTCTGGGATGAGTCCCGACAGAAAACGTATTTGGAAAGAGAACAGTTCTACTTACTATAAGTGGCAGGAATGCTCCACGACTTCTTCCACACGTAAATCTAGTTGGATCACCAAACGTATGTATTTATTACATAACGTTAAAACGTATATATTCAAAATCAGACTTGTATTTTCAGTATTTCGTCCTTATTCAGGATAAATCAGGAATTAATATGGTAAAGAAACTCGAGGTGTAGTTATAGAGGCTATTTAAGAATCAATACATTTAAGTATTTAAAATATTTTACCTTGTTTGGTTCATTTTTATACCTAATTGTTTACATTTATTTAGAATATTCAACTATGCCAGTTTATCTCCTAAAAGCTAGTTATAGGAAGCACTTAATAATAAAATAAGGATAAAATAGGAAAATAAGGATTAATTGAGAAGAAATTCTAACTGTAACATATCAGTTGAAGATCAATGAATACATAGAGGTAAAAAGAAAACAATCTTGATTGCTGAAAAAAAGCTCTAGAATGTGAACCATTCTGGGTTCAGTGTAAGACCAGCCCAATGTGAGACCTCATGTCATACTACCAAGTTGTCACAGTCTTCTGGAGTTGATTCTACTGTGAAGTCAGACAAATTTGAGACGTCACATCGTACGATTTAGTGTTTGCAGTCGTCCGTAGTTACTTCCTCTGTGAGACCTCAGGCCGTATGGTTTCTGACGTTAATCCGTGTAGTGTTTTGTCGGTTCCCCTGAAACCAGACCGTTGTGAGACCTGAAATTGTCACTGACTAACTAAAGCTGCCGAACATAGATAAGATAGATTCTGCAACGAATGGAAGATAAGACTAAAGAAAACAAAAACTGACAATACCGCTCACTATGCAAATTACAGCCAACTTCTCTGATCTAATAAGTACCTCGGTCTGATACTTGATAAGAAATAACCTTTCACATCTCATTTCATGGGAAGATGAAGAGTAACGCAACAATTAGCAGCATGAACTATCTAGAAGGTAACTGGATATAGATTTCAAATAATTATAATTTTCATCTAAAGTGAAAAGTATAATTAATGACAATAATTAATATGGTCAGTTATGACTCTTAAACATAGAAGAGTTGTTATAATGATATTAGTGGTCCTTATTGTCACTGCGAGTTATGTAAAACACGTTATTGCTATTGTCTATAAAATCCTTAAATATTAATATAATTGTTCATGTCTTATTAACAAAATGGACTATGGAGTATAGGAAACGTTAGACTAACCGTAAGACAAGCATGTTGTTTTCTTCAAAATCATCGGGGGTTCGATACACTTATAAGGTTGCTGCATGCTTTAATAATAATTAATAATTTAAACTTATTTTGAAGTAAAATATGAGGAAGAAAAATACTACAGAAATGGAATCGACATTTGGTTTCTCTCTTCTTTTTTTTAGACCCGTATTGTTTTTTAAACAGAGATTTGACATCAAATGATGATAAATTACTCGAATTAAATATTTCCTAAGGTTAAATTCGACGGTTGGCGGACTTTAGACAATGGTATCTTTGATAAGGAGGGAAATAGGACACAGTACGACTGTAAATCACTTGTGATTGTCTCGAGACAACAAGCAGCTTTCTCAACGTCATTCCACATAAAATGCAGTTCCCTGAGTTAAAACAAAATAGCAACAAAATTCATTGACATTCGTGTTAAATGTAGTAACAGGGAATCCAAAAGAATGGAACTGAATTTATAGTAATTTTGTAATTACATTGTTAATTTGTTACATTAAAAAGGATTTTTCCGAAATTCCGGTTTCTAGATCATCCTCGTCTGCCTATTCTTCTGGCTTGTTCGGACTATTCTTTCCGACTATGCCAAAAATATTTGAACTTTATTTCTTTGTAAGAGAGAATTATGAAATGAAATAAAAACCTGCCAAATGATCATTTTATATATCTGGATAATAATTTACCTACCGCTGCGATATTTCTGCCATTACGTGCAATTTATAAATCCCTGTAATGTTACCCGCAGAGGAGGGTTTCAAAGTTGTCAGTATTTTGGTGATAATAGACTAAAATAAGTTGCATTTCGGAAAGTGAAAAGTTTGAAGGAAAAAAAATTATTTTGCTATATTCCATTAGGGGTTTTTGAGAGTTCAAAATATGAACATAAACTTTGTTTCATGTTAAAATAATATTTTAATCTAATTTCCTAGGTCACTCGGTCTACGCCAAAAGTATATTCAGCAACTGACCATAATATGGGTATCGTAGATATTGAAGAAAGTAATTTTTGAGCAAAGTAGGTTAAAATATTATTTTACCAGGAAACAAATTAGATATTCATTTTTCCACCCCAAAAACTTCTTAAGCCAAATGTTGAGTAATGATAAATAATTTTCCTATAATTACACAAATCTAAATGTGCATAACCATAATGTAAAATGATAATCCAGATTTTCATCGGTTCTCATAACGTCAAATTTGGGCAATTCAAAAGAGTTCTAAATCCTTACATGGAATAGCAGTGCACTTGAATCCTTAAATCTCAAAACTACTTACTATAAGCGTAATGACACACCGGCAGACTCAAGTGAGTGAGGTAACATTTTCGAAAGAAGCATTAGCACGATTAGCATGACTATGTGTACCATTTAAAGTGTAAGAGTTTTCTTACACTGTATGTTGTCACGTCAATATGTTTTCTATATGAGCGTTATAAGCAAGGCGAGGCATGTACATAATAACACGCCTGAATAAAGTAAACTCAGTCTGACAGATCAAAACCACTCACTCATTCGGCAAATCACTTAATCTTAGGTATTGTAATTGCCAGAAAAAATTGGTGTTAGTCTTCCCTCCAAATTTAGTTTGGTTGAAGTTATATTTTCCTTAAATCAGTTTCTAGAGAGGAAAAGAACCATAAAATAATGAAATGACGAAATAGTTTGAAAAGTTTTGGCTGTCCGTTGCATTTATTTGTAATACTATGCTTTTTAAAAAACATTTTCATATTTGAGATGGTTGTAGTGACGGCAAACTAGCCATATATGGAATGTGGTTGGACTAAGGACAACAAACGATACAAGCCAGACGTTATTTGCCAACAGTTGCCTACTTTTAGAACAAAATGTGTGCCGATATTTTTGGACGGGCGCCCTAAAATAACTTTAAAAAGATAGCTTTTACGGTTAGTTTGTTCTACAGTTCCCAAAGAACTACAATGGGATATTTTCTCCTTGGAAGTGTTCGTTTGCGCCATATGTAATGAGAAAAGAAGTGAAAAGACAGGCAAATGCACTTGTGTTGTCATCTGGCAAGAGGACGCCGTCTTATCAAAATTACATATTTCAAATAACTTTAAGTCTCTATAACCTTGGAAATTTACATATCATCTGCGCGTAAAACAATAATATTACCTCTTACCATTCAACCTTAGGTGAAGGTGTGAAAGTGAAAAATGCATCGTTTATACATTTTACAATCGAGAGTTCAAAGAATCCTTCGAATACCGGGCCAGTTGTTAGGTGTAAAAGGTCAATACATAAATGCAGGTTTATCCATACAATCAATCCTTTTGCTCATTTGAAGTTTTGCGTTTTTATTTAAATATATATACAGGGTGAATTGCTACTCGTGCTACAAACTTCTCCAGTAGATTCTTCACCCTAAAATGAACAAAAAAGTTCATATTGACCATGGTCCGATTCTCAACCATTTCAGAGTAATTTCGCTTTTTATCGATTTTGAAAGATATCACGTCCTGGGGTCGGAAAATCGTGATATCTTTTAATCTAAACATTTCTCTGAAAATCTAATAGCACCGTTGAAATTCCCGTTAATTTTTCAATAAGAAGATGACGGTGGCAAAATGTTTGGGCTAATTTTTTGTGTTTTATTTCAGCCAGAACTACAAAAAGAGTGGAAAATTGTGTAAATCGGAAAGTGTATAAAGTAATCCAGAGTTTCTAATTTTAGTCTCAGAAGGCAGCAAATTTGAGGAAAACTACCTGATTTAATAACGCTTCCAACGCACTCGTCATTTTCTTATTTAGTGGTTGTGAGACCAAGATGTTGATGACAAAAAGAGAAAAACTGTAAAAACCACAAAAAGTTTTTTCACTTTGTTTTTCTCTCAAAATCATAATTCCATTGAAATTTTTTAATTTAATTTAATGCCCATTTAGTATGTAATGCTTAAGAAGTTTACAAACAGCTAGAAGGTCAAGGAAGAAAGACCCAATAAGTCTTTTATTTACACAATTGGAATTAAGATTAATACCTAATAAGATAATGGTGTTTACTCACAACGAATGAAAAGATTTGAATTTTGTTCATTGTCTAAAGTTTACTCGTGCAGTTAACAAAATTTGTAATAATGTCTACATTTTCGTATGAAAAGTATGCAGATATGCATCTTGTTTATGGTTTCTGCGGTTGTAGCGCGAGAGCAGCGCATCAAGAATATGGAGTTAGGTATCCTCACCGACGTTTACCTAGTATCGGTGTTTTCATTAGGCTCCACGAATGTCTCCGTAGAACAGGTAGATTCCCCACAAATTTACGCGAATTAGGTAATCAGCAAACTGATGTTGGTTTGGAACAAACGGTGATCGATCGGGTAATGGCTCAACCAGATATCAGCACACGAGACCTCGCGAGAGCATTCGGGATCTCCCAGTTCAAGGTGTGTGAAATTTTGAAAAAGGAAAAACTATATCCCTACCACGTTCAGGACAGTTCCATGGCCACCAAGATCTCCTGATCTTAACCCCATGGATTACTTCATCTGGGGATATCTCAAGGAACTAGTCTATCGCACTGAAGTGACAAACGTCGACGATTTGAGAGCAAGGATCTTCACCGCTGCTGAAAAACTTAGACGTGTTCTCAGTTTTGGTGTGACAGTTGGAAGTATGAGAAAACGGGCACGTTTGTGTATTTCGGAGAACGGTTTTCAATTTGAACAAAAACTAAAATGAATAAAAATAAATGAATTTTAAAAATTATTGGTGAGTTTCTGTGTTTTTTCCAATCTAAAAAGTTGAACTCTCAAACATTAGCAATCCTTGAACCACCATTTTTTCTCTTTTTGTCATCAACATCTTGGTCTCACAACCACTAAATAAGAAAATGACGAGGGCGTTGGAAGCGTTATTAAATCAGGTAGTTTTCCTCAAATTTGCTGCCTTCTGAGACTAAAATTAGAAACTCTGGATTACTTTATACACTTTCCGATTTACACAATTTTCCACTCTTTTTGTAGTTCTGGCTGAAATAAAACACAAAAATTTAGCCCAAACATTTTGCCACCGTCATCTTCTTATTGAAAAATTAACGGGAATTTCAACGGTCCTATTAGATTTTCAGAGAAATGTTTAGATTAAAAGATATCACGATTTTCCGACCCCAGGATGTGATATCTTTCAAAATCGATAAAAAGCGAAATTACTCTGAAATGGTTGAGAATCGGACCATGGTCAATATGAACTTTT
>CM077108.1:26673286-26736419 GCA_039619505.1 Cimex hemipterus
AGAGAGAGAGAGAGAGAGAGAGAGAGAGAGAGAGAGAGAGAGTAGATGGTTCAGTAGTGCTATTAATTTTGAGGGGGCCCTTCTAGAAGAAAAGGTATGCCTGAGCGCCCTCTGTTGGAATTCGTTTAAACAAAGCCGATCACTCACCTGTTGGTATCAGTGTGTAAAAACATCATGGCCGCCCGGCTAGTCGAATCGTTTTCTCCCGGTGTCCCCCTTATACTTTTTTGACTTTTCCTTTTATTTTCCCCGTCACACTCAGTTTACCCGATTCACCCTCCGTTATGCCGACAAACCGCGAGTGCTACCCTGGCACGCGAAACATAGAAGAATCTCTGATTGTGGTCAATCGCGGAAAGGTGAGTTAACCTTATTTCCGTTGATTCGTTATGCTCTTTTTTAGCAGTTTTATAATTATCCCCATTATTGCTAATTTAATGTGTACAAAGTCCGCTACAGAGAGAGTAAAAAATATGTAGAGTGTGAGAATGCGAGCGCGCTGTTAAATTCGAAGGCACCCTTCCCAAAGAAAAAGGGTTTGCCCGCGCGCCCCCTGTTTAAATTCTGTTAATCAAAGACGACCGCTCGCTCACCTGGTGGTATCACTGTGTAAAAAGATCATGGCCACCCGGCTGGTCGACCGTTCTCCCGGTGCTACTCTTCTACTTTTTTACTTTTCTTTTTATTTTCCCCTTTTCGTCACTTTCCTTCTACACGGTTCACCCCCCCCCCCTTATGCCGACAACCACGCGAGTGCCACCCTGGAACCCGAAGGACAGAAGAATCTCTGCCTATGGTGAATCGCCGAAAGGTGAGATAACCTTATTTCCAATAATTCTTTCCGTTTTTTTTCCCACCTTTACATTCACAAAGTCTGCTACAGAAAGAGAGAGAGAGAGAGAGAGAGAGAGAGAGAGAGAGAAGAAAAAGTGTGGGATGGAGCTGGGCGGAGGGTGAGGGATAGAAAGACAAAATTGAGATTCTGTGGTCGTGCTGTTAATTTCGAGAGCGCCCTTCCGAAAGAAAAGGAATTTTCTCGCGAGCCCCCTGTTTGAATTCTGTTGAGTTATGTAATCGAAACCGACCGCCTGCTCACCTGTTGGTATCACTGTGTAAAACAGCATGGTGCCTCGCTTGACGAAATGTTTTCGTTCGGTGTCCCTCTTGTAATTTTTTGACTTTTCCTTTTGTTTTACCCTTTATGCACCTTCCTGTTTACCCGGGTTCACCCTCCTTTGTGCCGACAACCACGCGAGTGCCACCCTGGAACCCGAAGGACAGAAGAATCTCTCCTTATGGTGAATCGCGGAATGGTGAGTTTCAGTAGATTCTTTAACCCAATTTTTCACCGCTAATAATTCTCCTTTTTCTTTTTAATATTTACAGTCCGCTACATATATTTAATGGTCAAGGATTTAGTTTTATTTATTGTTGGCATAATTAATATTTGAACCTTGTCATATATTGTCGTCTCGTTTTTGTATAATAAGTTACAATAGAGAATTATGAACTTGCTATTAATTTAACGTAATTAGTTTCTAATTCTTGGTTTTTTGCTTTGCCTTAAACTCTAACACATAATTCTAAAGGTCCCTATCTTGCCAGCCTTCTCCACCAGGCCACATCTTTCCTTGTCTTTTCACACTTCGTCACTTTAATGAGTTCCTTCAATCGACAATTTAAGTTTTATAAACCGGGCTGAGGGCTAATAGATAGTGCAAAGGTTATTAGCAAAATTAAATGCTGCTGTTTGAAATATGCAGAATTATTTCGATCGCATGCAACTGTATACGGCATTGCAAAGGAATTAAATCCTGACAATTTCCAACTTTTTTTTACTAGATTGGATATGTTTGAAGAGAGTTTTTCTCGTCGACTCCAGGATGAAATTCTGACTGAAGAGGCTGTCGGGGAAAAAAAGTATTGACACATACTCCAGTGCCACTTCTTTTAATGAATTGTTTTTCTTTGTCAATGCTGTCTTAGCTGAATATTCTCAAAGTTCAGCCCACTTCGATTTCTAATAAACTGAAACTTCCCATAATTAACACCAACATATATTCTGGGGATTTCTAAAAGAGGCCAAAATTTTTATCATTGTTTACAGCTCTGATAGAATAAAACCTTCTCCGAAAAACTACACTATTTATGTACGTTCCTTTCTTCGCAGCCCACCTTTGAAATTATTAGAAAAGATAGATTTGTCAAACGAAAATGGTAAAATAGTTTATGAAGTTTTCGTGGTGATTTACCAAAACAAGTGAATGATTACAAATTTTTACCTTGATAAACGTAATAGCATTCCGTATAATAATTGAAATGCAAAGGTTTGCAACATCTGGCTGAAATTTTTCTCATTAATGTTTCGGCTTTAAACCTTTTGATTATTCCTGATTTACCAGATTTTTGCTTCTTCGCACTGGGGACATAGACCCATCAAATAAGAAATTGTTAGAAGCACAGGCCGTTCATCAAGAATTTCCAACCTTTAAAAATTTTACTGATTTTGTTCTTGATAGAACTATAATTTTAGAACGAAGTACGCCTCCTCTAACTTCTTCAAGAAATTCGAGTCCAACCAAGAAGGCATTAATGACTGACTACTCAGGGGCCTTCCCCAACCAACAACGAAACTACAAATGGCAATCCGTTGTTTGAATAATAAAGATGCATACAGAGAATTTTAGCGAAATCATGGACAGATCACATTTATATTAAACAATAAAGCTGTTGTGGGGTAGTATGACACATTTCCGCACTTCTGTACTGGATTAGGGTCGGTGCTCGGAGCCTACTTATACCCAGACCAATGAATAGAAATAGCAAACTACCGTAGCTGTAGTTAGAATGTAATATGGTGATTTTTTCTGAGTTATTAAAAGCTTCGCTCTCGCATATTTTCTCTGCTTCATGGAAAAACATTGAACATAACCCATACTCCTAATTGCCTATTCGTAATCCTAACTTCAACACAAACAGGTCTTTCGTATTATGCCTCACCATGCCCCTTTTGGACTTTTGCGGAAGTTCTTTATTGCCTGATAGTGCTCTTCATTATTGCTCCGGCTCGCGGAAGTGGCTCAGGTAGGTTAATATGTGCAGATGACATCTGCGTTTGGTCTTATGAGTTTGGCTCTGACTGGCCACCCTTACAATGAAACACTTAACCATCCTTAACACCAATCTGACCTACTCTAAACATTCCTAATCTAACCCCCCCCCCAATTCAGTTTAACTCTAATCCCAACCCTTATTCTACATAACGATGAGCATTTCCTAACCTTCCTATAATCAAAATCATCACTTTTACCTATCTCACTTAACTATTCTTAAACTAACCTAACCCAAACCATATCAACATAACTCTAACACATAATTCTAAAGGTCCCTATCTCCCCAATCTTAACTCTTGCCCTATACCCAACCCAACATAAATCCGACCCTCACAATACTACATCCCACGAACCTTAACCCTAATCATTATTTAATAATAATAATTACTATTCGTACTGCTGGTAGTTAACCAATTTTATCTTATATCGTTAATTTTTGTTAATTCAGATTCATTTCGGCATTTCGCTACCTTCTGTGGTTGGGTAATGTTTGCAGATACCCGAAATGTCACCCTAACGCTGAAAAGGGCGAAATCTCGAAACGCGTCTGAATTAAAAAAAACCTGCGAGGATAGATAGACCAGAATAATAGCAACCTATCAAGCAATAGGCAATATTATAACTTATCCCATCCCTCACCTAACCCTGAACCCCCGTCACAACTTTCTTTAAGTAATCTGGCTTACACATCCATTCGTATCTTAGCCTTGATCCGTCCCTTCGCTTTAAGTCATTCAGCATCTAACCCAACCCAACCCAACATTACTCTAATCGTAAACTAATAATTCTAATCGTAACACTAGCCTTATCTAACCTTTCCCAACTCAACATATCTTAAATCCTATCACAAACCCTACATAACTTAACTTGCCTATAACTCTAATAACCTGACCTGTTCCTAATGCTAACCTTAGCATACCTTAATCCTAATCGTAAACTTCTTACCCTACCTAACCTAACCATTTTCGCATTAAATGCTATCAACAATCCACGTAATCCGGATCACATTGAAAATCTAGGTTATGAGTAGAACCATCATTTTCATGGTGTACTCATATAATCACCAATTTTTTATTCATAACCAAATTCTAGCACTCTCCTGGTAACGCGAAAATGATCTCGCAAAAATTGTGCTCCAGCTCCAAATTTTATCCATGTTAAAGAAAATGAATTGAAATAGTTAAAAGCCCAAATGTGATGGACTGACCATTCTAGACAGGAGCACCAACTATTCCACTTCCATTTTTGAATAAAATAATTTAAAAAACAAGTATATTTTCAATATTTAAAAAAATTCTAGTTATAAAATGATCTTTGATATATCGTATTTTCATAAAATAGGAAGAATAAATCAATATGTAAACTGCTGTAGAATGCCTTTTAGTAATCTTAAGTAAAATTGTTGTACAGAAAATTTATTGGGCGAACCGTTCGTAATTATACCTTTCAGCAAAAATGCACAATTTTTAACTACATATAAACTTCATGAAAGGAAGCCCCTCCAGAAGAAATTTCCTCAACACTTGTCCCGGCCTCGATAGTAAATCTCCAGAGGGAAACGCCATGTGCTGCAAGAGGGTGGTACTCACCGAAGCAAAACATCTTCGATTTCAATTGTTTGCAGACTTCACATGCATCCCTCTCGTTTTGTCCCCCCCCCACCTCCTCTCTCTTTTCCAACCCATCTGGGCAAGATTAAACTTGTTTTCAACGAGGTCTTTTTCTTCACCCGGAGCGAGACAGTGCACAATAATGAGAAAACTTGTATCTCCTGAACACTCCGTTTTTTTACATTTGAAAGTACGTGAATGCTAAATCTTCAAATACGTTTTAACTATGATTATGTAAACGCTCAAATTGCGCAATGGTTGATAACAAAGGAAATATCATTAACATTCAAATTTATTCTTATTAATTTTTATTGTATCTACTGTATTAGAAACTGTGATTTATTCTGGCACTCATATACTTCCATTGTTTAAAAACTCGCAATTCCCATAAATTTAAAATTTATTATGAAACAATAAAACAATACCATACTTCCGAATAATTTGAAATATTTGGAATGATTATAAGTTATAACTATTAACAGGTTATAAATATTATGTTAATAGATTTATTATTCAAAAATTTTTCTTAATTTTTGCATGCTTACCGAACAAGTAATTATAAAATTAATTAATATTGTTATAATTCAAGTTAAAATTTATTACCACTGTTGTTGATAGTTTCAATTATTTATACTTTTTATTCAAGGTCTTGCTCGAAATGAAAAAGTTAATGTCACGAGGGCGATTATTTTTTTCAAATAATAATTAAATCTTTTTGCTGTTTTACTCTAGAATTCTAATCTCTTGTACTGAAGGTTGTTGAACAGTAACTACGGCATGGAATTTTCGACATGGGATCTCTTCAGTGGTAATTAAATTTATGTACGTATGCTTTAAAAAATTTTTTGTTTACATTGTTTTCTAATATTAAAATGTACTATATAAGAAAAATTATCCGTTCATACCAGTGGACTTCCCAACAATGCGTAACCTTCTATTCGTTTACGTCTCTAAGGTCTCTTTCTTATCAATTATGACATAATCACTTGATGATTATATTTCTACTTTTTCTTTTTTATATATGTCTTTAATACTACTATTTACGTTTTTAAAACTTTTTGCAAATTTACATTATTATTATATTATTTGGAGATATATCTCTGTCATTATTATTCTTTTTTATGCTATTATGATGTTGGTGTAATCTATTTTGTAGCAATTGAACTATTTTTCCTATATATTTCTTTTTATTGTTACATGTGAGCATATATGCAATATTATATTATTCAATTTATCTGTAATTTTATGTTAAGGCTGTGTATGGAATTACATATTTTGTATTTCATATACTGATATATCATTAAATTATTATAAATTGATAGTTCTTCTTTAATGATCGATAATATGTTTTCTGTAAAACCTCGTACATAATTAGACTATAATACATTTTTGTCCATAATCTCATTTCGTTCCTGTTACAATTAAATTTTTGTTTTGCAATTTTTTTCTACCAGTTTCTTTGGAATATTTATACTTTGTATTTTATAAGATAAAATGAGACCCGATTAGTTTGGACAGAAAACATCTATTTTAATATATACAGAAATAATGTAGATTTGGAAAAAGATATAGAAAAAATGTATACACAATAAAGTATATTACAAAATACAGAAATTGTAAAAATATATTCAAAGAGAAATGAGGTTGCAATTGATATTAGTTACACCTTAGATAGATAAATGTTTATCATTATTATTGATTATCGGAAGATTATCATTGTCGGGAAGTCCACTAGTTTGCATAGTTAATTTTATTAATATATTATATTTTAATATTAGAAAATAATGTAAACAAAAATATTTTTTTAGAACGTTCAAAAGTAATTCACACTGAGAGGACTCATGCCATGCTGTTGAAAACGTTATGTTAGTAAGACGATTCCATGCTGCAGTATATTGTTCCACAACCTACAATACAAGTAATATAATATAAAATGGAAAAACAATTGAAGAATAATTAAACTTTCACTTCATTGTTAGGAAAGAATGCTCGTTTAAAATTGTTTTTCGTAACCGGAATCATTTAGCCGGAGAAAAGAAAATTATAAATTTTGTACAAAGGATTGTGATGAAAAGTAAATAATCTCAGCTCAAAATATCCATTACGAATCCAAAGGTTTTATGTTTTCATGAGTACAATTGCTCGTTTTCTTTTTTACGACTTGCGTTGCATAAGCAAAGCTGAAATAACCACCAAATAAATGGGTCACTGAAATAAGATTTGCAGTGCTAAAAGGATTGAATCAGCTTGCAAGCAATTCGTTAAAAAATTATATTTGCTCTCGCTGAAATAATAGGATATCTTTTTTCATGGCCATCTTTTATATTCATTAACGAGCAGAAGTTGTGACGACCCATTCAGTCGTAAAATAAAGGAAAATTAAGTCCAGATTATTATATTTAGAATAAAATATATATTTGGTACTTTTATACTTAAAATTGTAAAACCGCAACAATTTTTATCAATACTCTCCGTATAGCCGTGCTGAACACCATAGAACTTTTCGTCGGTAAGGATGATTTCTAAATCATGCAAACGTACTTATCTCTCTTACTCGTATAGACTAATCTTCTACTTGCCATTTTTTAGAAAATCCTAGAAAAGTTCCTTTTAATTAGGCTCCAAATTGACAAAACAACAGGAACAAATAACATTCCTGAGCTCCGGAAGTAATCATTCGAGTGTTCACCGGGCGTATCGCGCCGTAGACGCTCTCATTACCTAATGATATGATGATGATAAGGGAATATTAGGAAGCGGTGTTTCTATCCCCATACACTGCAGCCTTCTGACTGATCTAGGTTCAATTAAATACCCTCTATCCTTTTTTAAACAAGTATTAGAACAATTGACTGTCTTTGTTGTAATTCCTTTTCTCCGGTCCATTGAGCGGTTGCTTCGCATCAGTTTCTTCCTCCATATCACATAACCTAATATGGTCAGCACCTAGGTGCCTACCTCTGCCAAAGACTGATAGGGAAAAATCCCTACTTCATGCCAACGCGATAGTAGTCTAGAACTGTGTGGTTCTGCCAAAGCTATTCACTCTTATTCAGGACTCAGATCATTTACCTTAACAAGCCATCCAACATCCAGCGCATTCAACCCTTGGAATCAATAGTCCGAAAAACAAATCTTACTATAGCACAATTCTCACTATCCACAAAGACCTCAACGTTCCTTTCGTCAGCGAAATGATCTGTTCCCGATTGTGAAAGTTTCACGCCAATCCCTTGATCCATCAAACCCACTGCTCGGAGCGTCTCTACACATTCCCGTTGGCCTCGAGGCCATCTTGTCCCTTAATCCCGCACACTGAGTACCAGCGTTGGCTGGTTTCTTGTGGCATGTATCTTTTGGGAGCAGCGCTGGCATTGTTAGTGCTGTGACCGTATGAAAAACATTTTGTTATAATATTTGTGATGTGTATTATGGATAGGGTACAAATCAAATAATAAAAACATACTCAAATTTTTACAGATATAGGCCTACCTAGATATAAGAAATGAGCTCCAAATTACACAAACAATCACAATCCTTTAATTCATAACTTTTTATAAACAATCCTTTTCAACCATCCTAGACTACGAATGTTCTTTGTTGAAATTAATAAATTATTCAAATAAAAAGTTCTTTTTAGACAGTGTACTCTTGAACTTACTGTTATATCGCAGATTATCAATAGATTTGCTATAAATCACAAATTTAACACTTTTCTTCGAAGCCCGGAAGCTGGAATTTTGTTCGACATCTTAAGACTTCGACTTGAATTACTTGTCTAATACGTTTTGACATTGCGGAGTCGGTTGTCGCATTACATTTTCCACTTTTCTCTAATCAAGATGATTGATGGTGGTGTAACTGTAGCACTCGCCTTGGTCGGTCGATTTTCCCAAGAGAATCGACCCGTCCGTATATAATAATCCCCTTGATTGTTTCCTTTAAATAATTTCGTTTATTTACCTTAGGTTTTTGAGAACGGTCCTTGTCCGAAACGTCGAAGCAAGTCGCGGTTCTGCCAGGAGAGTCAAGGCTGTCGGAGTAATAAATTACGAACGGCTTTATACGTTATCTCGGCTGTATAAACGACCTGAGTAATTTATGCTTCCCAGACCTCCAGACAATAATATTGCTTGATGGTAGTGATAAAGCAGTGGCGGAGTGTAAAAATATTTTATTCCAGCTGGGAAAAGCTTTTTAAAGAACGTTAGAGGTAGCAGTTTGCATCTTTCTTTCAATCTTTTGCAAGACACAAATTCTGGCTCATTGTTTTATAATGTGTTGAAAAATTCAAGAAGTTTGGATGAAGGGAAAACACTTTATAAATGGTTTTGCGTAAAGTTTTGAACAGATTTTATAAAAATAAGTGTTAAATAAGTAACCAAGTTTTATAAATATAAAGTGACATTCATGAAACATACGGATTAATATTATAGAATAAGTCAATAACAATATTATTATTTATGAAATGAACTAATTCCGCTATGCTAGCAGAAGATTCTTTGATATTTTTCAAACTACCCTTCATCGTATGAAGCATGTTGGTTTGGCGTCAAACTTTCAATTTAATGAACAGAGTTGTATAAACGTCAACAAGTGCTGACTACCGTGGAAAAAGGAGAGTAAACCTCCGGATTACGCCGAGGGATTTGACTTTAATTTTACGGGTCAATTATACCGAGGCCAATCCCTTTTTTGAAAACCCTTTTCATCCCGAGAAAATACGTTTCTATTATAAGAAACGGACGTTTAATCCCGATTTCTAGAAAAATTGTTTACAGTATTCTCCCACGAAGAAAACTGATTGATACGGTCGGCCAAGGTCGTGAGATTAATTACAAGAATTAAATGACTTAGTATTAATAAATTGTTTAGTAGTATTGAAAAAGCAAATACTTGAGTGGCTAATTGGTTAACTATGACCAAGTAAACGAGTGTAAAATATAGTTATACGAAATAGTCGTTTGCATATAAAAATATTTGTCGAATAAAAAACGTATTTATAGCAAACGAAAAAAAGGCTTTTGTTTTATTTATTTTAATTATTTGTTTTAAATTGTGGAGGATACTAGGAACCGAAGGAGTTTCTTCTGAGCACTGCAGCTCTATACAGCTTATTACATTTATTTTCGGTAGCTAAGAGCACGCATGTGAATTGAGCCCTCGGTGTGCCAGTGTTCTTCCTTCGATTTTTAAAGGTTGGGACCAAATTCGGGATCTCTGAAATCCAATCCCTCTTCAGACTTTCCATTGTCCCGTGTAAATTTTTACTGGGTCTACCGGCACTACCGGCACTTAGATTGGACCATTCTATTTCCCAAGATGAATTCCATGTAATCCATCTATGTACTCAGGATTGATACATAAAAAATGAACGACAATTATGTTTCGGAAATGAGAAGTAGCCCGACCCAGAGTAGTGTTCCTAATTGGTTAATTTTCTAAGAAAAAGTGCATTTTCCAAGGTATGTACGCCCAAGCCCCATTGCGTAGTCCAAAATAGTCACAGCAATGTCTGTCTGTTGAGTTTTGATTGGCCAAAATTGATTTCGTTACTAATAGAATATGAAGTTGCATCTTCCATTTTGTGAGGTTTGATTACCTGTCAGTTACCCCTACGTGTCTGACTTGGATGAAAGTCTGTAGTCTCTTGTTCTTAATAATAATCTAGATTGGAGACGGTTTTTTTCAATGTAAATGAACACTGGGTAAGTTGATTATTTGGAGATCGTGAGATGCGGTCGGGTGTGATGTAGGTTTTAGAAAAACATTTTCTTTATCGTGCCAACGTTTCAATGTTTGTTGAGATCTTCATCGGGCACTCAACACGACCGACAAGAGAGACACACATTGACACGGAAAATAAACACTTTGAGCCCTGAAGATGATCTCAATAAAGATCTAAACGTTGGCACGATAAAGAAAATGTTTCTGAAAGCCTACTTCACACCAGACTGCATCTCACGACCTCCAAATAATCAAGTAACGGTCACTATACACCACACATTTCTACGTTGGGTTCATTTTTCTTGATTCAGTCTTGTCCTTCACTTTTTTACATCAGTCCTTGATAAGCTCAAGGTTTTCTTAAGTTTTAGGTTACATGAATAAGATTCGGATTTTAAGTCAGAATTGGGCTGTTATGATGATGTTGGAGTTTTTAGAAATGCATGCAATATAAATGGTATATGTATAATATGTATGTGGACGTCGGTAATATGTATACAGCAGATAACTTATACTTTATATATACATAATACGCCTACTAAACGGTCAATGTAGTTAAACAAATCGATTCCATACTAGGTATAATTCGGAAAACAAATATTGATAAATCTTCATCGTTACATTTATTTTTCTGTTGAATCATGAAGGAAGTATAGAATCCATAATAATAAAAGTTTCCGGATATTGCGGAATCGCATGTCACGCCTGTCATGGGCAGGGACGGGAAAACTCACTTTTCTAAATCCGATTATCAAACATACAAAATCACCAACCCCTTTTTTTGCATTATTTTATTATAGATTACAGAAAATTTCAGTACCACAACGCTAAATTATAAGATAGTACGTAGATATAATATACAATAGGAAAGGATTATAATATTTTAATTATAAAATTAATATAATATAATATAATTAGCTTTTTAAGGGTTAGTAATTGTTTCTTGACTAAAGCTCCCTGGGACTCTGTGGGCCGCAATGATTTTTACTGAAAGTACCTCAAGATTCATAGGCCAACAGGCCACAAAATAAATACAATGAGAGCAAAAATAAAGTGGCGACACTTAATATTTTTAATCATCTTGTAGACAATCCTCCTTCAATTATCCTACAAAAATATTTCAATATAAATTAAGAAATCGTAAAATTAAAATATTACGACTATTTTATTGAAAGCTTGTTAAGATCAGTGTAATGTTAAAAAAATGAATATAATACTTACAGGATGTCAGTTAAAGCGATTTGACACTTATCAGGATTCCTGTTACACTTATACGGCTTGAACATAATGCTTAAGGTTCCAAATAAACTATTCAGCGAGTCTCTCATCGAAATGTAGGGTAAATTAAGTTATTTTGATATTTTGTCAACAAAAACACATTATCTACGTGTACAAACATTCTTATATTCATTCTCCATTTTTCGTAACAACTCGAGATGGCTTATTAAACTTGGCCTCCATTGTGTTACGGCAGCCCATTTTTAGAGTTTATCTGATAAAACTCTTATAAGCGTCCGCATACATATTTAGATTAGATACAAAGCCAGAGCTGTATCAAGTAAAGCCCAGCGTGGGCGGCTTCACAACTCGTTGTCTCTCGTGACATTCGATGTGCCCCAATTATTGTTCCCAGAGGCGAATGGATGCCAGTGATTCATGATGTCGATTCACACAACATGCTTTATTTGTTACTGATAATTTTTTTTTATAAATCCAACCCATGTTTAAAAAGTTTTCTTATCTCATATACGACGCGAGTTTCACCTAGTTAACAGGGGAAATTTTTGCAAATTAGTGTCGTGTTCGAAATTTCATGAAATGTCAGTATAAAACTTGTCGTTCTGCTCAATTATTTCCCATGTTTACTTTACTATCAGTAGTTTACCTTGATACCTACCTGATTTTAAATTCTGTATTTTATACACCTCTGGAGAACTAGTTAAATAAAAACTAAAACTCAGTTGTTCTTTATATAAAATACTTATTCCCTTAATACTCTCAGATAGAAGACAGCCAAACTCTTCTCAACGGACAACTTGCACATGACTGAAAAGAAAAGTACCTCACATGCCATCAGACGGGACAGATTATAGATGAAACGAAAAAGATATCTTCGACGCACAATATATCATTGAAGTGGAAGACCTCTAACTTTTGAATTTTCCCCCAAAGCCTTTTCACCATCCAATGTAACGCTCATGGTCAACAAACTTTCTCGTAAAAAGCCCTTCGGTTAAACACAGCAAACACCTTAAGCCAAATTCCTGTTTCCTTACTTTGTATAAATCCGTCCTAAGAACCAAGTACTTCCCAACCCTATAATCTCATGATGATAAGGAAATACTCGTGGAATGCGGAACTGGGCGCCCACTCAATAACATTGTGATAGAAATTAAAAATGAAGTCAAATATCTGGGCACCACACTAGATAAAACACTAACATTTAAGAAACACATCAGCTCCACTATCACAAAGGCGACAAGAGTTCTGATGGTGTGCAGAAGAATAGCAGGAAGAAACTGGGGATGCAGGCCAGAGACCCTGCTATGGATGTACACCGCAATAGTAAGACCTCTACTTACTATTGCCTGGGCTGACAAAGCAGAACAAGTCACAAAAAGAAAAGAACTCACAAAAATACAGAGACTTGCATGCATCTGCATAACGGGAGCAATGAGAACATGTCCTACAACTAGCATGGAAAAAATATTGGGTCTAATCCCCCTACATCACATGGTAGAAAGGACAGCACAGAAAACCACAATTAACCTCATCAGAGAGAAACCTCCAACAGGAATAGAACTGAAATGGAGTGACAGAAACAAACTGTGGAAAAACCATCCATCACTCATGGCTTCAAGAGATGACATGAACAGGATGTTTGAATTTAATCAACAATTCCTAACACATCTGGGCATAAAAAAGGAATGGGAAGGAATGGAAAATAATTCCTTTAAAAATGGCACCATCCTTTGGTACACAGATGGATCCAAAACACAGGAAGGTACAGGAGCAGGAGTATGGGGTCCCATGGGAAAACACACCAGTATCTTTCAAGCAGAGATTCATGCAATAGAAAGATGTGTCCAATTCAACCTAGATAAGGGATACAAAAACAAGAATATAGGTATCATGTCAGATAGCCAAGCAGCCATCAAAGCACTACGTTCAAATATCATTAGCTCAAGAATGGTGCTGAACTGCAAAACCAAATTAAACTCATTAGGTACGCAGAACAAAGTTAACCTCTGCTTGGTCCCAGGACACATGGGAGTAGATGGCAATGAGAAGGCGGCCACCCTTGCAAGGAAAGGGGCAGCGACACCGCTGACAGGACCCGAACCCTTCTGTGAACACTATCAATGAATATCTCAGACAGGAGGACAAAAAGAAAATAAGGGAACATTGGAATTCGCTTATTGGACACAGACAATCCAAGAATCTTCTTACCAATTTCGGAAAGGAAAATTAGAATGTGTCAAAGGAGGCAGGAATAGACTGCGAATCCTAACAGGATTCCTAACAGGACACTGTAGATTAAATGTACACTAAAGAAAATTGGAATAATCCAAGATGGCACATGCAGATTCTGCAAAGAAGCAGAAGAGACACCAACACATCTACTAACAAACTGCGGAGCAACATTAGCTCGCCGGAGGAGGTGTACAATGTGACCATCCAATAAAACCGGGCCTACTAATCAAGTTTCTTGATGAAATAGGACTCACCGATGTGCTCTAGGCAGAGAACGGGGGATACAATAGCTCTCAAAGGGCACAGTATACAACACCCCGAAATATCATCATCATCATCATCATCATCATAAGGGAATACTAGGAAGCGGGAAAGGCTATTATCAACACCCTTGAGCATATTGAATTTCCAATATTTTCTGTAGAAACAATGTCGTGTTGTGTCCGAACCAATTTACGATAGGTTCAGGCAGTTTGTTAAACTCATTTTACATACTTCTATAATAATCGAATAAAATATGACGAGAAGAAAGGAAACGCGTGGAGGCAGATCAAATGATCTGTACCGACCGAGGCATAGGAAGATAGCTTGCATAACCTGGCCAATCAACTTGCTCCTCATTTCTGATTATTTTGTGCCCACATCCAGTATAAACTTGTACCATGAGGTAAGTATGATGAGTAAATAAGTAAACCAAAATGTAATAAAAATAGTTCAATAAATAGCAGACCGATTATTAGCCTCTAAATCAAGGATGTGTAGATTGTGTTATTACAAACTCCTTTAATAGTTCACTTGTGTCACAAAATGTCTCGACTTTCACTCCCCCAGCACGATTAGCATACTTTTCATGACGCTTTCTTATAAACGTATCCAATTTAACTCACTTAACATATTGGAATTGATTCGATTGACTGTGGAAATCGTAGGGTCGAAATTAAATTTTATTCTCCAAGTTTTTGGATTTTTTCCTTTCTCAATTTAACTCGTTCCTTCATTTTGACTCTCTCATGCTTAACATGTTTGCTTGAATAGGCTGGATTTTTAAATATCGCCCTGTGGAAAATCGTTTGAGTAAATTAAATCTTACCCTGCTTTTACTCATTTTACCCTTTCCCCTCTTATTACGTGTGCAACTAAAATTAACAAATCAAAGCCTAAACTAGTCGAGAGTGCATTTGTTTCCGAAATAACATACGTCACAAAACCTCCTGACTTTAACACGTATAGCACGGCGTGTATGCATACCCATAATATATTTGAACGTTCCTTGGTGTAGGCCATAACTTTGAACTTTACCCTGCATTGACCACCTTTGCGATCCTTTCTCTCTCGGTTTTCTTGTTTCTTCCTTTCTAATTATCTGCAAACATGTCTATAGGCAACTAGGATGTGGTGACTAAGCAAAGCCTCCATTTACAAGAATTCATGAAATAGCAAACTTGCGTTAATAAACTTCCTGATTTTAAAACGTCTAACTCAGTACTCGTGATGTTATCTGGTTGATCGTTCCTTGATGGAGAACGTTTCAGGAAACTCAAATTTATCCTGCTTTGATCACTTTTTGATATTTTCATTTTCCCTTGTTTCTTTTTCAAATTAGCTGTGAACTTAGTAAGCAAAGCCTAAAGTTAAAAAAGCGTATGAAATAGACATTTGCGTCGAAAAACATCTTGACTTTAGCATGTCGATCCAGTTTGCGTGAATAGATCTTATCTAATAAAACGTTCTGGATACTAAGATATATAATAGTAGTATGACATAGTAATAAACTGGCAAGTCAGTTAGCAGCCCCATAATAAAAATCCTCGGCATTACCACTCTTAATTAGTGCAGTTTACCCAATACTGCCAATTAAAACGTCAATTTTATTGATATCCCGTGCCATCTTCTAAGTCATTTTATTTTACATTTTTCTCAAAAAGCTTTTTAATTTGATTTAAAAAACTTGCTTTGTTGTTGAAACTTGTATTGTCATTTCTGGTTATCCCGTTCCGCCTATCCTCACTGTTTTAGCAAGTTAGTATGTTGATAAACTACAATAACCTTAAGACTTTTAAGCAGAAAATCTCATTACAAGGTTGAATTTTGTGCTAGGCGAGTTAAAGTCGAAACATCATGACACGAGTGGAGCTATTGCTGAACTATGTAATGACACTACCCACAATACGTTGATCTGGCGACTATTTACTTTATTTACTTACCACATGCTAATGTTTATAATGTAAGTTTTTTCATCAGAAAGGAAGAAACAAGTTAAATTGAGGAAGAAATGAATAAAAGATGAATACAAGATGAGATAAATTTCTAAAATCTATCAGAACAGATAACGGAAACGTAATGTGTTAAGGTTTAGAAGTTATATTCTATGAGATAATATTCTCAAATATTATCAAACATATATGTTTCTTCAATTGTTTGAATTTTACTTTCGTATGTCTATTTCTTTGCTTTTTGTCATTCGGCAAACTTTTTTAAAAGAAGAATCTTGATAAATGACATTTTTCTCCTGAAGTTAGTATTCAAAAGATCGCGAAGCGGAAAATCTAGAGAGGTCGGGAGAATAAGTAAGATGAACTAGAGCGCAAAAATTACGCCTGAGCCTGACTCCGCCGAGGGTGGTGGCGATCTTATTACCAAAGACGTCGAGGTTTTAGTGGCACAGCTTTGGGGTACTGCTTCAATTTAGACTCGGAGAGATCGGAAGCGAAAAAAAAATGGATAAAATAAGTACCATGTGAACAAACTAGGAGCGGAAAAGTATGTAGTAGAAATGAGAATTTTTCGCCCATGTGTGACTGGACGAGGCAGAATTACTTTTCATTCCATAACATTTTAAATAATAGTAATTTCTTGGAAAAAATGATTTAATTGGTTTTAAATCCGAGCAAGGGCTGGGCGGTGAGCATGAGGAAATACTAATGTATAGCTTAGATTCTACTTTCAGGACATACACACTATGCAAAAAGGGTGTTTCTCGGATGTAAGACTCTGAACATAGCCAAGGTCTTTGACTTTAACCCCCTTCTTCACGAACCAACTTCAGATCACGAAAAATCTTTTATGACCTCCCAGACAAATTTCTTGTGTTGGAAGCGATGGGGTTGTCAAATATTGTTTTCATCTTAATTTATAATTTGTTTATATATTATAATTATGTTTAATTGTCAATGTGAACTTTAGGAAGAAGGCATTCTTTTCAAGAAATGCCTGTCATTAAACAATTCCTATTGCTTTAAAGAATCTCGTAAAGCAGAGGCAAGTGCAAGTGCGTGTGTCCGCACTGGAAATAGACTGTTTATAACATTTTAATAACCTCCAGCTAATTAATTTTCCCGGCTTTTCTAACTTTCACAGCAGTTTTATTGTTGCAACTTCTTGACACCATCGCCTACTAGTTTTATTTGCACATTTCACTGTCATTGGCGTTTTTATTAATTTCATACAGTCAGTTTTCAACTGTTCTTCTTGTTTAAAATGACTGAATTCATGTTAAAGTTGATTAAGGAAAAATTTATCAATCAAAAATTTATATATAAAATACTCTATTCCCAAATCCAGGTTTTAGAGATTTCCGGCAAAGCACTTGGAAGTGTACATCCATGTTTTGCACTTAATTTGTTTTAAAATTTGGCAACCAATAGTGCTTTCGTTTTGGACTGCTTTCAGTTTTAATTTACAAATTTCACAAAATAAATAAATCAAATTTGGCGAATAGACGGGAGACTTTTTGGGTGGGCACAAAAGAAGAAGGGAACCTTTCTCATTATCTACAATTCTTTGACAGGTTAAGAGAGTTTATCAAATAGCACAATTTTACACCGACAAGCAGACCCAAAACCTTGCAAATGCGCAATTAGTTCCAAATCCAAATTTGTTTTTAAAAAAATTTGGACGTATTTAACACTAGCAAATTTTGCGTGAATACCTTTTACCTCCCCTGTTTACATTCCTTGAAGGATATCGCCTGTTTTAATTAAACTTTATACTCACTCCTTTGGCCACTTTGTTGGTCCTTCATACAATATAACTATCAATTTCATCAAGCGGATAGGAGGAATTTATGCAAACTATACTAAACGTTCGTATTTCGGAATTAAAGGCACACTCAATTCAAATTTAGTATTTGCCTGTGGATATTAGTTACTTGTAATGAGAGTTTTAACAAAATAATCAGAAAGAAAGATACCAGTTAAGAAGGATCGAAAGGATAAAATTCCATTAAAGTGCAATTTTAAACGAATCAGATTGTTGTTCAATTTTGGAAACTATAATTTTTCTAATAACTGTGGCCGGCTAAAATTTCAATATTTATTATTTAAAACTAAGAAAAATCTTGATTGGTGTTATTATTATTACTTCTTCTAGTAATATTTTTTTCTTAATGTCTAACAACCCGTATTGAGGATGTGAGGTCAACCACCCAGTCCAGCCAAGACTGACCAGCAGCCGAAGCCCTTGTCGGGAGGCAAATAGTTGCTTAGGTGGATGGAGGTCTTTGGACATTTGGTGGAGAGTTCTGGCAGAGGTGTAAGGACATTCGTTCCGACACTCTTCGTCACAGGATGACTAGAGGATCTTTAACCTAATCATATAAGGCCACATCGGCGTTCCGATTCTCAAGATGAGAGCTGACGCATCTCCGCATACGGCAGAGCTGTATTGCCGCCGCAGCATTGGTGTAGGGAGTTCGCACCCCTAAGGGCTGTTACAACCTCGCTCCCAGCTTGTCCGAATGGTATGTCGCATGCAAAGGGCTAGCAATTCGAAATACATCGGCCTGCTCTCCTGCGTACTCCCTAGATAGAGAAGGCGAACTCTATCTCTCTGAGTGTAGAGGCTTCCCTAGCGTAGAAACTTCCGGGAAAGGTGTTATGTTTTTTTAAAGGAGAGGTGCACCCCATTCAGCCCCCTTCTGGACGAGCTGGCTAAAGGTACGTACGGCAGAGGTCATTCCGAGAAGTTCTGTTTAATGCAGCTTCTCTTGCCAATCTACCCGCCTTTTCATTTTCAATTGAGTCTGGAAACCATTTGATATATGATACAATATAGATTTCCGACATTATCTTGATATTACGATTAGATATGTCTTGTAGACTCTACATAACCTGGCCAGAATCTTCAGTACATAAGAGGCCGGATTGCCGATAATTTCGAAAAAACAAATTTTTCATTTTACATTAATATGCTAATTTCATTTTTGTTCAATTTATACAATGTTTTATTAAGGCTGGTGATTTAATTGTATTTGAAATTAGGTGTGGTTTTATTTGAATTACATTTGAACTATCGATTTTTCACAGTCAGACTATATATGTAGTAAGAATTTTAACGCGAGAATTTTCCGTGTTGCTGTGAAAACATTAGATGAAATGTTAAAAAGGATGAATCTTGTTATATAACAATTTGCAATTTCGTGTGCTATTTTATCAAGGCTAACTCTGGCAATCTCGGTAATTGTTGCTCTTTTTATTTTAGCCACATTTAAAAAAAAAAATCACTCTATAACATTAAAAAGGTTTTAGCTGGATCTCTGGCAAGAGAGAGAGAATACTTATATGGTTTTAGTGGTGTAGAAAGGGAAAAAGAACGTTTTAGAATAATTTTTCAATTCTCTTATTATTTTCTCAGTTTAAATTTGAAGAAACAGTGTGACATACAATAGAAAGAGGAGCGTTTTTGATACGAAAAAAGCCTAATATAATATTGCTTACTTGTTTTAATTTAGAAGTTAGCTTCTTTTTTAAAATTAAAATTGAGAAAGATTTCCTAGATCGACTGTATCTTTTTACGTAGTATGAGACAGCTATTTAAGACCAATCAAATTTAAAAAATCGCTAAAAACGGATTACAATTCGCGATGTTACGGAAGTTTTTTGTCGTAAGATATCTTCCATCTCTGCCTGTGTTTTCAAGAGTACAGATATTCGTATTTAATTATGTGTTAGACTGTCAACATGTCCAAATAAAATACTAATTAGCCCTTTTTAGTACTAAAATTAAGCTTAATCAGCCTTTCTCAGAGCTATCCCCGACTAATTATTGAATAACTGCCGTCTGCTACTGTCTATTTAGGGCACTGTCGTTGTGCATGACGGGAAGATTTTATGGAAAGCGTTAGGGTCCTAATCGTCCAGTTTCACTGTAGTCCCAGAACGTTATGATAAGCTTATTAAATGTGAGTTTGAATATTTTAAGTTAATTAGCTGTAACCGTGGAGGCCACGTTGAATTTGTCCCCGGCCCACTAGTATACAACTCCGATAAATGCTTGCAAACATTTTTCGGGATAGTAATGTAACAATTACAGGCATAACTGGACTGATTTTTGCTTTACTTCATACGGGGGATGGCTTTCATGGTCACTATGACGTGTTTGTGTTCAATGCAATTTCGAATTACATATAACACTCAAGGTCTAAGAGAATCGTCCAACAAACGGAAAAAAGGAAAAAATTGCACGAAACATGCAACAAATAGAGGAGGCCCATTTATAGGAGAGATATTAAATACAATATGATGATCGATGGCTTAGCGTAGGAACATGCTGCATTGTTCGTTGAAGTTGGCCGATCGGGTGCCTTTTATCTTTTAGATAAATATTATATTATTTTATATACATATTTGTAAAGAGATAAACAAACTTTTTGGGAAAATATTCGAATTCATATAATCCTCGCTATTCGCAGTGTTATTCAATGCTCATAATGTAGATATAAAAGAAAGTCAATTTTTAAAGCGGATTCAAGCTGCAGATAATGCCAAAGCTAGTACAAGTCTTATAAGTTTTAAAAACACTCCCAGTTTTGGTCAAATATAAATATTTGACGATGGAGAAGTAATGATGCACCGAGCTTAGAAAGTCAAAAGGCCAGGTTAGCATCTATTATGAACCGCAATCCATATGCTGGGCAATATAAAATCCCTTACAAATTCACATTTCGAACACGGGTAACAAAATATGTTATTTCATTTCTGCATAAAATCAATGTATACTACTTTGCCCGCTAGCCATTCTTAAATTCTACAACATGCCTACATACTCTTTGACTGATGTATGTAATCCGAATAACTGAGCTGACCGAAAGTTGGCGAGCGAAGCGAGCAGGAGGGAGCGAAAAAACTGTTCGTTCGATATGTTCTGTACAACTCAGTTCATCTAAATTATAATTTTTTTTTTTTTTTTTTTTTTTTTTTTTTACTACCACTGGCTTAATACACATCGAAATACATTAACTACAAAAGTTTTCCAATCTCCTGTGTAACAATGCTCTATTTATTAAACTCATTGAAAGTTGTACAGTAACGTATAGCAAAAATTAGATTCTACCTCTGCGCCTGTAGGGACTGTAATTTAAACCACGATTGGCGCCGTGTAGCCGACAGGGCTCGGCGTTAGAATTAAATAAAAAATAATTACAAAAAACGAAGGGCTTCTTTAATGATTGGTTTTAATATGTTGTATAAAAACAAATTTGCTATCAAATATGCCGTTTTATCAAATATGCTCACTCCATAGACGGAAAATTTGTTATTTCTGTTTAATTTTTAACAATAACTACATTTTTAACGGGGTCGTCCTTCCCAGATTGAGAAGAGGTAACACGCGTTGACGCACGGGAACTTGCTTCTGGGCCAAAGCCTGGTTACTCTAGGCGTCATACATCACACATACTAATCCACACACTTTAGCGAATTGGCAAATATTCGCGACGATCACCCTTAAGGAATCGAACTTATTTAGGACCAGACGAATCGCTTTTTCTTCTTGCCATTTTTTTATAGATGACGATTACCAATGCTTTTGTATAATCCACTAAGCTTGGCAAATTGACAAGTACTTCTTGTGTACAATGATCCTTCATGGAATCAAAACCACGCGCTTATTCGCCATTGTCATATAGATGTCGATTACAAGTTACTTTGTATATTCCACTTAGCATGGCTAGTTATCCTTCAGTAGATCTCCATCATACACGAGGAGTCTACTAAATGTTTTTACGAATTCCCTATAGGTTGAACCTGCTATTTTGTATAACTGAATTCTGTCTGCCCTATATGCCTCTGGCCGAAGTCGCAGGTTGTTTTGTTTAATGTACCCATATTTTGAAATTAATCAAAATTCCGGCCGTTGTCACGTGGATCATTGATGATCGTTCACAATCCATTCTTTTCTTCATTCTAATTATTTTAATTTTAGGTGTATCTTGTTCTATAGTAAATAAGCATTTTTTTAAATAATATGGACTTAAGCTACACAATAAGCCATTAATTCATACCAACTTCTACTAATGTTTGTTTATCGGCCTCCGTGCTTGTCATCTATGATCCGGGAGAAAGTTTAATAACGCAGAGTGTTTGATCTGGATGTTTGTCGACAGAAAATGGCGAACTAGAGAGTGAAAAGCTGTTTGATCGAAATACTACAAAAATATATTATTTTGTTTTCTTCCCTCAGTTTTATATATTTTACCACCGTACTTCCTGGATGGGTCAGATACAAATATTGAAATAATTCATTTCAAATTTATAAAATTGATACTGTAATATCTTACAAGGATAACTTCCCAAATATATACATTTCCTTTCCTTATTTAAAGATGAAATATACATTCTAACCTAAACAAGCATATTTACTTTAAGAACGAGTAGTAGCTTGGTTTGGTTGGTTAGTGTCGATGCATCACCCTCCTTAAATTCCTGACCAATAATGGCGAGAAGACAAAACGAGTCCTACAGAATGAAATCACCCTAAAAAGGTAAAATAATCATCCCCTATTTATTAGAATATTTTCTAGAATAAAATCCTTATTAAATCAATTGTGATTGATTTTCTTGTAAATTTAAATTTTCAAAATTAAATTTCCGTGTAATGCCGACTACCAAGGCGCCAAACTGGCCATTTTCTGAGGCGAACATTCAGAAATAATTAATTGAACATTGCCATATATGATATACCGTTAATGTGGATATCCTTGACATTTCAGTCTACTTTGGAGAAAAAGAAAATGTTTATTTAACTTATACCATCCTGTCAAGATGATTAATGTCAACATTAAATTAACGATGAAAAATTACAAAAATTATTTCAAAATAACTTAAAAAAAAGAAATTATTTCTATGGACTTCTAAAATATTAAACATCCGTAATATTTATAAATTTATCTTTCTTATAATTTTATCTGTCTATATATTTTATAAATTTATATTAATATGGTACAGATTAAAATTATAATTATAATATTATTGTATAACATTTAGTACAAACGTCTCAACTAAGAAAAATAAATAAAGATAAATTTATACATCTAGAAAGTTGAGTTTTATGTTTAATTGCAATTCAATGTAATGCAATTATAGTTTTTGGCTTTTCTATATACGTATTTTCTGTAATATCACCTCTTCCCTTGAAGAGAAACAGCATTGCTTGGGTGTATTGTTTGTTTTAGAATAGACATTCGATCGATTCTGATACTCTGGCTTGCTTTGGAAAATGAAGAAGCACTTCTTCCCTCAAACGTACTATATCATACGGAGGTAATATCTGACGGTCCTATTTTGCCTAGTTCGTATGGAAACTGAATTTTTACCTTACGTACACATTTGAGTGGGTGTTTCTCGGGGAAACATACTCGGCCAATTTCTCATTTTAATATACACAACAGGTATTCTTATACATGAGACATACATTCGATACAACGATCCTTAAACGTGATTCGATGCCCTTTATAAAGCTCAATACTTACAACAACACCTGAATGAATTAAATGGTTCATAAAATCGAGAATGAAAATAAACTAAAGGAAAAGCGTACTGATAATTTTATTATTTTAAAAGCATCTGCCCCGAGAGATGGGGAGAGAGGGAGAGAGAGTACGAGGGTGAGAAAGAGAGAGAGAGAGAGAGAGAGAGAGAGAGAGAGAGAGAGAGAGCATACAAATGAGATGATCCATATAATTGGAAGCCCATTGCCTACCACAGGGCCTTGACCTTGTATGACCTTCAGCGATCCGGATTTCAAGCTTATAGTAGTTCATCATCAGGTTGAAGGAATTTACAACTCTGCGTGAATTGTAAGAGTGAACCCGCCGATACCCCCGCCCACGAATTCCAACGAATGAGAATCTCGTTTTTAAAGCCGCTCAATTTTAAAGAGCAAAAACCAAAAAATCTGAAAGAAATAATTATAAATTAGTGATTAAGTATGTTTTTTTATAATAATTAATAAAAAATTATAATTAATATAATGCATTAATAATATATTAGTAAAATTAGTGATAAAATTAAAATATAAAAGGTAAATTAATTAATTTGTACGTCTAATATTATTAAAATCTATTTTTTAACACAAGGTAAATCAAAATCTAATATATTATTAATGCACTTATCTCCATGTTCAATTTTACATTTTTTTAATTTCAAACTAATCTAGTTTCCTCTCTTTGTTGAACACTGTTCTATTTAAATTTAAACTGAAATTGGTTTTGTTTGTTTCAGATGATCTGTAAATGCCGCAAATTTGTTCGATCTAGGTAAGTGTTCTTTGACTTTCGTTTTAATTTCCCTACCGCTTTACATTATATATTTAACGCCACAATCATTCCATTAAGTTGATAAACCCCGCTTTTTGAGTCCTTGTCTTTAGGTTTTGAGAGTGAACACGTACCTCTAAAAGCTATTCTAAACCCTTCTTTTTTAAGAATATTACCTACTGTTTCTAATAATTGACCAATCCATGGCAAACAACGGAATGATTCCTGTTTGGTGTCTGAGTTCTACTGTAGCATTTATTAATTGTTTTCTTTATTGTTTTAACTAGCAACCTATCAATAAATATTTCTTGATAGCCATTGGTTTTTGCTATGGTTTTAATAGTTTGTAATTCTTTTTTATAGTAAGCAGGTGTTAATGGGAGTTTCAACATACGGTCTATAAACCAAATAAACCTGCAGCTTTTTGTGCGCATGGGTGAAAAGAATCCGCTGGTGTCATAGTGTCTTTAGTGGGTTTTCTGTAAACGTCTATTTCAATTAGGCTGTTTAATATGTACAACTTTAAGTCTACAAAGTTTAAACAAACACGGTGTATATTACGGTGTAGTCCAAAATTAGTTGGAGGAATTCTTTGAGATCCTTAATATTCCCGTCCATATGCATAAAATAGCATCTACATAGTGTTTATAAAAATGAACCGATTTAATTAACTTGTTCTTTGATTTGAAAAGATTTTTTTCGAAATTATCCATGATTATCTTGGTACAAAGATCCCTTTCATTTCATAAAATTGATTATTAAATTTACAATAAGAAAGTAGGCATATATTTAAGGGGTCTATTGTATCATTTGTATCAGTTTTTACATATTCATTAATAGAATTCACCGTAAACGTTTGTTTTATAAGTTTTTACATTCTTTAACATGGATATTTTTGAATAAATTAGTAAAATGAAATTTGTTAGGATTAATAATAATGTGTTTCAACGCATTTTCTGATACCTACAACACACCAGACCGCATCTCACGATACCTGAATAATTAATAATAATATTTGTAAAATTGTTACGAATATTGATGTTCTTTAATTTTTTTTGTCAATTCTAAATAATTGTTAATATGGAATGTAGGTTTGAAATAGATGTGAGTTTTAATATTTTATCCATTGTAATCGCGAGTTTTTGAGATGCAGAATTATAAAAGGACACTAGCGGCCTTATAGGTTTGTTTTCCTTGTGCATTTTGACCTGTAACATGGGGGGGGAGGTCATTGGTATAATAATTTAACTACAAGTTGGTCATTTGAGAATAAAAGTAAATTTTTTTAATTACGTTAACTATTATTACCATGATTCATTAATCCATTTGAAAGACCTTTCAAGGTCGTTTAAATGTAGAAAGACTTATTTAAACATTCCTTCCAAACCAAAAAACATATATTTGATTAATAACTTAATTTATTTAAATTTCACCTAATCATGATATAATAAACATAAAGTAATGCCGTCTGATGAACTGGTAGTCGGGTTATTTTGATCTACATATCTTCGCACAGTTAGATAGTGCAAATTTTAACCGATGTTGTACGATATCTTAATGGGTCCCTGTCTAACCAAATAAGGGACGGAATCATGAAAAATTGTGGTTTCAGTCTAAAATTTTCCGTGAAATTAAACATGCTTCTTTTTATGTTTCAAAACAAACTCGTAACGACCTATTCATCACGCTTGTACATCATGACCTTAGTTATACTCCAGAAAATATTTACTTAATACAGTATTTGAAGTTATATCAAATAAATGTAATTAAAAAAGGTTTTCTGGTGAGGTTGACATATCCTCGTCTGATACCTATTTCATTTTCAGTATTTTCATTAAAGGCAATGCTGTGAAGTTTCTACGGTAGAATTTTTGTAAAATTAATTTTTTTAACTGTGCTACTAATTTATAAAAATGTAAGAATTCTGAAAGATTTATTGCAAATATTCTTTCAAAAGACATCGATATTTCATTAGATTTCGTGAACCGATTGACAAAATAACATCTTTCAATTAATTAATCTTTATGTTTTTATGAATATTATGCATTTGAAAAATGGCAAAAAGGAGAGAAAATTCAAAAGGTTGGGTTGAGGTGGGAAGTTAGTGTCCGAGTGGATCGAAGTCGCAATAGCTCAAGTGGTAGAACAGCGGCGTATTTAGCCGAAGACGGTGGGTTCGAATCCCTCTCGTGATGCTTACTTTTTTACCTCAACCAAGACCTTACATAAAGATTAATTAGTGAAAAGAATAATATTGATATATTTTATACAATTCGCTTTTATAGAAAGATAAAATATCCAAACATTGGCATGTTAAGTTATAATTTACGATGGATCTTTCTTTCTGTTTTAATTTTCTCTCCAGTTCGTGTTTTGTGTTATCGTTCGAAAAATTTTCCTTTGTTTAGTTTAAAACAGCCAGGCGATGGGACTTTGTTGAGAGTAGAACAGACTTGTTTGCTATTGCCATCCAGGGCCCAGTAAACTACGCAACCCCTCCTCGTTTATTGGGCGTTTCCTTGGGTAAATGTTTACATCATTATCCGGCCCTTCTACATTTAGTCAATCATTTCGAGCAGAATCGTTCCCAAAATAGTCCGAGATTGTTTTTTACACATCTCAAATCAAATGCAAATGAGAAACCCGCCCGAAAAAGATGCCCTTTTGGAAACAAAAATCGAGTGAGGACTATGTTGAGGTGTTAAATCGTAGAATAAGGGGAGGGGGTCGTTCAATGCTCAATACGGACCCTATCAATTTATGCTTGAGACTAAGTAAGTGGGTTATTGAAGATAATGTACCGCTAATACCCGACTGTCCCCCTTGATTTATAGCGGGGAGAGCAAAATAGCAGGGTTTCTCTAAATTGTCTTATTTGTTATCTATGACTGTATATTTTGCCGATTGAAAACCCTAAACTGTAAATAATGATCAATTTACATTGTCATTGAATAGCACAGGATATTGGTAAATCGTAATCTCATCGATTATAATGTACCCTGATGCAATAACCTTACGTCGATATGTATGTAGTAAATAGTGCCTAAATAGCAGATAGAAGCTGCCGGTTGATTTAACATGTTGATTCCTCTGTTTAGTATAATATATTGGCGTGCTGGACTTCATCGTATATCCTAGGATTTGCAGATTATTGTTAGAAATGCTCCTCTTGTTGTGATGAGCACATTCATGATACATGTGATGTCGGATGTCTTACATTCCTATGTTGGAACCTCGTTTGCGCTATTTTTCGTCCATACTTAGTCCTATCATTTACTTCTTCTTTAATCTACTGTACATATTCTGCCAATGGATATCCTGGATCCTCGCTTTCCGTCGAGCCTAGTTAGATCTTTGAGAGCTCAAGTTGGACTCGACTACTGTTCTTTTTAATCGATCAATTTTACATAATTCGTATTAACAGCATTTTTGTATGCACCACACATCTTCCCCAGTTAGGAAGATGATACATCATTTATAGGGCCTGCCTCATATAGAAAAAGTCTACCACTTTTTTTCCACTTTGCACGATTACCCGTGCACGATGCCCCGTGAGTAGACTTTAAATAACCTTGCAATCTCGCGAGTTCTCTGGATCTTCCTTCACGATATTCACCATGAAGGACCAGTCTACTCCTTTTTTGACCTTCTTCATGTAGTACTTCATAAGACCCTGCCGACTTACAGTGTCTTTCTCTAGTCAAAATATTTGGCCAGGTTGGTAAGCAGTATCGATCTTTCTTGGGATTCTCTTTTGGACCAAACCACTGCTCTTTTTCCCCTTCCATGTATAAAGTAAATGCCGATGAACAGTGTCTTACTCTATTTCACATATCTGGCTAAGTGGGCAAACAGATTTCTTCCTTTAACATTTCTGCTTTCATTTACTGTTCAGATTCTGCTGGTTTTGCTTGAGGAATTTAGTTCTTTTTGAAGCAAGTAATACTCAAGGTATGTAAAACTCAAAAACAATTTTTCTAGCTACCATAACCTTTTTCTATCTATTGGAGGACAGTTGTATAGAACATGTTCAGTTGTATTTGTCACTTTTAAACATCATTGGTCGTCGGATGATAGTCCCATTTTTAATGTGGAACTTTACTAGGCTTTTTAAATCTTCTGTTTAGTAGGATTACCTCTTACTCCCATTCAGTGGTTTTTAAGACCAGTCTTACTACTGAAGTTTACTTTCCTAGTATTGGTTGTGTTCTTCAGTTACCAAGGTCTCAGTCATTTATTGATACCGATTGTATATTATGGTATCACGGTCGACATTGCTCAACAATGGCTATCCTACATATCACAGCCTCCGGTTTCTTTTTTAATGTGTTGCAGTTATGCCATAAAATGTATTATTTTAAACAAGCGTAACCTCATTGTCTGAAAATCCCTCATGGCTTGGCGCCAAGCATAATCCTATTTTGTAGATCGAATTTTTTAGGGTATTTAGGCAGTTTGAGACAAGTTTTAAGTTCATCTAGTTTGTCCCTCGAGGATCCTTTAGATCTGTCAGGGTATGTGAAAATATTATTTTTGCACACTTGAAGAATTTATTAAAAGTAAAATACAGCCATACAAAATGACTTAACATTCCGTTGCCTGTCATATCCCTTTAAAATACATTTTTCATATTAAAATCAATTAAAAACCATGTGCTCGGCGAGGATTCGAATCCAAAACGGCCGTGGCAAAAACGAGTGATGACCAGTCTAAAACCTCGGCCACCGCGGATTCTAGGGGCCATTGGAATGAACTCACAGACACGTGTTTAATGTTTTTCGACCAAATATCCCTTGCTTTTGGTTGAAAATGATTTACTATGTTTGTGTATTATGTCCACCTCACTCAGCCATACAAAATACCTTCAGTGCATTCTCAAATTGTCTGAGAAATCTTCGTCCTTTTGGTTCATCATTATCAGTAATCGTTTTTCATCAGCGTCCAATGTAAACATGATTCCTCTTGAAGAAGTGAAGTCAACCTTTAATTTCAACACCTATTATAACTTAAAGTTCAAAATCAATTGATCAGGGATAATTTGCTAAATATTCCCACCATTACAACTGTAGATTACTTCATTGGGATTCGTCAGCCGATTCTACACCTACTCCCGTTTTTATTGCAACATTTTCCTTAATCCACTGGCTCAGAAAAGGGCGGCGATCTCTTAGGCCTCTAATGGGACTGATTCCATCTCTCTGTTTCTCTCTCTTGGACATTAATGGAAGGTGCATTAGAGGCGAGCATTCACCGCTCCGCCAGATGTAATCTTATAATGCGATCGCACTCGACTCCCTTCGTCCCACAAAGCTCCCTTTGTCAAGATTACGACTTGAAACTGAGTGAGAGAAAAAACTAATTTCTTCCCGGGGGATTATTGCTTTTAAATTATTCCTTCGGACGTTAAAATCGTTCGGCCCGAACTTCAATTGCTTTTATATTTATTTTAATTGGGCCGTATATTTTAATGTATTTGGAATGATGAAAAAATGTTCCTTTTTTATTAATTATTTTTAATTGGGGTTCCTAACCCCGATTTTATTCCACTATAAAATACAAAGATTTAGAATTTGCAATCATTTTCTCCCTGTAATCAGTTTTTTTCATTACATATCACTAGAACATTAACTTTTTCAAATTTTATATTATATATAAAATTAAAATTACATTTTGGCTCGTCTGCATTCTCTGATTTGTCTATGATCGGGTTTTCCCTTTTAGAAAGGCTGTTCCACGTCAGAGAAGATGACTACTCTGTTTTACACGAAATCTTGACATACCACAAGGAAATCTTAGACCCTGTTAAGATGGATCGTGAGGTTTGTTTGAAAGTTTTGGACTCGATAATGATCGGTTTGTTTGACGAAAGGAACGTTGAACTCAATGAGGATAGTGTGATTAGTGACTTAGAAGGAGCTTTGACAATTTTTGATTGGAAGGTTTGAATGCGCTGGATTTTGGATGTTTTGGCATAACCCCAGATTCCATTCCGTACGTTCAAAATTGTCGCAGTAAAGTCTTGTATAAGGTTAGTTTAATATTGACGGTTAACATGGGTTTCGATCCTAGAAGTCTTCCCTTGTGTGCCTTAGGCCTTGTGTAAGGATTCCGAGTCAGTTTGCTTTCTACGTACAGTCCTAATTATTTAATTTGAAGGGAAGTCTATATCTCTTTATAGTAGATGTACTGTTATGTTATATGTACCTACACACTGAGTAGTTTTCTTCATTCAATCTTTTCTACCACTATTTGCACTAGTTTTCGATATGCTGAAGGTGTTGTTGGCGGTACCTGGATATGATTCGAATTAGAGGACTAAATTGCGGTATATCGTCATGACGGTATTATAACTTATAAGTAGACCAGCAGTACAAATAAAAGGATGGAGCATAATCCCTTGTGGGACGCCGGCTTATATCGGTCTGATTTCCGAGAACTCGTTGCTACATCTCCCTCTGAAGCAGCGGTCAGTTAGGTAGGATTTCAGAATAATATAATAATGAATGGATAGGAAGCGTCCAAGTGTATAAAACATGCCCGAGTGCCAAACTATCGAAAGCATGTTTACATCCCGCCAAAAAAAAACAAAAAAAAAAAAAAACCTCGTTCTAACCTAGAGCAGGGGAGTTGGTTTCAAGGAGAAAATGTTTGAGTGGTTCGTAGTATAGCATTACATATTATGCTTAAGAAAATTATGGCCTTTTGTTGACGGTTTCGAATTATCATGGTTGTAATTAGATCATGTCCAGGGGATTTTGCCGTGGGGGGTATGTGTATATGGTTCTTAACTTCAGAAGGATTAAAACGGAGAGGAAGAGGATGTGGAATAATTATATAATATCAGGTGTGCATGTGAGGAATCGTTTATGTCTTCAAGAGGAGTAAATTGCAAATGCATTGCAAATAGGCTTGATTTATCTGTATGCTTATAAGCACTTTTTACGCCTTCAAAGCCAGCAGAAAACCGAGTCCTAGCTGCATACAGCACAGTTTAAGGCTGAAGACCTTGAGTTTTTTAAGCCACTGGATCGTTAAAAATAACACTAATTACTATGATTAAGTATATATATTATTATAGATACTAGTATTGTAAAATTCATACATGGTTTCAATTGGCCCGTTTTTGTTAAGAAAACCTATTAAAAAAAAGTTGTTAGTACTTTTCGATTTTTAACAATTGTATTACTTGTTATCAATTATACACAGCCCTTTTACAACTGTCCACGTTATATTTCTACATTTACATTATATTTCACATAATTAGAATATACGTAGGGTTATCGTTAGGGTGATAAAATATCAAGGCTTACTTTGCGTGTCTCTGCATTCAAAATGCGGTCTGCTTTCCATGGATACGAGCCAATGTCGCAAGGAGCGCTTTGCATAAAAGCATATGCTGAATTAAGCCAGCATACCGGTTCTGAAATTCGCTTATCATGGTAAAATATATGGACAATAAACCAGAATGTTTTTTTTTATACGGAAATTTATTTCCAATAGGCCCGTAACGGGACAACAAAAGAGGTTTATATATTCTTGAGTTGTTTTAGTTTTTGCTAGCCATCATGAATATTGAGCAAAGCTTTGTTTCCCTCAACCTGGACGTTTCACAACATAACAAACCAGAAGGGCTGGGGTTTCTTTTGTGCCGGTATCCCGCTCTCTTATTTTCCATTAATGTGGGAGTACGATTTCATAATTTGATTTTAGGACTTGAAGGTTAAGGAAGAAAATTGCAAAATTAACCTTAAAATCCGTATAATAAATTTAAGAGAGGAGAACGCATCTATCGAACTGATATTTGGCCGAGTTCTGGATTTTATCACTGGTAAATTTTTTTTAAATCATTGTTCAAAGAATCAAACTTTATGAAAAAGGGAAAACTAAATGGCTTTTTTTAATTTAAGGCTATATCCATAACAAAACCGATGCTTCTCAAAGTTTTCTATTGCATTCTTATTTTGTCTTTTTCATATGACATGTAATAGTTTCGTACTGGTCTCTACTTCTCTCTACTGTTCGTGGTTTGTGATGGTTTTATGGGTGGAGTGAGATGTGTAATTTTAACTTTGGCATTCTTCTTAATCACGTTTTGCCATGCATTATATTTGGAGCTCAAACATATAGTCCACCTATCAGAGACACATTAATAGATCAAGAAAATTCAAAAGTGCCATGGAGAGGAGTACGTTGCCTATAAGTAGAAGAGAGATAATTAAAAGTAAAGAAATACGAAAGCAAACAAACCGAACAGATTTAATACGAGCCATTATGAAATCATAATGGCAATGGCTCATGGAAAAGCATGGGAGAGGCGTTTGCCCTTAAATGAGCCTCGTTTCTTCCTCCACAGAGGACGTTGTTGAAAAAAGTAAAGATGATAAAACAGAAGAAGGATCATTTTTCCCTAGAAAAAGAGATGAAACTAAGAAGACAATTTTAATCATTGTGCAGTTACATCCATATATTTTATATTATAAAACAAAATTATTTTGTAGTAGAGGGAATGAAAAAGCTTATTTATGGTTTATTCTTCCTAATTGATCTTATATGTTATATCTGTATATACCTTATATGTTTATATCTATCTTTTATTTTTTGTCCTGTCCGCCAGAGGTATATGTTTCTGCATTCACATTTTACGGCGTATATGACATTTTTCTCCAGTGGGTTGGTTTTGTAAATGTTTATCTTTGTTGTTTTCCGATAATGGTCGTGGTCCTCAGTGATTTTTTAGTTCGTAATTTGTTGAGTATCGTTGTTTGTAGGTTTCTTCCTCTATGGGAGTGTAGATCCGTTTATTCCTGTTTTTATGGTGTCATTTTGTTTATGTCTATGTGTTAGGTTTATTATTTTGTTGATCGTGCTGTGTTTTAGCGGTTATTGGATGAAATTGTTTTTAACATTTTTTAAATTTCTCTCCTGTGGTTGGTATTGTTTTTAATCTCTGTGTCATGCATTTTAGTGAACGTTTTGTGAGAGTGTTAACTCGAATCGTGGTTTGTTGTCAGTTAAAATGATTGTTAGGTCTTGGAAAATTATACCTTATTTTCGGCAGTAAATTGTATTTTTTGTCTAAACAGTCACGGGCTCTCATGCTAGTATACGTGATGCTCCCAACAGGGACTTAAAGAACCCCCCAAAACTATGATAATTACAGTTAGCAAGAAAAGGAGCATAAAAAAACCTACGCTTCTATAATGAAATGCTGCTGATAAAAAACAAGGTTACCTACCTAGGGATAACTTTTGATAAGAGATTAATCTGAAACCTTGACCTGCAGCTCATTGCTACAGTTCGAGAGAACTAAACTTAGGGAGAGGTAGAACTGACGTATGCGAAAATCTATGCAATGATGACCCCCCCCCCGTTTGTAGGTTATATAATGAGAAGGGAGAAACAACCACCCATATTAAACTGAAATGCGAGCCACCCTCTCAAAGGGTACAAAATCCAATGAAAGGGGTTGGTGCAACGACAGTCAAGGCTTAGTACTTCTTAGGAGAAGGAGTTGCATTGAACTAAGGAACTAGAAATGTACAATAAGCCAGAAGGCTGCAGTGCATGTGAAACAAAAATCCCAGACTTCCTAGTATACTTCACCAAGGTTATATTTTGTTTATGTATTTTTTGGTAGTTGTAATCATTTTGATGTTTTTTTATATTATAGAAAGTTGAAATTCCATCCTATCTTTTCCTCCCTAATAATCCTTTTGTCATTCAGCTGGTTTCACACCTTTCTTCGATTTCGCGAAGAATTGCGAATTGATTTTTGATTACTGCAGTACAGCACTTTTGGATGAACTCGCAAGTGTCCACAACCATAGTAACAAAAATATAATTGATAAAGCCCTATATTACATTTGACCCATCAAGATTAATATTATTTTGATAAAACGTTAAGATTCGTCTGAAAGTCTGAGATATGAGAAATCGCACTTCTGCCGAACCAATGCGGTTGAAACATGGGGGATTTTGATTAGAAAACAGTTTAATTGAAGTTCATGTTTGTCTTGTTCAGAAGGGTGGCCTGGACGGAGGCGTGCTGGTCCAATTTAGAGGAAAGTTGCGGCCCAGCGAATGGCATGTTGGGGTTGAGCGACGTTATTGGATTTGTCCTTTATTACCCCGTCTGAAAATTAGCAGACGTCACAGCGGTCGACATTAAGGTCTTTTATGGGTAAACACGTTGTTTTCCAGATAACACAAAAACGCCACTGAACGATTCTGTCCCTTCGACCCTTCGGACTCGGTTCATGAACGAAAAATCTTTAGGCTTTACTTAATATGATTTTTAAAAATATATTTTGCTTAATTAAACTTAACTTATACTTACTGATCAAACTGATTGGCCTATTCTCCATGTTTGATGTCTTCTCTTGCTTATACCCCTGACCGTCTGCTTTATTCGGCAATTCATTCCTACAGACCTCAAAAACAAATCTCACAACGAGATTATTTACAATTGTGTCCAGTTTTAAATATTTATAATATATCAGAATATTTTTAAAACAGATGCTTTTGTTCTGAATTTATTAAATTGAGAGGCCCGAAATTTCATTTCGCATTTTCATTTAATTCGAATGCGAACAGCGCAAATTCCACTTGGGGGGAATGCCAGACTAAACAAACGGACGTCGAAGTCATTTGTAAAACCGAATGGGGTCGAAAGTGGAATCGAGTTTTTCGAGGTCCTTCTAAATGTTCCTTCATTCCACCATGTTTACAGCTCAAGGAACCAAAAGAAACGGCCGAGACAATGAGGGTGTCGTGTGGCTCCAGGCACCGTGTTTACACGATGATTCGGCAAGAATTATTTCGATAAGGTTTACCACGTCTTCTTCAGAGTACAACACCGTCATAAGCAAGGCGATAATTCCAGCTCGGTGATAATAGCAATCCCTTCCGATTCCTCTTCAAATAACTTATATTCAGAAAAAAATTGTCAGAAACTTATGACTCGAGATATTGTATTATCTAGGATGCAAGAATCAATCGTAAATCTATCAGTTTAAAAGAAAAACATTTGAATGTTTTTTCTTCTTTCATTTTAGTCTTATATTGTTCCTAGGTAATCATTTATCTTCGAAAATTTCAAGATGGTTTACAAGGACGGTGATTAAGTAACGGTGTTGCATTTAGGTTCACTGAAGGACATTTACATCTTCACGTATAAGTAGAAGAAGACTTGTAATTGAAATTACTTTTCCTTCAAAATAAAGAAGCGAGTACATCACTAGTATTGATTGTTTATAAATGATTATTTCAATGAATGGTATTATTGTTAAAATGGGGGGAAATTACATTGGAAATGGACTAAGGATGCACCCCTGGGGAACAATCGCCCTGCAGATAAAGTGATAATCTTCAGTTATAATTTTAGTATGGGTTTATACTTATGAGGGAGAAGGTTATTCAAGAAATTTTGAAGTAAGTCAGGGTTTTATAGAATGCAAGCATGTATGGAGTCATCTGGATACGTGAACGTTGGTAGGCTCATCCGAGTTAAGAACGTTGGCTGTGAAAGTGTGGAAGGAAGCGATCGTAGTCACCCGTTTGACACACGGACACTTGCTTTCGGAACAAACCCTTAATTCGACCGGATTTTTTAAAGAGCATATTTGTGGGCTACGTGCGCTTATAGAAATAGGGAATTTTGTACAACGGCGAAGGATGTCTTCTTTGACAAAGATAACTTGGAGGTCGGTGTGTAGGTTAAAGTTCATAAGCAGCATCTGACAGAATTTTTAACTGCAGTGACTGAATTATTTTGGAATTGGAGCTTTTCGTTGAGCCCCATGGTCCAGAATAGTGGGATAATATACTAGTAGTCTTGTGCATTAACAGTTCGTGTGAAAGTTTCGATCGTTTGTCTAGTATGCGTTTAAAAAGTTTATATTGTTTTTTAAGTTTCTGTCTTTTCAGTTTACTGGAGGGGTTCCATGTCAGTCTTTTATCGAGAAACCACATATTTCACTATGTCAGAAGTCGGTACAGGTAGGTTGTTAAAGTAGAGTGCTGAAAATGCCTCATGGCGGAGAGTAAAGGATCATAATTAGTTAATTAGGACTTTTTGGTACATTTTGGATGTCGAATCAATTAGCAAAGTTTGTAACACGAATAGCCGAACACCTTATATTTATGTGATTTTTTTCTAACTGTTAATTTTTTTAATCATCATATAATATATATTATTTGTTCGTTGCATCCTTAGATGCAGGTACAAAATTAATACCAATAATAAATCATCTTGTTTAAGTGGGAGAGGTCAACTTTCAGAAATTATAAATAGTTGTCCCGTTAAAAGATAGGTCTCTTTTTTTAAATAGTCGGTGCACGCTCTGACCAGGCGTTTTAATCAAATAAATCTATAAAATACGTCTGTCGTGATAGCAGTTTTATCTGGAAATGTTTGAGGTTTACTGGCCATAACTAGCCCGGAGAAAGGGCGATGGTGTGATATCTTGCACGAAACGGCTCCACCAGCTGTCGTAGGCGAATCGGCCAGAGCAATAAGATTTGCAACGGACGAGACAACCTTGACCATAAGCGAAATTGATACCTTCGTGTTCGGACCTTAGATTTTACGAGCCAATGGATCGTGTATTCGACGAAGGAAACTCCCTCTTTTGTTGTACAATCGAGCTAGTAAATCCAGACAAAAAAGCTGCTCTTTCTATAAGAAAAAAAAGCGAAATGACTTATAATAGTTAAATATATGTAATGAGGTCTTAGGTATCAGCCTCAAATGCGCATATAAATTTTAAATCGAATTTCATATAGGTGCGTTATTTATCGTACCACATCGATAACCTAGATGAACATCTATCATGAAAGATCTACAACTGAGCATATTTCTCATATATCCAATAGAGTTGTGTTCAAACGATGTACGAACCTGTATTTTCATTATCTCTTGAAGATGGTAGTGTTGAAAAGAGGAAACTAAGAAGCAGGGATTTTGCATTCCATAAGGACTGCAGTCTTCGGTTTATGGAAATTTTCCTGGTTTCTTAGTTCAATTCAATTGATTCGATCTTTTTTTAACCAGTAGAAAGTCATTGACTGCCATTGCTGCAATCCTTTCTCCTAAGTGTTCTTAATGCGTTAAGTATGTCTATATTAATATTACGAAGTACGAAGTTAATATGGGTGGCAGTTTCTTCTTCACCATTCCACAACATTGGTTACTATTGAATGTTATGTGTGTAGGGGTTTTCTCAGATACCATTGACCCTCCATCATTCCCATTAGTTTTACATCTGTAACTGCAGCATTGTGTTTGTCAATTTCGCAGTTTTGATTAGATTTTGACACTTCACTCTTCACTTCTCCTTCCTGAAATTTGGCCGTTACAGTACGTTATCTCATTATGCTTAGTACAGTGAGACCAAGGACGAAACTGGTCTCTGCTTATCTCCGAAATATTTGGTAATGACCAAATAACAGATTCATGCTGCCCACTACACGGTACGTTCTTTTAACGAAAAGATATTTTGAGAACCCACCGTTTATATCATTACTAAATAATGGCTCGGAACTTGAACTAGTGCGGGTTTTGTTTCTTCTTTAATCGCGGATATAAATAGCGTGAGGTACCAAAATAAATCGTCCTCTAGAGACCAAGAAAAAACAATTTTATTAGCAACTTGGACAATTTTAACAGTTAGCTCAAAATTATTTGATTTTTCGACCTGGAAGCAAATACACATACCCATTAGGATAAGTGGGCCATCCTGAATTTGTACCTCTACAGACGACAGTTTCTTAAAAATAATAATTTTGAAGTAATTAGGTTGAAATTGAGTTTTTCTTGAAGTATTGGCAGAACAATATTATAATAATTTAAATATATGTTAAATGCTTGCTACAATGATACATCACAGTGAAACAATAGCAATTACCAACTATCGAACTGAACGACTTCACTAGCTTTGTCAGACTTTAAAAATCATAAATATAGTATCTTCTTTATCCAACATAAACTTAGTTAGGGTTAAAACGTACGTTTATTTCACTGGTTCCGTGTATAGAGCAATCAGGTAGATGAGTTCAGGGATTATTGTCCTTCTTGCTAGGTTCGACTATGATACCGAAAGGTTAATCAGAAAATGTGTTGCGCGAGGTAGGACACAGAGAAACGTATATCCACATAAATAGAGATTGTTAAAAACACAAAAAAGCGCTTTGTCAGCCCACCATTTTTCATCTAGTCCTAGGATTTGTATGGCAATAAACCTGGCTATAAGACCAATAAAATTCCAACGACGTTTATCGCCATCCGCTTCTCGGGATGCTATAAACACGCAGTCAGGAAAACTGTAACATAAAAAATCTGTAATTGCCCGTCGTCGTACAAAGAAGAAAAATCGAAGAAACTGTGGATGTTTCAGACTTTTTCCCGTAGTTTCAAACACTCAACAAGCATTTATTACATAGAATAATCATAGATTCATACTTTTCTGTGGTTTAAACCCCGCATGTTGGATTGATAAAGATTACAACTTCGACAACCTATCGACTGGCCACAAGAATATTGAAGAGTTCAAAATGATCCAACCTACAGACAAAAACTCGGATAACGTTACTACAGTACACGTCTACATCGAATAAGCCAAACTGGGTTCAAATTATGTGTAGGTTCTGTTTTATTAAAACATGTTTGATCCTCGCTGCATTGTTAGTGGCGTTTTCGTAATTCCGCATCTAGCTGCACTGCTATTTTACTGAAAAATACTCTCACGTAACCCAAAATACGCTTTAACTTAGTGGCGTCAAAGTTGGAAACTAAATAGGCTTTTGTGTTAGATTCTTCTTTATATGTATGTAGTGTTGTATGTAGCTCAATCCTATTCGATCATACTTTTCCACTTGTCTCCGTTGTTGTTTGTAATAAGCGTTTCGTTCTATAAACATAAATAAATTCTATATGGATGTAAGAAAGGTCAAGCACCAATGCAGACCTGCCTGAAAAGAACACCAATGTCAATCTTTCGTATTTTATTTCTTGTTTGTATTTTTGTATTTTAATGGGTGGGTGCGATTTTGGTCTATTGTTTGCATTAATTAATGCTGTTGTAATGTTCGTTCCTAAAGTGGATGTCATGTTTATGTTTAATAATTTCACGTCTTTTGGTTGCTATAATATCAATGTTCAGTTAATGTCTACTATGTCGTATACCAAATTCCCTTTATAAATCAATTCCCATTGTACATACCTTTGGATTTTATTTCTATACTTTATTCATATTTCACAAGAGGTCGGTTTTTGCACGCACTGTTTCCAACATTTCGTTAATTCATGATGTTTAAAGGGTGCGGCACAGACACAAATTTCAATCACAAACGGCCAATTATCTAAACGTAACTGAAAAGGCAGGCAAGAATTATCGAACTGATATCGTTGGTATGGTTGATATACCAAAAATCTGATGATTCCCTTAAAAATAATTTTCTACCATTATGAACCTTTAATTTCGATCACATTTTTAATTAAATGCCATTTACGGCCAACATCAGACCTGGAGTGCTGTCGGTTTGGATTAAGGAGATTAACGTGAACACCCCACCAAAACAAAAAATCTACTGCATGAAGGGGGACCAGGGAACAGGTTTACCTCCGATGATCTATCTTTCTGACAAAAACATTTTTACTTCAGTAGAACGTCAGTCATGTTTTTTACTAAAAGCACATCTACAAACCAGTAAAATTCCTTCGTGTTTTTTCTTCCGAAAGAAATCGTCTAGTATCTTTTGCACAATCAAAAACATGACTCGGATTTAGCAAACGCCTGGAACTCTTTTTAGATTTTTATTATTTATTATAACATAATAAAATTGCATATAACGAAAAAGGATTTTATGTATTACAGTACAGCAATAACTGTTTTATACAATAAATCACTTGTCAAATTCTTCTCATACCATGAAAACTTAGCTTGCCTAACTAGCCAACCATTAAAACATGCGATATAAGCATATGTATGATGTAATCCATCTAATCCAATATAGGCAAGGGGAAAGTATGAAAAACTTAATCAGACTCAAGAACCAAATGAAATTAGATTAGGTGTAATGATTTTCAGCATAGAATAATAATATACGTATGTAATCAGCCTAATCTTGTAAACGGGCACTGACTATGTATGGACACCTTGGAAACATTCTTTGCAATACCCTACACAGCTCAAGATTCCAAAATGAAAAAAGCAATCAGGATAAAATTAAGTACAAATACAAAATAGGAAGCAACCCGGTCATGTATATTCCGTGAAAGCGTAAAATGCGAGCAATCAAACCTATAACGGTTGTTCCTTTACGTGCATAACGTACATGTTTTTAATTCTAAAACAGGTTACACTGGCGCAAAAAAGCCAAGCAGTTTTAAATGCCAATGCCACATCCAAAATAGTTGGTTAATAGCCTCAAGGAATTTAGGGTAATTAACAAGAATATATATGTGTGTGTATATTTTTTAAACACTTGTATATACTTATGTAAACACTTATATAACACTTATATATATGTATATACTTACAAAAAGAAAATAACTTACTGAACACTTAATAAGTTTAACTTATCTACAGTATATGTAGTAGGTTAACCCTGCATATGAATTTTTTTTAAATAAAAATTCTCAAGTAACGAAACTTAACATTAAGGACTGATAGCCCCTCTTTCTTGATAGGAATCTAATTACACCCTTTCATTATCCACCGGAATTACACGGCTTTGAAACCCATTTTAGATAAAGCGATGGTTAATCGCTAATCACATTTTTTTCTTCGTTTTTGTCCTTTATCACGCCTGTCCATTTTATGTCTTGCTCAACATTGCAAGATCTTTTTAACGATAATTCTTTTTATATTTTTTATTTTTAATCCTTATGACTTCGTTGATACGAGGTAATAGATGATAATCCTTGTCCGTGTTCTGAATATTTCCAAGTTCAAACTTTACAGTTTTTGTCACATTGTGCGACGAGAGGCAAAAACACGCGGAAACTCCAACCTTTCTCCAAGGCCTGATCCCGATTTAAGGATAACGAGGTCAAATAAAAACACAAACGTTTTTATAATGCTATATTCAGGCGGATATGCTCCTTCAGTGAAAAAATTTGCTCTTGGAGCCCAGATTGATATTTGAGTTCGGCAAAGCCTGACGTATCGTGTTAAATGTGCTGTGTTAAAAGCACAACATAGTTACAGTATAAGTGATCCCCTTTCGGGGTGTTCATAAGATGTTATCAGACTGTTCAGGGAGGTTATTCATGAGTTTTCAAAGGAACTATTGCCCTTTTTAAAAATAAATATAAAATTTATTGTGTACAACACGTTCAAGTAAAATAACAATATAAGCATGAAATAATGAAATATGACTTGAGGGGGGTGTTATCCTGCGACCGCCTACCTCATTGGTAGAAGGCTGGGTTAGCTCGTTGTTGGGAATGGTTATGGTTTTCTAGAGCAATTTACAGGAAAATAGCCGATTTGAATATTTCTGGTCTTAACTACAGCAGATCTTAGTATAATCCGACAGGGAGAGCTTGCACTGTGTAGTGCGACTTCTTCCGCTGAGGCTGCACTAGGCTTTGTAGTAATTGCCTATTCTGGGCTTCTAACTTCCAATCCCTGAAAAATGGCAAAAAGGAAGGAAAATTATGGTGGGTTGAAGGTCATGGGTTCGAATCCCGCTCGTGACACTGACTTTTTTATTTCAACCCATACCTTATGTAAAGATTAATCAATGTTGAAAATACGTTGAAAAGGCGGAAGAGACCTTACTACTTTCTAGTGTTGTTTTTTTAATAAAGTTAGCTTAAATCTTTAGAACATACGGACAAAAAATACTTAAAAATCGTTATTACATAGACAGAAATAAGGATCATACAAAATATACGGTAGATCCGTATAAAAGTAGAAAATAAACCAATCTTGACATTATTCTGACGATCTGAAACATCCAGTTCAAACAATTAACGTTGTTGAACTTTCTCCCGGATCATAGATAAATGACGAACGTTTAAACCGATAAACAAACATGAACCAGTGTCGGTATAAATTAACTAGTTGACGAGAACCTTATGTACACAGCATCATATATTTATGTGATTTGTGCTCTTTTTCCTGGGTTGTTGCCCTTATACACAAAACCTACTAATTTTGTTTGTTTTTTTAAATTCTCAATACTAAATTTCAAGAAATCAATTTATATTTTTAGTAAATTATTCAAAAATGGAGAAAATGTTGGAATTTAGCAATCCGGCCGCTGACATTTTGCACTTTCGTCCAATGTCGTTCACGTCGAAATTTTCTAATTCGTTGTAAGGCATTTTACAGAGTTCGGCGAGGTGATAAACCTGTACATTCTGCAGGTATAAACCTGAATAATTGTGCTTCTGCCAGTAGGATTTACGTGATAGGACATCCCATCACGTCTGTCGGTTCGAAACTTCTTGAAATTCGTCCAATAAAACTGACAAGACCTTAACATTATTCGTGGCTGGGTCGTTTTCGATCATTTTCGTCCGCCTATCCAACCTGTTACGGCTTGACAGGCGAATTTCGCCTTTACGCTCTTTAAAGGTCACGTAGTTAAAAATTAAGTAAGCTCAAACAACATTTCTTTCTGATATTTGCGCGGTGATGAATTCAATTTATTTTTAAAAGAAGTTAATCAGGGTTATAAGCAGGGTGAGGCGCAATGTTTATCTGCAGCTTGGCCTTACCCTGTTTGTTTGTTACAAGATACAATTAATTAATTTCAGGCATAGATGACTTACTTCAGTAGCGAGAACAAACTAACCTCCAGGCACTATTATCGTTTCATGAGCCATTAAAAGTCTTGAATGCATACTACTGTCATACTATACTGAGCGAATGTGAGACAAATGTTCCTAAAATTTGAAAATATTAATTAATAATCAATTTTAAAAATTGACTTGTTTAATGAATAAATTTAAGTTTTACACTTAAACAAAATAGTTTTCAAATCAAAATCACTGATCATAAATTAAGCTAAAATTCGTAAATTGCATAAAAAACTATTTCAACTAGTTATTTGTTAGTTTAGCAGCTGCAATATCGACGAAATGCCTATCTTTACGGCTGTAGGAGTGGTTTTGATTCCTCTCACCGTAGTAATAACCCTAACGCCTGAAGATGGCGAAATGACTAAACCCGTCTGACAGACGAACAGTTTTCAATCGTTAGTTTAGGAAGTTTTACGAAATTGCACAAAGGAAGCTAAACAAAAGCTTGACTGTCCAATAATCTTAAATCTTTCTTTCAGTCTTGTCTACCAACCGATAACATCATTTTCAACTAGCAAGCTTGAATTGATCATAGAACGCAATTTGAGTTTAAATACCTAAATTTAATTTGGCTAGTTCAATAGGAAAGTTCTTAAATATGCAGCTCTAAACGATCTATGAGTTTATCTCGTGTCTCACTCTGCTTATTTCCTGAGCGACCGAAATGAAATCGTGTTTTATAAACAAAACAGAATTGGTAGATCAAAATGATCGCAATCTACAGTGGCAGGTTTGTGTTTTGACTAACCCTGCTGATTCACCAATAACCCGATGAAATAACTAAATTAACCAAATAAATTTCATTCACAGGATCCTTTTTCTTCTATTTGGTCTGCCTTTTCAGTTGTGGGTTTTTTCGCGTCTCACCGTGCTTATACCCAGACCGACTGTAATGGCAAAACGCGTTTTATAGATAAAAATAGTTAGAATGGGCCGACCAAAATGATCATCTTCAGTGGCGAGTATGTGTCGTTGACTAGCCCTGCTGATCCCTAACAAACACTGAAAATAATTAAAGTAGCCAAACTTAGTACATTCAAAGGATCTTTTTTTGGTTTGTTTGGTCTGCCTTTTCAGTGGTGGATTTGCGTTCGGGTCTCATCCTGATTTTACCTAATCGACGAGAATGACGGAACGGGTCTGACAGACAAAATCAGCTAGGCAGACGTATGTAAATAATAGAAAACTAGACGAACTTACAGATTTATCACTATTATTCCAAACTATTTTAATTTTCGTTATCGAACTTCAAACAAGTTTTTGTTATTATTCTAACTCTCGACAAACATTTTATTCAACTGTAATATACAAACAGGAAATCGCTTGAAGTTCAACGGCCCAAAAGTCATAATGTAGGATGCAGAATTTACTACACACGGGAGGAGATAAAACGTTTCCGGCTTTGCGTGGGCGTCGCCATTAAGCACTCCGGAACCGGATGATAATGATAAAAATAAAAGATACAAAAACTGTCAAAAATATTCCGTTCAAACCCCGGTTTAAATTGTTTGTACTACTTTTTATTACTGTAATTATGCGAGACAAGGCGTTGACCTTGCCCGAAGTAAATATTGTGTAATTAGGATAAACATTGCTTTCTTCCCTTTTTACAAAAGTTCCTGTAATGTGCAGAATGAGTATCAACCAATATAATAATATTAAGTGCTAAAATGTTGGCCCAAAAATGTGTTGCCTATTGAAGGTAAAAAAATAGGAAATGTGCTTGATCGACGTTACATCAGATTAATCTTTATTTGTTTTATGGGATCAATAAATTTTAACAAAAGTATAATTTATATTAATTATGTATTTATAAACAGTTTCTTTACTATTTTAGATTCAAATGTTTGTACAAATGGTTGCTTAGTGCTTTTATTATAAGGCATTTGGAGAATATGAAATATCAAGACCTTTATTTGTTTCCATTTACTGAATGTACGTTTTTTCGGTTTTTTATTACGATTAATAGAATTATAATCAACTTATGTGCTGCTATAGGTGAAGCTAAGGTTAAAAAGAGTCGGCTTTTAGGATCTATTTTGCACTGCGGCCAGTAGTGTGTACACATATAGTCTTGTGTTCTAGAATTATTGTCCAGATTAGTCTTCGTTAAGCTTAATGCTTTCTACGAAAGCTGTGTTAAGGTCTCCCATGTGTGCCCTACAAGCAGTGACATTTCCTCTTCTGATAGCTCAGTTGCTCAGTTACACACCTTTATATCTATGTAACCCATAAATGTTTAGCTGTAATAATTGACCTATTTAATTATTTCAATTAATTATGTTTTTTCTAAAACTTGGTTGAGATGAAACAGTTAGTGTCACCAACGGGATTTTTTTAATTTTTCCCAGATGCAGTGCCCAACCGTGCCCCTGGGGAGTTTATTTCCACCTGCTACCATATACAATTGTTTACTTTGCCACCGACTTTACCACCAACTGGATTGGAACCCACCTTTGGTTCAATACGCCGCTGATTATGTTAATCTGTCAGAAACGTTACCCTTATTTCAATCGGTCAATGTTATTAACAGGCATAGACACAAACCTACCACTGGTATATTATACACTCATATATTAGTTTCTTTTCTACCTTCTTGACCTTCTACTCTCTTTTTAGTTAGTATAGTAGTTTTTAGTATTTATAACTAATATGATTGAAAACACGTCAATATTGCTTCGATCAGCTAACTTCTCGATTTTAAAGTATTTAACACGATTAGCATAGTTTGTACCACAAGTTGTTCAGTTTACAGAAACTTTGTTAAGTCAGCTCAAAATACAATTTTTCTTTATTTGTTCTTTTTCTGTTCATATCGACATTTCTTATTACACCAGAAGATCAGTATTGTGCAATAATATTGTTTACATCTTTTAAGACTGATTACAATCGGCGTGATGGGGGCTGAATAACGGAAAATTATTCAACTGCATGCATAACGAAAAAGCGTACAGCAACAATGAATACAAATAAAGACGCGAGACCTCCTTGGCAAGTTTAATATTTTCATTTGTAGCGATTGCAACAGACAACGAACTGTACCATCTGTTATAGTAACTGACAAACATTTAGCCATCAAAACATTATTAATGAACTCTTTGTTATTTTTATGCTTTTAGACAAACAAAAACATTAAATAACTGCCGTAACGAAATATTTATATAAAAGGAAATGAAACACAAAATGAATTAATCAACGTTTTGTTCGGCTATGAATTTGTTGACTTAGTACTGTTTACGTTCCAAATTAACAAACACTAACTTTCAATTAATGTAAAAAGTTATGTTTTAATAATATGATTGTGTAAGTAACAATTCTCTATTCTCACACTCTTTCTTACTTACTCTCTCTCTCTCCCTTTCACTCTTTGTTTTTCTCACTCTCTCATTATATCTCTATTTATTTTTTTATGTGTACACTTATTTTTGATCTCTCTATCAATAATTTCAAAATCGAATAATTAATAACATGACTATGACGCGATTTCTGATTATTTTTTATTATTTCTATTCTATCATTTGTGATTGAGTGTTTAATATCAAATTAACAGTATTTCATGATTGAAAAAATATAATGTAGATACACTTAATTAGCGAAAGAATGAATTTGATTGGCAAAATAGTGAATTTAATTTGTAAAAGTGCGAATGTTATTTACAAAAGAATGAATGTGCTAGGCCAAGGAGTGAATATAATTTACAATAGACGATTTTGCTATGCAAAAGAGGATGTTTATGAATTTGTTTAAAGAATGAGTAAATTTGTTTTCCAAACAGTTACTTTGATTATAATGGCAAGCCAATTTAATTGAATTAGGAAAGAGTGAATTTAATTTATGGTTGTTAAGATGTTTCAAACCACTTCTTTCATATATTTTCAGCCTTGTGTATTTCCAAACAAGCTCTTGTCAAGTTCTGTAGTGTCTTTATCGGCTATCTGAATATTTTACATGCAATATTATACTATTTTTGGCCAAATAAATTAACAGTATTTCACATTATAAGATCTCAAATGTGCATTTTGGTTCAAAGTAAAATTAGAGAATATCATCTCATTGGCCTCGAATGGACTTTGAACAAGAAAACGTGCAATAACACGGAAATTCAATTTTCCTCCAGGGTATCATACAGCTGTTGGGCTTAACCAAATTTCTCTTCGGAAGTTTTTATTTCTTCCGTTTTCATTAAATAAACAATCACGAAATGACAAAAGAAGGTCAGAAGGTGAAAAAGATTAATTGCTTCCAGTCTATCTACGTGGTAGCTTAGCGGGAGTCAGAAACATGTCGGACCCACATTGGGATTTTTTGTTCTCGGTAAAAATAATTACGCTCCAGAATAAATAACATTTGTGTAACTTACGCTCAGACTATTATATTTGAGATTAAAGCACATAAATAAGTGTTGATAGAAAAATCCCGTCCGCCAAACGGGGAAAACTTGAATTTTCTTTGCCGTTTTCCGTGCGTTTTCGTGACTTCAAGTAAAACGCTTTAAATGGCAAGAACGACAAAACAATTTGTTTATTTGCGAAAGTCAACCCCGACCGCAAATGGTCCAAATTGGAATCCTTTGACCGTGAAAGGGCAAAGACACGTAACAGATGTGCGCGGGCCTAGACGGACTGAATTCGTGACGAAAAGGTGATCCATTAGGTGGCACGAGCAAATATCAGCGCTAGGCTATAAATCAGGTCTGCGACAACAGTTGGCCCCTTTTCATCCCGATGGCACTTTCTGTGTACCCGATTCGGTTAATATTTCATTAAAGACTCTTGCACATTTTTTAAAATTTTCTTTTTCGCCAAACAAAGAAGAAATATTGCAAAAAGCGCGATCTATTCACCTGCTGGCGTTATATACGTCTAACAAAATATAAAGATCACCGTTGTGAACTTTTTCATTCTTTCTATTGACTCCCCCACGATATTTATTTCCCTACTTTCGACTCGTATCTCTGTACGTCTTGTCTCTCGCTTCTCTCTTCATCTCTTCCTATACCACATATTTATCCTTCCGTTTGCTCAACTTTTTTCTGTTCTTTCCGTCCTTTCCCCCTCTTTTTTAACTCTTTTTTTTCCCTATTCGCTTTTCCTTTTACGACTCCAAAGCTTCCTTTACTCTTTCATCCTTTCACTCTTTTAATCTCCCCCCCTCTCTCTCTCACTCTTTCTCTCACTTTCTCTCATTCTCTCTCTTTTTTTTCTCTCTGTCTCATTCTCTCTCTCTCTCTCTCTCTCTCTCTCTCTCTCTCTCACTCTCCTCTCTTCTTACCCTATCTATCCATATATATCGTGAGTTATCTATTTCTATTTGGTTATCTTATTTTCTATCTACTTTCGTGGTACTTTTTATATATACCGAGCGACTAGTAGTCTTTTATCTCGATGCATTAATAAGAGTTGTTTTTATTTTTCCTTTCCATTGGTATTAAATGTAATTTTTGAATTCACATTTTTTCTATTACACGTTATAATTAGGGATAAAATATATCTATCCATTGCTTCACAATTCTGTACACAATAGTGAAATGTGAAAATTTTGGTGGCATTGTTGTTTTTCATTCTCCTTTCTGTTCTTTTTCAAAAATTCAAGACAATATATTTAGTTTTCTTGTCAGTGATGACCTTAAATTTTAGATTAGCTGGTTGGAGTTGAATACCCGTTTATGCCAGATAAAACATTTATGCCCGCCCAGGTCTTTGAGAATAACATGTAAAGCCTTTCAAAAGAAAACTAATAAAAAATAGTGCGTATTGTTTCAATCTGTGCAGGTTTCGTTCTGAAATAGCTTAAACATAATTCTACATCAATATTTCAGTAATCCGGGCTAAATTCAATTCCATCTAGTTAGGGGGAAACTAAGGGCTAGGGCCCTCGAGCGCAAATTGTACAAGCCTCCCCCTCTACATCATTAATTGGTATTAAACCTTCTCCTCTAGGAGGACGATAAGTGTGGGCGCGCGATTAAAATAAATGCAGTGTTCTGCAGTGTCTGGGGATCCGGCAGGCATATGCTACATCCCTCGCTTGTCCACCCTCCCTCCGCACAACCCCTATTTTGTTTGAAAAACAACTCCAGTCCCTCGATTGGCCTCGAGGATGGATTGTCCTTTTTCAAAATCACTTTCCGTTTCAAATTAATGCGCAAATGCCTTTAAGATGGAATTTGGACTATTTTAGTAAAATAAACATTAATTTAATGGCCTGGTCAAACATTATTAAGTATTACCAATAAAATCCACCAATCTAAACATTAATTATTAAAATAAAATATGGGACTGCCCAAACCACTAAACCAGCGAGGATACGCGGAATAAGATGATCGGACACAACCAAACATCTCTTAAAGAAGAAATCTCCCAAATAAAAACTGTTTAAATTGAGTATAATTTAATCTGTGCCATTGAACTATTATTTTCGATAGTGGTTCAGGGTGATAAGCAGGGTGATGGAAAAACACAGAAGATAGCCAAAAGCCGGGAGATATTGATCGATCTAGTCGAATTTGATCCTTGAGTTTTATGTACCCGTCATTTCCAAGTGTTCGTGACTGTTTGAACTTCAGTGAAAGCCTTAACACTTCCACAGGACTAATTACTTACGTACAAAGTCATTAAATATGGCTGAAGTGGTCTGACGAACCGAATACCCAACAACTCATACTTGTTCGTTAATTTCCGATCTATTTACAAATTCAATTGAATTTTATTCCACGGCGAGAATAAAGGTAAAAATAATGATGTCGGGGTGCCTATCAAATCGACAGCAAAGAGCACATGTTTTGAGACCCACAGGGAGATGATGAACTTCAAGCCATTTAGAGTCGTCGTGCAGAAGCAACTTTTGGATTCAGAGACCCGTGGTAATTGGACAAAGTAAAATTGGAAATGAAACACAGTTATAAATGTCAATATCATTAATAATCGTAAATAAAAGTTGATTTTACACGATCAAGACACTTCAAAGGATGTTGACATCTACAAACAGGCAAACCTAACTTGATACATTATCGATTTTTCTTTTCGTTACCACTTCTTACAGGAAGTTTCGTTTATTCTTGTTCTTCTTTTCCTTGGGCACTTCTGATGTAAATCAGATTGATTGGAAATTTGTTGGCAATTTCAGTTAGTTTAGCGTAGGATTGTTTAAAAAACCGTATTTCCCTCTGTTTTCAATGTTTCGCTGAAACTGAAACAAAGCCGGACATTTTGTAATACCAAAGTGGTTAAAATTCAAACTCATGGGACTCCTAGTGCCCACATTTTCAAATGTTTGGAAGGATCTTACCGTTTTTATATTGTAGATAAAATCGTGTAAAGGAAAATTGGCTGGTGATGTGGACAGAGTTCTTATTTATTTACATTATTTTGATAAACATTTAAAAAAATATCTATCTTGTTACAAAACATATGCGTTCATAAATGGGTTTATCTTAAAATCTGAATTTTTTTAGATAATTTGTTTCTATCTGATTCAAGTATAATTGATGAAGAATGAAATGATGAATTCCAACCATTTTTGCATCATCCTAAAAAAATATTTTTTACTGTATAATCTGAACCATTGAGTAAACAGAATAACCGTATGTCTTATCGAAAATAACCAAAATTTAATTATAAATTCAAACAAATGTAATGAGCTTGCAACAAAAAAAAAAAACCTATCTCGTCAAGGGAATTGAAACGTAAGACGAAGTCAATGCCCCCAGGTTTATAATCTACAGTTGCATTTTCCTTAACGATTTACCATAAAATGCCACTCGACAGTAGCAATCGTCATGAATGTGAGCTATTTTGTTGTACTCTTTTGGTTTTCTTAGCTGTTTATAGTTAAAATGTTCATAAAAGAAGAAAAAACTTAACATGAAAAGAAAATTTGTATTCTTCGTCGATCAATTTCGCAAAGCAAATATTCTATTTCGGTTTAAAAGGCATTTAAAATCCAAAATTCTATCATGGTTGGGCTTTAATTTATGATTTAAATGTTCACAAAATAATTACAAAAGAAGGAACGTGTAATATTGACCAAAAGTGGACTTAGCAGGATAAAATTAAATTTTGTCATCTGTATTTGAAAATTATTTTTATAGCATTTAAAAATTGTACTTTAACTAGACGTAAAGTGGGATTTACTCGAACCCTCGGTTTTGGACATACACGATAAACGGAGTGTGCTAATGGTTTAGGTTGAACACAAATTTATTAGAAAGGAGGAAAAATATAGATTGAGAGTAGACCGGTCCAAAAGGTGGTCATTGCAGGATAAATTTTAATTTCGACAGACGATTTCAACATTCAACCAAATCCTCAGTCACATTAAATCGGACAGACATGCCACTGTCTAGAACCTGTTATCCGTATTGCCAGTTTGTGTCAATTTGTAAACTTTTTATGATAATGGTTGCTTACACATGTCCAGTTTCTTGTGATGGACATGTTAACAAAAAATTAATCCAAAACGAAAACATAAGATAGATAACGAGATTAAGGATAAAAAAAGGGTGACAAAGCAGGAGAAATTTCAATTTTATGAAAAGAATTACATCAAATCATTATTAAACCAATCATCTAGCGACCTCTGCTTTTAGCAACGTGTACTTAAAAAATTGAAAAAACCTATTCGAAAATCTTGAAATACCTTCCCGAACAAGGAAGCAGGTCTCACCGAAGAAGACAATTTTGAAAGTTCGTTCATAGCCTTATTTTATTACCATAAAACATTTACGTAATCAAAATTCTGCATGAGTATCCTATTAACAAATATAAATATTGTATTGCTTAAAAATCATACGCCGGAAAGAAACTAGAGAGAAAAAATAAGAAGAAGAACAGTGATGAAAGTACAATAAGTTTTAATGTGCTAATTGTGATTGGGACTTTGTAAACAGACAGTTTAAAAATCCTGTCCTTTCGCTCCTTCCTATCTTTGATATTTTAAAGGATCTATTAATCGGTTTTAATAACTCACAAAACTAAATCTTATTTATAAAACAATTCTGAACAGGTTTAGCCTATTTAGCATTTTAGTTGGATTTAGTTCATGAAAATCTCGAAAAGTCGTTTTTATTAGTTATATTTTATATCGTTTTTATAAACCTTAACAGAAAATTAGCACAATCCAACTTCTGTAAATATATAATCGTACTGAAAGTTAGTTTATAATTTTATGCTTTGAATTGTGTAAGTTTTTACTGTATTTTTTCTCTTAGAAAATATGTAGCCTTTCATAGTTTTTATTATTCTCATAAACTGTGCTAATCCTGTTAATTGTGTGTGTAAATTAGTTTTTATTACGATTTATACCGCAATAACACATTTCTGTGGTTGCAGAGATAAGTGGGTGAAGTCCAGAATCGCAACATGGATTTTAGCCCATTGAGGAATCGTGCGTAAAAGTTTAAATTTACAAATAAAAGCAGTACAGATAAAAGACTGAGTATTTGAGCACGTTTGATCTTTCTTTTAACAATCCAACCTGTTTCCATCTTTCTTTTGTGTACACTTCCATTATACTTTTACCCAGAAAGTTACTAGTACTCTTTAATTCGCATTTATTTTCTAGTTAAACATTCCTTGATCTGAAGAATTTTATTGTGTTGAATTTTATTTTAATCACTTTCTATAATTTTTCAAGACGAAATCCTCCTTCCTTTATGAAAACTTGTAAACTTGTACCGAAGATTTTTCTCGTTATAAGAAATATTTTCTAATGGCATCCGTTGAGTAATCTCGTAAACTGTGCTAATCGAGTTAAACATGTGTAAATCCGTTTTTCTTACTTCTAATACCAGAAAAACGCATTTCTATGGCTGTGGTTAAAAGTGGGTTAAGTACAGAATCGCAGCTTTGAGGAGATCGTGTTTATGGGTTTAAATTTACAGTAAGATCCTTGATTAAATCTGATTCGAAGCAGCACACTTTTGAAAAAAATGCATATAACATTTAACTACGTTAGAATTTGAATCTTTCTTTCGCCATATTTTCGATGGTTTCTTTTTCAATCTAAACTAGTTCCTTCTTACTGATTATTTGGTATATAGTTTCATCAAAACTAAGCCGAAACTTAATATTGTTTACGATATGGCTCACATTTACCCTGGCACTGTTGACCAAGACAGTTCACAGTGTCGAGAGTGCACTTTTGGGCATCCTTGCTTCATAAAAATTTTCGGCTTTCACATTAACAACACAGTTTTTTGGGAATACACAACTCCGTCTTAAAACTGTCATGATGAAAATTCTTTAAAGTATTATTATTTACAATTAATTAATTTCATTTTTTCATCCCTTTTTCGAGATAAATTGTTTCTTCTTTTACGAACACTTTATCAGCTAGAACATGGTAAGTAAAAAAAATTAAACCTCAAAAAGAGTTAAAGCAATTGCGCACTTGCATGACGGTTGCAACCTTAGACCGTGCTACTGTCGAGTGAAAATTGACGTCAAATCGTTAAGGAAAAACAACTATAGATATAATTACCTGGCGGCATTGACCCTGTCTTAGGTTTCCACTCCGTTGACGAGATACGTTTCTTTATTAGGGGCTCTTATCCTTTGTTCTTGGTTAAATTTTGGCTATTTTCGATAAGTCACATTGTCATTCTGTTTATTTATCGTTTTAAATTTTGGTGGTGATACAATAAGAGTTATTACCTTTTGTTGTAAAAGGTAAAGGTATAAAAACCCTCTCAGAAATATTGTTTATTACCTTCATTCAACTAATTATATCTGAATCACGTATAATCAAACTATCTACAAACAATTTGTATTTAAAGACAAACCCATCTAAGAACGCATTTTATTTTTAAATGTTTCATTATCACAACAATGTACACAAATATAAACTGTGTCCAAGTTCCCAGCCCATTTTCCTTTCTGAGATTGTATCTACAATATGAAAACAGTAAGATTCTCTCAAAGATTTGAAAATGTGAACACTATGAGAATGTCCCATGAAATTAATACTTTAACTACTTTGGAGTTACGAAATGACTTGCTGTGTTTCAATTTCAGCGAAACATTGAAAACAAAGGGAAATGTGGTTTTTTAAACATGCCTTTGCTAAACTAACTGAAATTTCCAATAAATTTCCAATCAATCGGTTTTACATCAGAAGTGGACAAGGAAAAGAAGAACAAGAATAAACAAAAATTCAGTAGTAAGTATAATAAATTGATATACTATCAAGTTGGGTTTTGCTTGTTTGTACGTGTCAACGTCCTTTGAAGTATCGATGTGTGTATATTGACTATCAAACTATCAACTTTTTAAATTTTATACAGTTTAGTTTGACAGTGAATAGTATCAATTTATATGAAAGGTAATTTTAAATGAATTTGTGCTATTTTCAATAACCTCCAAAATTAAATAGTTATAATTACATAAATTTTCTGGTTATACAAATTAGATTGAAAAAAAAGCCCCCGTCTTCTCAGTATTATATATTTAAATGTTTCTGAGTAATTTTCATATATTATATATTACATACACAATTAACGACTACATGGATAACGCTTTAATTCCAAAAACGTGCCAAATACATGTTTTAATTTTTTTTATATCACACTTTCAACTTTGGACAAGAGTTAATGTCTATCTTTTTATATTGACTATTAAATTGTCTAAAAACGTCTACAGAGGAGTTCTAAAAAATAATTTTTTGTGTTCGATGTCCACTTGTTTAGAATGTTTGCAGTTCTGCCCTGGGCAAAACATCTCCATAAAGGCCCGGACGCCACCCTCGAAGGGCGCCCGGAGGGATGCCGTAATGAACCCCCGTTAGTGCCCTTAATACAAATATACGACCGAAAAGAAAACAAAAAAAAACCTCGCCCACTTTCCGATGAGCTTTTTTCGTTGAGGAAAATTTATGACAATTTAGATTATAAGGCGACCTGAAACCCGCTGTTCAAAGAAAAAAATTAAATTGCTGTCCAAAAAATCAACTACTTAACTGTACAATATATGCAATTTAAAGAAACAGCTGTTATACGTTGATGTATTGAATGATTTATATTTTTGATGTATTATCAAAAATAAGCCAATTCGGTTCGACCTTCTTATGTGGCAAAGTAGGCTTTTGAGGGCTTCCGAGGGTAAGAAAAAGGAAAATTCTTAGCGATTCAGAATAGGACATACACGGTTTACTCACGGATATCTACATTGGGCTGACACCGCCCTTTGCTTTATAAAAAGAAATTCCTTTCTTTGCTTCATATAGGGCGATTTTATGTTCATAGATCGTTTTTTTGAAGAAATAGATTTATAGTGTATGTAGTTGTTTTGCATAATACCTATTTCGTACTATTTTTTTCGATCATTCTAATCTGTCAGAGACATAAACAGGTTGAGATGTCTAATGAAATTTATCAAAACTAGGGACAAACCCACTGTATCTAGCAGGCCTCTATGCATGACTTATGTCAGGCTTGTAAGCTGGGTAAGGTTGTGTGACGCAAACACATATTTAAGTGGCAAATGCATCTATAGTCAAATTTGCAAGGCCTGGGAGAGTAAGATGGTCAATGATCATTACAAAATTTCATCACGTTTTCCCATGTTCGTGGATCAGGGCTAAAAGTACAGCGATCTTCTGGCACAAGCCAACCAGACCGAAACCGCAAGGAAGGCAAACCAGGATTTTTTTAGCATTTTTATGCACAATTTGAATGTGTTTTATCCAAATTTAACGATCTATTTATAAACATACCATTCCGATCATACTGGCCAACGTATTATATTTTCGTCCGTGAGGGCCGTAATGGTTTGTCAGGGTAGATCAGTGTGGGCACCAACTGCACAGGTTATTTGCAGCAGATCTTCTGAAAATAAAGGCTTTTATACTTTACCTAAACATAATATATGTAGTCAATAATAATCTAATTTTCACCTATGTCAATAATATCTGAAAAACAGTTCAATATAGAGGTGAATTAATGAAAAAAACGATCAAAATCTGGAACAGAAATTTGTTAAAGTCTGCTGCCGAAGTATTGCTAACGTGTCGCAACTTTCTATATAAACAGCCCAAAAAACGAATAGGGATATTGCCAATTTTGTAATATTTATATCCCCTAACATTTTTAATTTATGGTTATTATTAATGGCTTTAAATTTATTAGAAATTTTATATTGAAGGAAAGGTTTTTACTTAAGGTTTTTAAGGGTTAAGGGTTTTAAAAAAAATAAGAAAAAGGTTTTTAATTCTATAGTTTTGTTTATTGGACACAATAATTTAAAAAAAATTAATATCGTATACAGTTAAGACCGCTGTGTACTGTTAGGCATACTGTTAATAAGGTTATCTGTAGTTTCATAAGGAATTTCACTCCATTGATGTTGCAACTCCGCTCTCAGTTGCTGCAGGTCAACTGGCTCCAGATGGTGATCGAAACGGTTTCCCTCATTCGCCTAATAGGATTGAGGTCTGGAGACAATGCAGGAAGGTGCAGATAGCAAATTCCCAGATTTTATAAACATAGATGAACAGCTCATCCTCTATGAAGTCTGGCATTATCATCCAGAAATCGAAAATCCCGGCCAATAAGAACCCTGGTTTGAGGGATATATTCCATCATAATTTCTTGGACATGACGGGCTGCGGACAGGTTGTCTTCAACAAAATGGAGTCCAGTTCGTCCTACTGGGTAAATCAGCCTGGACCATCGCCTTCTCCTAATCGCACTGAAGAGAGCAAACCATTGGGCATTGTACGTTTCCCCTGTCCCGAATCTACAGCGCCTCCTATCTCAATACAGACGAAACGCGACTCATCAGTATGCATAACAGCATTCCAATTGATGTCCTCTTCTAGCCCCTCCTGAGTTGCTGGTGGCGGGCTGTTGGTGCAGGTCGTCCCAAAGGGGCAAACGATGTGAGGGCAACTTCTTAGTGTTGATAAACACCTTGCCAAAGCAACTTATTCTTCACTTAGGATCTGGCGGGCAATGGAACCGGTTCCGTCTTGCACCAATAATAAATATTTCTGTCGTCCCTTAGCGTCATAATGCGCCGAGATCCACTATCAGGCCTCTTATCGGCACTGACAATCTTTCGGAATCGGGCTGTAGCTACTCTCTAAGAAACGTGAACTGCCTCTGCCATATCCACCAGCCGTTGAACTCGAGAACTCCTTCCGAAAATAATATTGCTAACTTCTGGTTTAAGGTGATGTTTTTCATGGTAAGAGAATCGTACTGGATTAAAATAGAGAAAATACAAGAAACGATGTTCGTTTACGAATTGAATAATCTTCATCATTAATATTCTTAAATAAGTTATTAAAAATGAAGATTAACATTTGTTTATTTTTGTAACAAGAATGTATCGGTTAATTTTAATAAAAATGAATTATGAATAGTTCATAAAGTGGGAAAAGTACAATTAATTGATAACGAAGCGGCGGCACTTATTCGCCAGAACTGGATTATTATTACCGGATTATTATCGGTTATAAGTTAGCAAGTTGCAGTAAGTAATTATAAGTTCGTCCTCGGCTAGAGTATTGTTTGTCTTCAAGGGAAAATCTCCAAACTAGACGAGCCACCAGTGACATGAACATCTATCAAAATAAGCCGCGATCATATTTTGTATTGTTATCTATTTACTTAAAATAAAAGGAAAAGGAGTTGTGAAAAATTATTTGACTAACAGAAACACTAAATTTAAATATGAAAAAGTGGCAACGGAAGCGTTTCATGAATAAAAGATATGTAAATAAAGCTTTAAAGTCCTTTCGTGGAAGAAAGTGAGGATATACAAAATAGATTGAGACAAAAATGAGGCCAATAATCTCAATTATATATACAAAATATCGCCCATATAGAATGGTAAAATATAAGAAATCATAACAAAATGCAAATAATAACTTTTCGGATGACCTAGAATCAAGAGGCATCATTCAGAATATTTAGAATAAGTAGAAAGTAGAATACGTATTCAGCTAGTGTCTGTGTAACCTTGAGCCGTTCATCGAGTCCAAGGGCAGTAGCGAGAGTGGAAAAGAAGAAAATATTAGAAGTGAATAGGGAAGAAAGAGCAGAGATGCATTCTGCTAATGTATTTGGTGTTGGTTGTTGGTGGGAGAAAAGCCACGCCCTTCGGCGGTCAAAGTCCTTACCCCACCGTCGGTTCACCAAGGAAACCGGATCGTACATCGCCGGCCGGGATCGGGCAAAGCCGGGCGACAGCGATGTGTTGGTAAGTAGAGAGGATCAGTCGGCGACTTGCTTTCGAGAGTGATTCGTCGTTGTTCGAATTCCGTTTGGATATCGCGATATTGCCACGAGTGATCTGTGCCCTCGAGAGAGTTCTAATGGTTTTCTATGTGCTGTTGGTTAGTGTCAGTGATGTGACTTAAGTTCGTGATGACAGCGATGCGTGTGAGCCGAGGTGCCAATGAGCCGGTGAAAGACATGGATTCGTCTGAGGAGCCCGTTTTCGCGAGGGTCGCAGACCCCGAACTGTGCAAGAAGAAGAAGAAAAAGAAAAAGAAGGAAAAGAGGAAGAGGTCCGTCTCTTGTTCGACAGAGTCTTCTAGCTGTTCGACCGGTTCCAAAAAGCATAAAAAGAAAAAGAAGTACCACATAGAGTACGAGGAGCCTACTTCGAAAATCAACCCGATCTTTCTCCGTACACACAACGACACGAACAACACGATCGTGTCGGTGGTCTGTGAGGATTACGATAGATGGAACAGGATCAAACTGACGAAGACGCCGGGCGGCTGGAGGGCGATACCCAGGACGGAGCCGAACAAACAGTGGTCTTCGTGGGACATGCTAGTCAAAAAAGGTTCCAAGTCTCCCACCGACGTCGTCGAAGAAGATAATCAAGCGATCGGAAAGGAGGAAAACGGAGAAGTCTGCGAAACGCTTGATACTGCTGAACCCTACCCGGGGCCTGAAAGCCCGCCCATCACGAATGGAAACGTCGAAGCTGAAGTTCCGGAAATCAGTAAACACACCGATTCGGATAGCGACGTTGAAGAAGTCCCTTACATCGTGGACCAGACTCCGGTGGCCATTGTTGATCTCTGCACTGATGAAGAGCCAGAAGCAAAAGAAGAACTGTTAATAGCAAAGAAAGAGGTGGAAGAACCCGAAACTGAAGAAGATAAATTTAAATGTGGAGAAGACGTCAATGAACCTAACGTCGATGAGAATCACAATGATTTTCAGCCTGATGTAAGATCTCCTTGCATCGAAGAGAATTTTTGTCGAGATACAGAAGACAGCGTAGATAAGAGGTTTGAATTCCTGCTCAACGAGCTTCACGAATCCGACATAAATAACGTTGTGAACCAGACGAGTACTCCCGATGCCCAAAAACCCGTTGATGTCCCTCAGGACCATTTGGTCAGTAACTGCTCGGCCCTTATGGACGAGCTGGAGGAAATGTGCCATGGTATTATGTCCGAAAGACTGAAGATCGACGAGCCAGTTCATAAAGACGATCTGAGCGATATTTACACCTTCGTACCTTCACCGGGGGAAGCCGAGCCGGTTAAGGCCGACGAAGAGAAGACCATCCCGGAGACGGACCAGTTGGAAACAAAGAGGCATTCTGAAGATTCACCAATGAATCTGGTCATGCAGGAAAATGGAAACGCGGAAGTATTAAAAGGCGACGAAGGGGCCCCGCTCAATGCTTGCGAGCTGGAAGGGCTTGATATATTGTGGAAGTTGCCGGAGGGAACAACAATTCACCATTCAAAAGCTCCACAAACCAAAGAAGATCAAGTCGCCCAACCGGCGCATCAATCATCTCCGAAAAAGAACGCCACCATCAGTGTAGTACAGCCTCAGAGCATAGTGAAAGAATGCTCGACACCCGTCCAAGAGGAGCCTCTGAATTTGGGCATCCCTAAGCCTCCACCTAAACTCGATCCCACGCCTCCACCTCCTCAGCCTCCCTGCAAATTCGAGGAACCTGTGAGAATTCCTACCAACAAGGTCCCACAAAAAAAGATAAAAAATGACAAACTGCACGATTCAAAATTGCTGGAGCTTTTAAAGACGACGGACGACAAAAACGATCCACTGGCTCAACTGAAAGAAATTTTGAATGACCCAGACGTTTCAGTTCCGGATCCTTTACTAGTTCCGAGGGAAAGGTTACAGGCGCTAATTGCGAATCCCGCCAAAGAGATTCCCAAACTGCTAATACAATCACATCAATTAAAATTACCCGTCATAGACGCCGATTTCCTCGTCGTCTCATTGGCCCACTTGCAGTACCTTCTTCAGTACGGGGTTGGAAAAGACCCAGACGGAAAGCTGTACCAACAGGCCCAGATGCTCCAGTCCCAATTGGGCTCGGAGAAAAACGGCTTGGATCCCGCTGTGCTTAATCAAATGCTCTGGCTTCCATATCTGAGCCAGCTGGACATCAATCGGACTACGAATCCGCAGGAGCTACTTGCGCTCATGATGAGCTATAACTACCCGTGGCAACAGCAGCACACGAGACAACAGAACCCACCGAATTACGATTATGCAAATCAGCAACACGCTGCGGTTATGCAGCACTGGCATTACGGCCAGAAAACGTCACCGCAGCTTCCCCAGACGGCAACTGTACCGAAGAACTACGATTTGTACAAAATGACCCAGCCCCTGGGTTATGGAGTCCCTCAACAGTTAAGGCCGACCGCTCCACCCATTCCGTCTTTCGTCCCACCTAGAGTCGACGTTCCCAACACGACGACACAACATACCCATCATCATCAAACGCAACATCATCACCACCAACATCAACAGAGGCGGCCCAGGACCGCCAGGTCGCAGTACCATTTCAAACACGATTGGACGATACCGCAGACAAGCGAAGCTAGTAGGGTTCAACACCACGACCCTCCAGCTGTCGTTACAACTCTCGCCGACCAGTCCTTAGCCCATCAAATCCACCAAGACGTCAAGCTGCCTAATACGAGCACTGCTCAGCAGCAGCATCCGACCCCGTCCCTGCCCTTGCAACATCCCCAGATAAGGCCTAAACTCAAAGTCAGGGATCACCTAATCGATCCCAACCTCAGGCCTAAATTTCTCAAAATCGACGATCCTCCGTTTCCTCCGCCAGGATCTAGATTTAACGACCAACCTACACACTTGTGGCATCCACTTTTCAGCAGGTAAGCATATTTAATTACTATTGTTAAAAATTTTAAAGTCATACATCGCTTGTATTGCATACATTTTTATATTAGTTATTACATTCTTAAAACGTTAAGTTGGACAGGTGAACGATTAAACTAGTATGATATTGACAAACCAAGTATATTCGAAAGAGATGACCAATTCATTGAAAATATTTTTATTGTTGTTTATTTTCTTCAGTTCTTTCTACGCTTTGACAGAACAAAAAAGTATTTGTGAAGCCACTAGTGTCTTCACTCTTCTCACTCTTTGTTGTCATTTGGAATGTTGAAGTCTGGGAGGTCATACTACAAAAATATACAGAAGCTATTCTTTACAGGATTTTTTTTTGTTCTTGTTCTTGAAGTAACAATAAAATTCGTTGATGAGTAGGTAATATGACTTGTATGTAAACAATAATCCATTCAGAACCTTAAAAAAAGGGGTCATTGTTTACAACTTAAAAATGAAAACTTTATGGTTAAATTTGTGAATGACTATTAGTTGAAATTTATCATTTGTGTTATTAGAAATGTTCTTTCATTTATATCTTTGTTGTTGTTACAGCCCTAAATTGTTTTGCGGGATTGCTCAAAACATTAAAATTATTATGTAAAACGTTTTCTTTTATAATTAAATAAATTATTTTTCTGATTTACTAAGTTGTAACCAAAATTTAAAATAGCTATTTATGTAAGTCTTAAAATTTGGAGTGAAGTATTTTTATTGATAAACAATCGGGAGTGGCATTTGTGATACATATTGAATCCAAGGACAAGGATCACGTCAACTATTTGTTTAATTTTTAAAATAATTTTATTACGTTCTTATGTTTTAATAATTTGTCGAAGTATGTTCTATACCTTAAGCGTTGACAATCATATATGATTGTTATGCTATGATGTCATTTTATCAAATTGAAATAGGATCTGTTTCGACGGTATTTTCTGTAAGTCCCGTTTATTATGGAGTCTTGCCTTATATTGAAAGTTTTTACAGAATTCATAGTCTCATTGAATCTTAAGAAAAGAATATATTAATATTTGTATTTGGAGACAACACAAACTTTGATAAAATTTTAATGTTCGGAACCATTTGTTTTCATGGAAGTCTACATACATTTAGAATCGTACGGTTGTTATCAGATGTGAAAAAAATGTGCACTTAGATATTTAATTTATATGCGTATATATGATCACCATGTCATACATTCCCCTTTTATCACTTTCTAACCAATACTGGCTTCCGTTGAATTTTTCTTCTTTTTATATTTCAACTTATCCCTCCTCCGTCTCTATTTTTTCCGTGACACTTTAACACTATTTCTGCCTGCCTGAACGTCTTTTAGAAGATATAATGATCATCTATTATAATGATTGTATATTAATGACTATATATTATATATAGAATGTAATACATTCACTTCATCGGTTTATCTTCCTCTTCCCGTTCGTATCCCTATTTTCTCCTCTTATCCTGCCTTGTCCGTTCAACTTTATTTTTCTTTCGGTTCTCATTTACACTCTCCCTCACTTCTTCAATCACTTCCTTCTCTATAACTCTTTTTCACTCACACTGTATATTTCTTCATCCATGCGACACTATTTTTGTGCGTTTTACTTCTCTCTATCCATTGTTCGCGTAGTTTTTGCCTTTTTCCCTCTCTCCCTCCCATCCTATCTCTCCATTTCTCCCTCCCTCCCTCCCTCTCTCTCTCTCTCTCTCTCTCTCTCT
>CM077108.1:26736819-26784841 GCA_039619505.1 Cimex hemipterus
GATCGAACTCACGATAGCTCAAGTGGTAGAGCAGCGGCGTATTTAGCTGATGGTCGTGGTTTCGAATCCCGTTCGTACTCTAGCGTTTTTATTTCTCTCAAAACCTTAGATGAAAAGATTGAATTGAAAGGAGTAATTTGGTCAATAGACCAATAATTTTAATGGATTCTAATATGATTTTTTAGTCAGTTAGAGAAAAAAAAACGCGTAAGCATACAAAAATTCTTTAACCTTAGTATTACCAGCCGGAAAACCACCTTAAAAAATAGAAATTAGGTCATCGATACACCCTGAAAAACCCACCACTGATGGAAATATTCAATTTTATCAGCAATCACATAATATTCATACCAAGCCATTTAATTTTTTTTTATTAACAATAAAATGTATTAATTGAAAGAAGCGAGGTTTTAAAAACCTTCTGATGGTAACGTAAACTGTTTTTAAACTTTCTTCAAAATATACACAACCAATAATTAGCATTTAAATTCACGGACTCAACTCACATTGTTACAAATCCATGAACCACCACTCCAGATATCACAAAAGTTGGAAATACTTGATGTTTCAAAATACTTGTGTGTTACGAAAGTTCTTGTGCGTATCAACATTTTCAATGAAAAGCCGATATTGCAAACGTAAATTTCATTGTACAGAATTTTCAACTAACAAGTGATTGAGTGGGAATAAGACTTTCGTTTTTCAGTTTCAAAGGCAGGCGCAACTTTAATACTGTTAATTAGTTACATAATGAAACGGCCCAGGGCTATTGATTAGCTAAAATTGGGTGGAAGAAGTAACTTTATAAGTGCAATAATTACTCACCTGACATTATATGTTCCTTACTTTATTTTTTATTTTGAAGAAAACCTGTAAGTAATTCGTCAGGCTGCTTTGTTAGAATTTTTGACAAATAATCGCCCGATATTAGGAATGCCAAACATTATAAAACGGGGGACCCTCTGGAGGCAATTTAAGACTGACTTGTAATGTGTATGTGCTGTGGTAGAAAGGTTACTGAGCTACTGAAACTCAATAAAAAGAACAAACAAAACGAACTAACTAGTAGGTGTATCATATTAAAAAAATCCCTTGGACTTGGAAAATATTTTTGCAAATCACAGAAATACAATTATCCAATAAAGAACGTTTGCTGTGCAGTAATATTGATAAGCAATACTTCGACAGCCTAGTTCACTAAAACATTGGCAAATTGGTTAGCTGTCATATTGACATTTGAATTATTGAAAGGCGAAAATGCTCATGGCCGTTTATTAAGTCATACAAGCGAAGTTGAAAACATTCGCAAATGAGAATCGACTTTTTTCATAGCACCATCTTTCACATGGGGGTGTCGGCTTTAATCTGATCAAAAAAAAAATCGTGGGATTTTAATTTTTGTTTTAAATTAAAAAAGGTATAAAAATTTATAAAGTTAAACAGTTAAAAATAAGTTCTTTTAGCATTCTGAAACAACAAAAAATCTGGTTGATTTACAACTACTACTGTTAAACTAATAGCATTCTCGGGTTTTTCAACACAGTAGCGAGTGTCCCTTGTTTTGTTTTTTAATGGGAATTTTTTGTTATATATTATCTATAAACCAGAAACACATAATTTTTTAAATTTTGCATGAGAGAATGTATTAATTAGTGTGAATGGAGAGGGACTGATGGCGAAGTAGGATCTCCACCCCCACAGGTTGTGTGTATGCCTTAGATTTTTTTTTATTTAGATTGATGGCGGAAATTTTATACAGGCACCTCATAGATTATATCAGTTTATTGTAGTGAACAAGTAGATGGAGGAATATCGAGTACCCTATCTACAAAACTGAATGAGTGATCGGTGAATGTATTTATATGAATGGGGAGAGGCTGATGGTGAAGTAAGTTCGACAGCCCCTCAGGTTGTGTGTATGACTTGGATTGATGGCGGAAATTTTATACAGGCACCTCATCGATTAGAAATTATATCAGTTGATTGTAGTGAACAAATAGATGGAGGAATATCGAGTATTACATCTACCACACAGAATGAGTGTGAATGTATTTATTGGTGTGACTGTGTATAGAGTGTGTGTTGCAGTATTTTACTTCCGGTCGGGCCTGAAATGACCTAGTGCCGGATGCCCCGCAAAAAAGAAATAAATGAAATAAAAAATAAACTAATAATCATAATAGTTATTAAATTATACATCTGAGCAAACATGAGATTATACTTCCACCAAATGTACCTCAGTCTAAAAAATTCTAAGGGTTAAAATAGAAAGCATAGAAGCGATATCGCTGTAATCGTAGTCCTTAGTCTGATAGGATAGGTGGTTAAAAAAAATCATATAAGATAAAAACGAATATTAAAAAATTACGAGGAGGGATTTCATTGCAAACCAAACTGATTTTGTTGGGTAAATGAATTAAAGGTAAAATACGAAAATATTCCCAAGAGGAAACGAGTGCCAGGAGACGGTGGATGACAGAAGGTGGACAAATTGCTCAGGAGATGAGCCTCCCTCGGTCTACATTGCTTTACCGCTACAAATCTGTGACCTACTTCCTATTCACGCTTCAATTTGCATCTTGAATAAATTGTTTACCACCTTTTCCAGTTATACTTCTGATGAGCGTTTGAATCATACTTAGAATCAAATCCGTCACCAGTATGAGAAAGAATATTTTCAACAAAATTTTTTCACGTAACTGTGTGTTACAAAAGAAAATTTCCCAGACCAGCTGAACCGCTGAACTTGGCCAAAGTATTATTTTGCTACTCTGGTTATAAGTTTATATCTCAGGGTTATTGGTCGAATTGCACAAATTAAATTCAACCGACAAATAATATATGACGGTGAAAAGCCACAGCACAATGAGGACCAACGTATATATTTATTGTTTACATATAATTTAATTTATTATATGCGTTTATGGTTGGAAAAGAAACTGAAGGATTTTCTTAATTATTGTTTTCCTGTAATATAGATGGATTCTGTGTGGAACAAACAATGTGAGTAAGTGGTTTAGGGAAGATATGATGCTCGATGATATAATACGAGCAAAAATGATTGTTCTCTCCCCTTATTTACTACCAAGTAACAAAGTAGTCAATCAACTGAAGGCTAAATGTAATACAAATATGTCCAAAAAACAACTTTTCCTGCTACGACGTGAAATCAATCTAATAAAAGTACCATCGAACTGCCTTTAAAAAAACATTCTTACTCAGCCAATCAGTGTTCTTGCTCACGAGTCAGTTTATACTTCTTTGATTTTCTACAACTTGTTAACTTCCATCAATTTTAGCTTAACTTAGAAAAACAACTTCTTCTTAACAGCTGTCGGTTCGATTCGTCATAACTTTTCTTCTTGCAAGAGAATTACATAACAAATTGTTAAAATTCGAACAATGCAGACATAGTGAAACAGTCTGAGAGCGACCTGGAATAATTCTTTAACAATAAATGGGCATAGCCACAAAGGGAGATTATAGGACAAAGAGACTCGTAGAACTAACGACTGACTTGCTAAAGCGGTAAAATTGGGAGCACGACGAAACCAATTTAATTATACATTAGCAATATTTAAAATACCTCCCTAGCCTAATTTATTTACTCAATTTTATAACTTTCCAAGAGATTTGGTGAGCCACTAAACGTATTTCTAGTTCAGTTGTTTTGGATTTTAAAGTAGGATAAGAAAGTATCAACCAAGATGGTATTAAATGAGATAGGATGTAAAAAGCGAATTATGTAGATTTTGAAAACTAGTGTTTACCGTGGTTGAAGTCTGCCGCGCGGGGATTATTTCTATGCCTACCTCGGCAAATTGTCGAGAGGAGAATATGAGTGGGTGAATTGATTCCGTAATAAATCTTCTCGGCTAATTAATACCGTTCTGCAAGAACTGGGTCGCTCTGGAACACTGGGAACTTTGGGAAGGGTGAGGAAAACTGGTAAGATAATATTGCGTCAGAAGGGCGCTCAGCATGACTAATGTTGGGATCGTACACCGGAATGAAAGTTTCCAAACCCTCACAGAGGTTGGTCACGGTTTAGCTCACCTGTGACAATTCGAATATATTGAAAAGGGAAAAAGTCTTGATACAATGTATTTCACTTTTACTTTTTTTGAATAAAATGTTTGTTTTAATGTCATATGAATTTTATATCAACAATACATTTAAATTGTCGCCATATTTTACAACAAAATTGTTGAGGTACATGACAAAAATTGTTCCTTTCAACAAATCAGGGCGCATTTTTGGTTTTATCTTGATTATTAAATGACTAGACCCGCCTTACTTACAGGTCGTGCCAAACTGTTTGCCTGTAACGCCGTTACCTTTATAGTAAACATATCTTAATCTCTGAGTTATCTTTAGTCCAGAATTTTAAACATCCTTGTATCAAGTATTATCTTATCAACCTCAGAGTGGCGGGGTTTGAAAATAAAGTTTGTAATGCAGGGCGGCTGTATTCGAACCTGGCCTTCACCTTACAGTGATGAGCGCCGTGTCAACCCCCAAGCCGATGCAGCCACCGACACCCCCACAATTATATTATAACGCATAATTATTATAATAGTCTTTCTTCTCTCTCTCTCTCTCTCCCCCTCTCTCTTTCTCTCTCTCTCTCTCTCTCTCTCTCTCTCTCTTTCTCTCTTTCTCTCTTTCTCTCTTTCTCTCTATCTACCTACCTACCTACCTACGTACTTATCTATCTCTCTTTCATTCTCTTTATAGTTCTCTCTCTAGTTCACTCTGTCTAGTCGTCCTGCGTCTGTACCTTTCATTATATTTTGTTTTATTTTTACAGCATATTTATTTTTAAATTACCCGATGCTTTGGAATATTGCATTGCAGAATTTAGTTACATACATCTAGTACCACACATTCAACAGAAATAATTGATATGTTTGCCATTGAGATTTCGTGCAATGTTCATGTTGGCCCGTGAATCTCCGGTGCGTGTCACTCGCCTGTAACCCACGTAAAATATCTCACTTCTCCGAACCGTGATTTTCTTAAAATTAGGCCGAACATCAACGTAATAATACCGCCTGTACGAAGGCAATTTGACTAATGTAACTTGGGGTTTAGATTTTAGCACAATGAAGAATAATAAACTATAAATTGTATGTTGCGTAACTTGTGTGGCATCTGGGATTCGGTTTTGCATAAAAAAGCTCTGTCTATATTGGATTATTTTTGTCTATACCTTCGTTTAGACATTACCAGTGGTGCGCTAATGATATAGCTGTGCTGACGCTGAAATATACCTACATTATGTTGTTACATTTATTAGGTCTAGAGAAGGTAGTTAGTTTATGAATACCTTATTATGATTTTCGGTCACAATATGAGTAAACCTATTGTTTACAGTATTTTTGAATGTTGGTATTTTGGTCATTTTCAAACATACTGGTCTGCCATAGATATGTTGGCCTGTCCAATGTTCCGATATTTGAGCATCTCATTAATCAAGACGTGGGATGTGCAGACAGAAACTCACTTTAATTTCAATTTAATTTCACTCATATGCCACTGTATGTATCAGTTCTCAGTAACTGGCATTTATCAGGGAAATAAGCAGTTTGAGACATCGATACATGGATAGATATATTAGTGTATCATACAGCGCCCCTTTTAAAGTAAGTGCTTAAAGCACACCGGTAAGTCCTGGTTCGTCAAGGAACTTTATTACGACTCATACTCTTCAGACCCAGTGGCAACCGACCATTTAAAATGTAAGTGGACCAATTTGTGTGTCACTCAATCCAGTCGGTCTCTACGCCAGACATAATTATCAAGGAAGGTAGAGGAACCATTTAATGTCTAAGAGTCGGCCTGACACATATCGGGGTTGTACATAGGCCGAGGCACTGATGCATACTCACCAGACCCACTTATAAACCCACCTAGTCTATGAATAGACCAATTTCTAGTTCACTTAATCCAGTAAGTCTGTACGTCAGACATAGTCATCAAGGTAGGTTGAAAAACCGATCCACTAAACCCAATGGATGTGACAACCCACTCTTTAATTTCTCCCAGCCATCATCTCTAAGCATGCTTAGGCTTCTTTCATTCATCGTGATTTGATTTTAGCTCAATAAAAACTAAACAACAAATGTCATATGTATACTTGAGGCTCATTAAAGTATATATAAAATTCACATCTAAAACAGCATAAACTAGATATAAAATGAATATATTCTACTATATTGGAATTCCATTGTTTTCTTTTTTAATAATATGTTGCTAGAAAATACTAAAAAATTTATTATCCTTTATCCAGATATTTTCAATTTACTAAAGAACGCTGTGTATATTTACTGAACATTCATTTTTATTAGTTATTTTTTTTATCATTCCTTTTAATGAAAAAAATGACAGTCTGTTGTACACAATTATTTATTAGGTACTGTCAGAGATTGGGCTAAACCTTGTAATCTGTCGTCGTTAGTAATTTCATTGGCTAACTAAATTATAAGATATATTTTTCTATATAATAGATAAAGGTGTGATAAGCTTAATAACAAGTGGTAAATCATCCCCATAATCTAATTAAAGGCAGGCCAAAATTTATTCTGAGCGATCAAGTTATTGTGTTTGTTCTGCGGTTGTACCTTAAAAAGGGAAATTTATATTTTAGAGATGTTGTAAATTTCAAAGGTTTTAATAACTGTATCTCTCACAGGGAGATAGGGCTCGAGGGAAAAAAATGAGGGTATGATTGAAAGGGTGAAAAAAATGCTGCGCATTAAGTCGCGTTGTTTTATATCTTCAAATCGTGACATTTTTGTAGTCATTGTACGGTTTTTTTTCGTTTTTTCGTTTTTTTTTTGTTTTTTTTTTATTGATCAATAGCCTTTGATGTAAATATTTTTGTCGTTCTGTATTAAAACGTCAGCTTCGATTTAATTTAAGCCCTGTCCTGAACAAAAGAAATCACTAGGATTTTACTGTAAAAAAGCCCCTTTGCTACATGTGTACGCTTCTGTTTTACAATTAAACGATGAATTCTTTTGCCCAAACAAAAACAATAGATGTTTTTGTTAGTTTCCCTTTGTTTTAGGTTTGTTTTTGTTCATTTTAACAATATCAAATCCTTTTAGTGATGATATAAAAAATTTTTAAAAAATATTGGACCTATATTTGATACTTTGGTAGTAAGTGCCCGTCTGGGTTACAACAGGATGAGGCACCAAACAAACCCACTGCTGAAGTCCATCAACCTGGATAAAAAATATTGAATCCTGTTGTGTCTATCCATGTTGTTTTAAGCCATTTTCCGGTCCGTCAGATTGAAAAGCGGGGTGAAGCGACCGTTGTGCTTATCCTCTTTGATTTAGTATTTTGCTATCTTCAGTGGCCTGTCAAGAAACGAGAGGCGCCGGCACAAGCCAATTACTGAAGTTGGCAGAACAGGATGAATAACAAAATCCTATTTATTGTGCTTAGTTTGGTTGTTGATACTATTCGCCTGTTTTCATTGCTTTTTGGCATATCGCCTTTTTGAGTGGTCCGTCTGGATTATAAGCCCGCACCAAAACATTGCAAATACCAAACTATTATTAAGCTGACCTGACAAACTATAGTCCCCACTACTCTACAGACGATCCAAACTTTCGCATAATTATGAAATTAATTACTTTATACACGATGGTTCTCTAACCTATGGACTTACGGTATCGAATACGGGGGGACAGCAAGCATTCCAACTCCCAACGCGTACGAAGATTCCAATGAAAAGCCCTATGAAAGATTGTTAACAATTAATATTATGTATGAAACATCATCCTACGTCTTAATATTATTATAGTTCAGAAGCCGCGGAACTCTATTACAAAAAATTTCGTAATCCCCCCCCCATGCCTTGGTCCATCAGCTAGTTCCACTACCATTCCAACTAATCTTCTGAATGAAATGCCGTACGTGATACCCCTCACCCACCAAACATAATGACGAGGAAAATCTAAAAAGTGATCATTATTTATTCCTAAAGAAGGCTCACCACTGGATAATTTCTTCTCGCAAGTTTTCATGACAATATTGTCCTTATAACATTTTTACCGTTGAAGTGTTTTACAGATGTAAAAATAAATAAAAAGAAAAATAATTAAAAAGTTGTCATTTGTTTTGGTCTAGATCTCAACGTAAATTAAACATTTAAAATCTTTTAAAAATGCATAAAACGTTTACAATAGTTTATTCATAATTAAATTACCAACGGAAAACCCCTTACGTTGTTAGCTTGATTTTTATCGTGATCTTGATTGAGATCTGCGGGGTCTCGGTTTGCTTATCGTATTTTTTGGCATGTCAGACACGTTTCAGCCTTTTCGCTATCCTTCGAGGTGGGTTTGCGACGGTATTTCTTCCTGCTTAGTACCGTGCCACAACCACGATGCTAAGCTATAGAAAAGCCTGGTGTACCCAAAAAAAGCAAAGCTAGGTTGGCCAGAGTGATAGGAAAGATCAACTTACAAGTAATTTGGTTCTAGGTATTAATGATTTTAGTATGTCTCCCAATATAAAAAATAATAATTAGAAGTAAGGTTAAACTTAGGAAACGATTATTAATATGTCTAAAAATTATGATTTCTACAAAAAGTAAGATGAGCTTGTAATTGGTTGCTATTTCGATCTATCAGACCCGTGTCTCACCCTACATATATTCTAACTGCACTGTGGTGATGGACTGTGGAAATGCCTGAGAGGCCAAAATAACGAGAATAGGGCAACTAGAATGATTGGAAACGGTTAAACAACAAAAAATCGGTTGCTAGTTGAATATTTCCAATTTCATTAAAATGCAAAAATACTAATTAGTTACAAGATTGGTTAAAGGTTGCTAAGCAGTATTCAAATTGTGTATATTATTATATAAGTTGTGTGTGTACTGTGTCTAAAAATTGTGGAATTTCACCCAAAATTGAAATGTACCTGTAGTTTCGTCGTATACAATCATTCAGGTTCGCCAATTTTAGTTTTTATTCCTCTGTCAAACCTGTGGTGGTTTTGTGCCTCACTTTGCCTATAATCCAGGTGAACACTTTCTGATAACACATCAAAATAGAGTGAGGATAGGCAGACGAGGATGATCGGAACGACTAAGTTACAAAAAATGTGTTGCCAATCTTTCTAAATTTAGTATGCCGCCAAAAATAAGAAGGAAAAATAGAACGTTTAGTTTAAAGGTTCAATTTATATAACTCATATCCTCACTGGTTAAAAACGCCTGATAACAGATTAAAAACGGAGATGATAGGCGGAATGATAATGAACGGAACAGCTAATACTACAGCATACGTTTAAAACTAAGTTCAAAAATAGCCTTAAAAGTGAGAGTACAACTTGATTGAAGAGTGATTAAAATCACATCGACAATGATAATTCTGAGATTATTCTAAAAGTTACATTAACCTGTCTGGTTTGTCTATCCTCGCTGTCTTTTGGTCTGCCAAACCTGTGGAGGCGGCTTTGTGTCAGAGCCTCACCCCACTTATAACCCTGACTAACCACTTCTGATGGCAAAATGTCTAACCGACGAAAATAGCACGAGGATAAGCGGACTAACACAAGATGAACGGAAACGACCATGTTACAAAAATATGTTGTCGGTTCGGTCTTTCTAATTTTAGGATGTCTCTAAAAATGAACAACTGAAACTCAAAATGAACTCAAAGAACGTTACGTTTGAAGGTTTTTCAATTTATGTATACCAATATTAAACCAAATAGGAGGTTCATTTTTTAAGGTATATGGATGAATGGGAAGATAGGCCATTTTCTACTGATCCTGGTCTGCCTATTCTCGCCTAGTTAGACAGTCATGTCTCTGTTAGTTTTGTACCCACGTCTCACGCTGCTTATAACCCTGATTAACAACTTCAGATAACAGATCAAAACAGAGTGAGAATAGGCAGACTAGTTTGATCTGAACGACTGTACATACTAGCATGCCCCTAAAAATGAGTCGAATAAAATAGGCTCAGGGTCAATTCAACTTGTCTAGAAAGTTTACAAATTGCTATTGAATAGAGTCTTCTAAAAGTTACATTAACCTGTATTTTGGTCTTACACAGTCATTCTGGTTTGTCTATCCTCGCTGTTTTTTGGTCTGCCAGACCTGTGGTGGGTTTGTCAATGCCACACCCTTCTTATATCCCCGACTAACCACTTGAGATCGCAAAAGGCCTACCCGACCAAAACAGCACGAAGATAAGCCAACTGGATGATCTAATGAGATGATGAAGGACACTTATTACGAAAATCTGTTGTCGATTCGTTCTTTCTAATTTTAGCATGCCTCTAAAAATAACAAATAAAGAAAAATGTTTCAATGAACATGGTAAAATGGTTCAATATAAGTATAACAATATTTCAAATGGGCGTCGGTGGCCGCCACGGTTTACGCGTTAATACCCCGCTCATCACTGCAAGGTAAAGGTCACGGGTTCGAATCCAGCAGTCCTGCATTCAAACCCGACATGTTTACAAATGGGATTTTTTTTCAAAAACACCGGCATCCTGAGGATAGTAGATATGGGTTGCGAACCCCCTTAAAAAATAAATAAATAAAAATTGAAGTTCACCTCAAGTGTGTAGGTGGGGTGGTGTATCTGAAGATTGGTCATTTCCCGATGATCCTGGGCCGTCCCACCGTGTTATTTTATCTTGTTCGAGTCAGTTCAATTGTACCAACTTCAAAGAGTGGTATTTTATGGATGTTTCACCCTGCTGTTACTCTGAAAGACATTTCAAATAGTAAAACAACTACAAGTCATTGAAATGCGAGGATACGTACTGTAGTACAAATCCGTTTGCCGGTCGTTACAAATATAGTGTTTATAAAAGTAAATAAATAATAAATGGAGGTTTTAGTTAAGTTTATCCAATTTGGAAATGACGATTTAACAAAAAGGTTGAAAATATATATATTATTTGTAAGAGTAAGAAATTTCTTTGGTTGCGGTTACAGCAGATAAAACATTTAATTCCGTTTAAATAGCGCGTTTATTTTAATTGAAAGGGGGTCGAGATCATGAGGTCTATTGAGCGAGCCTTAAGGCGAATCCGCCCTTTTCCACGTCAGATTTAAATCCGACTTTTCCGAAATTGGATTTTTCGCCTTGGCCAGTTCGTCGTCGGCCGACTGGGAATGTAAACAAAGTTTGGGAAGAAAGTGGATGCCGCGTCTTGCAGCCGGGAGAGAGGCCTCCCCTGGTATTGATTCGGCTTACTCCCAGTCCTGAAAACATGAGCCCACTCACGACGTACTCCGGGCTTACACCTACTATTCTTCGGACGAAAGCTCGACTTGAGGTTACCGGGATAGACGAACGACCCTCCGCCGAGAGTCGAGCAAGTTCAAGTTCGATGGAACCAACGTCCACGTAAACAAATCATAATCACAAGGGCATGCGCTTTCCGCTGCCGGCGATTCATTTCTCGTGACCTTTTCGTTTCCGAACACATTTCCCAACTCGCACGTGTCTGAAAGGGTATATACATCTCCCTGAAAAAAGTATATTTTAGTCAAAATGCCATGGTTGCCTCCATTTGAGGCGTTTGGTCGGAACAATTCTCCAAATTCAAAATCGTCAACCATAAACATAAAAACAAAACGTGTACAGAACTAAGCACGGATAAACTGCTCCTTCATAAACGAGAAATATACTGCTCCAAAATGAATAGGGAAATTAATTCTTGTTCTATTAATTTTAATTAAATTAATCGATTTGTTCTCGTTAGTTGGGTAAAACAAAATAGAAAATACAAGCCAAAAACAAACAAATGTTAATCTCTATTTTTAGTAATCGATTACTTAAGAATATTAATGATGAAAATTATGATTTTGTGAAGATTAAGATCGTAAACAAACACCGTTTCTCATCTAGTTCTCATCCATACCATGGAAAACCACCATCTTGAACCAGAAATTGGCAGTATTATTGTGAGAATGAGTCATCCAGGAATACATCAACAATGAGCCCGATTTCTAAAAACTGGAAGTGCCAGTAAGAGGCCGAGTAATGAATCTCAGCGCATTATGACTCTAAGGGTGGACATGAATATTGTCATTGCGGCAAGATGGAATCCTTTACATAGTGCCCGCCAGATCCTAAATGAAGTACAAAATGTTTTGACAAGGCCTTTATGAACGCTAGGAAGTTGGTCTCACTTCGTATCCATTTTGAAAAGACCTGCAGCAACAGCCCGCAACCAGCAACATAGAATAAAATTGTGCAGCGAGCGCCTAGAAGAGAACACCAATGATTTTGTTATGTTTACTGATGAGTCGCATTTTCGCCTCTATAGTGATAGGAAAGGGCGAAGAGTCCATCAGGGGATGCGTATAATGCCTCAGTTTTGTTCCCTTCAGTGCAGTTCGAAGGACTCGATGTAATGGCCTGGGCTAGGATTTTCACTGGAGGACTAGACTCCATATTGTTGAAGACATCCTCATGACAACCGCAGTCCTTTACATCCAATAAATTATGAAGGAATACATCCCTCAAACGCCTTGCCTCTTTTCTATTTATGGATGACAATGCAGAGTTGTTCATCGATGTTTATAAAATCTGGGAACTTCCCATCTGCCCCTCCCCCCATAAGGACAACTGAGTGCAGCGTTCCAACATATAAGAAGTAAAATTCCTTATTTAATTAGTGACCATATTATGCTCAACAAGTGCACATAGAGTTTAGCTAACAGAGGACATTACACACGTATTAATTGTATAAAAAAATTATTGAAACCGGTAATGGAAATCAAACCTTTCGTTTTTATTATTTTAAAAAACCTTAATTCAATTTTCCTTCACTAAAAAATATAATAATTTCTAAGAAATTTTAACGCAATTTAATAAGGATGAAATTAAAACGCTCAGAAATGAAAGTATTATAAAATTGGCATTGTCCCTATTCGGTTTTGAGGTCTATTTACCCTCAGGGTGCCGGTGTTTTTGAATAAAGCCCATTTGTAAGTATGTCGGGTTCGAATGCAGGGCCGCTGGATTCGAACCCGGGACCTTTACCTTACAGTGATGAGCGCCGTGTCAAAGACTAAACCTTGCGGCCACCGACGCCCCTGAAACTTTTTGAAAAACTTATTAAACAAGGTTTTTATTGAAAATGTTCTTAACACGAGACAGTGGCTAATGAATAATAACGTACACAGAGATTTTAATATTTTATTGATATGATATTTTATTTATACCAGACATTAGAATCGAAATTCTCTCACACAGAACCGTCATAGATCTCACCACAGTCCCGAAATTTTTTTCAAAAAATACATCCCTCAAAACGGGGATCTCATTGGCAGGGATGTTATATATAAACTCTTTCTTTGTCATTTTACAGTCATTTTTCATTCAAGTGCCATTATAAGTGAACCATGATCCGATTAACCCTTTTCTAACATTTTGTGTTCTTTTTTAACTATTTCGGTTTTCGTCATAATCTACTCGTACCTCTTGAATTTTTCGAAAGAAAAAATTTCTTTGAGATGGTACTTTTCCAAAACTTTCAATTTAATGTTTTGTTTAAAAATTAAATTTGAGTCCATCGGTCGGTCTATCATCGTTGTTATTGGTGATTGACGGCAAGTCAGAAAGGGAGGTACCAACACAAATCAAACGTTGAACATGGTTGGCCAGGATGAACAAAATATACTTTTATAACAGCTTTTCACACGAGATAAAGTTACAAATAAACCATTTCATATTCTTTATATACTGAATGTAATCCCGGTATAAATAACCTATGTAATAATAATGTAAAATGACCCTTTACTAATAAGCCTAGCGACTGAAGTTTTAGCCAAAAACAGATGTACACATCCATTTCAGTATACACCCAAATCGCTAATTTATAGTAATTTGTTCTTAAACATTGATAGATGTATACGTAAACTATTTTTGCTATTTATATTGCTCATAAAAAATTCCTTGGAATAAGTAAAATTTAATTTTGTTCGAGAAATATGCAGTTTTAAATTTAATGTAACATATTTTCATGTACGTGATGGTAGACAAACAAATGTTATATAAAATGTCGTATCCTTTGTACTTTATTTATACCAGAAAAGTACTCTGAAAAAGCTCTTTGGGTTAAAATGTTCCAGTTGTTGCCAGGCTTTTAGCCACGAGAGATTTATTCAGTTTAAGACCACCAACTCTACCCGTAAAAACAAAAAGCTTACCTGAATGCGTTATAAATATGACGTTAAATAGAATAAAGCGTAAAAATAATCTAAAGATAGAAATATATTAACGAATTACAAAAATGGTTCATATTCTATTGATAAAATTTGTTTGTTGTTTATTCGTTCCGACTCTTCGTGGCTTTATGCAACAGGCCATCATATCCCGCCTCCCTGGTTGATTCCATCATCTCCAGAATCTCCTGAATCCGTCGCTCATCATCAACGGCCTTTCAGTTTGCCTTCCGGTTTCCCTAACATCGGCTCCATTCTGATTATTTAGCCAAAGTACTTAAGTTATACCAAATGTGTGGTGTATAGTCACCGTTAGTTAATGATTATTTGAACAGCGTGGGACCTCACGACATTCTTTACAATCTAAATTAATCTTTACCTTTGATATTATTCCATGAAGTTTGCAGACTGGATTTATTTTTCGGAGTATGGACTGAATTTTGCAATGCAAGGCACTCGCAGAATTTTCCTCCAACACCACAGTTCAAAAGCATGTATCTTCCTTCGCTCATTCTTCCACATGGTCCGAAGTTTACCACGGGAATACCATTACTTTATCCAAGGGGACCTTTGGTGTCAGTGTGGTTTCTCTGCTCTTAACTACTTTCTCACAATTTGCCATTGCTCTCCTCCCAAGAAGGAGACGTTCTGATTTCCTGGCTTTAGACAGTGTAGTATCTTCTCCCGCCTAGAAAAACATAGTCTGCCACTGCTTTCACTTTTATATCTCTATTTGCCAGCTATCAGTCAAGTTGATTGCCGTAATCTTGGTTTTATTAGGTTTAACCAATCCAGCTTTTGCAATTTTTTCTTTTACCTTCGTCATAAGGCGCCACGCCGTCGGCAATCTAAGTAATATCATTGCATGTCAGAGATTATTAATGTTTCTTCCAGCTATTAAGCCTTGAAATTCTCAAGCATTATGTATGTACGTAAATTCTCATTAAAATAACCCCCACGAACTTCTTGTATAACTCGGTTTAATAATCCCTGATTCGTCACGATTTTTTATGGTTGTTAAATAGGTGTGTTAAGTGTATTAAATGACTCTAGACTCGTATTTATTGAATGTTTTCCAAATGAAAAGGTAGATCATTTCATTGTGTTTTATAAGAAACCGTCTAGGCCTAGCCATATCTCAGATACGGACGTTCAAATATAGATTAAAAAAACGAACGTTTTCACACTGTAATATCCTTCCTTTAATTGCCTCCTTGACTTAAACACTATCAAAAATAAGTTAATTATCATTAATTATTAAAACATAATTAAGTGAAATTTTTTTCGTTTTTTCAATTATTATTGCTTGTTAGATTGGTCCTTGAAATAAATATATTAATTATTTATTTTGAATAGCTAGATTAGTGTGTTCTCATGTTTATTATCTTAATGCGATGAATGTGCTGTTAAGCCCAAACATAGCTGATTCCCGACTAGAGGCAGAATAACAAGGGGTGTCCCTCCTTATTTACTCACCAAGCAACTCCACTGTATTCACGATGTCACGGTCTGTATGGAGACAACAATGCCTCGGATGCATTAATGTAAATTATAAGCGAAACGTCCCATGATGGTCCGTGTCTGGACGGGCATTTCAATTTCGGCATCGTCCCAACCGTTTTCGGATTGTCCGATGGGAACAATCGGCTCATTCCGTCACGTTTCTCTTTTTAAGAAACGATCATAGCACCTTTGATTCTTTTAAAACGTCCCAGTCACGTCACGCACGTCATAGCCAAAGTTGTGTGGGTGTAAATTTGTATGTAGTGAATTTGTAGTTTTTCCCTGTTGAATTTGTTTGCTTGTGTCTTCAAGACTTTTTACATAAGCTCAATTTTTCTGGGTAGATTTAGTAGTCCAGGATATAGTCTTAATCGAGGACGACCAGTTTCATAAAATCTTGAAATAACAATAGCCCTTTACAATTTTAGGAAAAACCATAATATCACAGAGCAGTTAGTTGTTAATAATAAATCTGTATTTGCAAGAATGTAAATTACACATAAATTTATAATAAACATAACATTTTTGTACATCCCTGCCTGCTTTCAAAAAGCAAAGCTTGAACTTAGGAGGAGTTTAAGGAAATTCTCAGAGGAATAAACACAATAGATCTTTACAAAATCATAATGAAAAATAAACAAACATAATACAGAAATGTGGTGGTGATTATTGACCGTTAATCGATAATTATTCAGAAATCGTGAGATGCGATCTGGTGTGATGTAAGTTTCAGAAAAACATTTTCTTTATCGTGCCAACGTTTTAATCTTCATTGAGATCATCTTCAGGGCCTGGGAATAATAATACAGAAAAAACATCTAGTATGAAAAAATAAATCGTTACTTTGAAATATCTTGACTACTATTTAAAATTTTTGCCTTTTTTAAGCTATATTTAATGAAAATTATAATATTGCCTTGTCTTTACATTATAAAAACTGAGTTAGCCAATAAATTGTGTCTTGTGATCACAGTTATTACATTATTAGTGACGCTTCAATTTACCGTTACGGTTCAGGCTAACGTTATGTACCATCTCCCTACAGTTGGACTGCAGCGGTCGGGCAAATGTCCAAAGGGATCGAAGAAACAAACCATGCAGAATGCCACAAAGTCTACAAACGCTTTAGCTTTATTTATTCATCGTATTATTCATACCTATTTTCTGTGTTTGGTATTTATAGCGTTTTCGCTCAAACAATATAAATTTCATATAATTGAAAGTTATCCTTTGCTTGTGTATGGTATAAAAACCGGAAAATTTTCTTCTTGCTGCATATTTGAACTAGTATAACACACACTTGATTTTCTGCCTTAATCTTTTTTGCCGTTAGCTTTGATCAAACTCGTTTCATTTCGGCTTATTCAGAGCCGGAAAAAGCGGACTTGATCCAGGCGTGAATAAAGTGATGGTAAACACTCCTTATATACCATATAACAGTTGAAATATATTTTTCTCTTTTGCATAAAAAAAGGCCCATTTTGACTAAATTTTACCACTTATGGTTCCTCTGTAAAAGCAGAACTCAAAATAAACTTATAGCAAATTTTTGGGAAATATATACGTAAAGAAGAAGAGAAGTCGTTCAGCGACCTATCCTTGCAGCACAATATCAAAGGATTGATAGGTTAAATATGGTGAAAGTCCTTTAACAAGTTTACTCCACGGCTTTGAATCGTTAGCTCGTTTCTCGATAAAAAGTAGGACGAATTAATCATTCGCAGATAGACATGGTTGCCGAGAGTTTCTTCTTTTCCTCAAAAAGTCACTTGATTTATTTTCCCTATGTAATACAGAGAACATACATCCTTGAAGTTTGGTTTAGCCAAGATCTTGTGAAATCGTTCTTTAAAGTAAAAACGAAACCAGGTAAAATGCAAGTCTTCTTATTTTGAAATCAACTTGATCTACTTATCTCTGCTCTCTTAGGTATGTCGTAGCACAGCATATGTTTTCATAATTTTGTATTTAATAAATTATCTTTGTAAATAGTTTTTATTTAGTATTTGTACCCTACAATGCACGATTGAAACTAGTTTACAAATTGACCGTTCGCAGATTCAGCAGGATCCGTCTAATCTCGTTATTTTGACAATTTAAAAAACCCATTGGTTATGATTGGGTTCTCGGAGCTACAGGTTGTTTTGCATTCTCCCCACGCAGGTGCATCACTGTCGGTAGCGTATGATGAAGTGGTGCTTCCACTATAATGAAGGGTGGATGAAAGGGCGAGGGGACCGACCACGGATTGTCCCACACCCCTCTTCGCACTGCACGTGACTAATAATGTAATTAATAACAACGTCCTTTTACTTATTTCCCGGTTGATTACTCCCTTTGTTCTACCAGTGATCACACACTCTTTTTAACGAGTCCTCGTGAAAAACTATTGTCAAAAGCTGCCCGAATAAGCCGTTGGAGAACTATGTTGAATGGTAAACCATACTCTGAAGTATTGTAATTTGTAAGGTGTGCTTCTAAGGTTTTTTAATACATAGTGTATATATATATTAATGTTGCATATGGTAAAAGGAAAAAAGGGAAATACTTTTTGCAGTACAGCTAGGGTTAGCGCTCAAGTACCACTATGACCTGGTATTGCGGTGCCGCAAAAGGGGTTAAAATTGACCAAAACAGCGCGTTTATATCCTACAAGACCCTTTGCTAATAGAAATTCAGATTCATAACAATTCTACAAAATTTAAACATTATGGTACTTTTTTTGTTTCTCCTGTCAATTTTTGAAAAGTTAGAGGTGGCCCGTTTTCAAAATGACCGATTCTGTGATATCGGGAGCGCACGGAGAAAATGTTGAAGTTTGTAACTAACACTAAATATCTTAAAATATAGCTAGGAATACGCAATGGAATTAAGAGAAATCGAATAGGGGTGAGTTTTGCAATTTAATACTTAAAGTAGGCACTCACAAAACAGGTTACGAGAATCGCGAAATAAATCTTGTGTGTCGTGTTGAGATTGCTCACTCTCAATAACACAATATTGGCACAATTATGCAGAAAACACTTTGGGCACTGAAAATGATCTCAGTAAAGATCGAAAGATTGAGACAAAAAAGAAAATGATTTTCTAAAACCTACGTCACACCACACATTTCACGATCTCCGAATTGACTAACAGTCACTGAACACCACACATATATTTCTATACAGGATGTTCTGGGGAGCAATACAGGGTGTTCGCCTACTCGTGTTACAAACTTTGCCTTGTAGATTCTACATTCAAAATGGTACCAAATGTCCTTATTAACTATGGTCCCAGTGCCTACAGTTTCAGAGTTATCCCACTTTTTTTTTTTAATTTCACGACCATGCTTCAAATAAACAATGATAACTCCCAAATTAAAAAGGCTTCGACCAATGAAAACTAAGTTAAATTTCCAATAAGATGTGATCAATAAAAAAGTTGTAAAGGTTCGTGAAATAAGCGGTTTGTGAAGAATTTGAACTATGAATTTTTTTAAGTTAAAACGTACTACATTTAATATCTTTTTTATGGTGTAATTTCTTTTTTAATTACTTGTTCCAAGAATTGATGGAAGAAAGGAAAATAACCATGGCTGGCGGATTGGGCATGGTGGAAAATTGAACGAAATTTTGAATGAATTACGATAATTAAACTTTTTTTTAATTTGTGTTCGAAACCGAAATAGTGCAACTTTTCATTTATTTACCAACACGCAAATTTGATTAAAGGATTATTGCATTATTATTCCCCGGAATAAAAAAGGTTTTAAATTCATTCAAAATTGCTTTTTCATTTTCTATTATTACCTTTCCACTTTACCAACCTTCCTTCAACCACGGGTTTTCCTTTCCTTCGTCGATGTCTTCATCAATTCGAAAAAGTAATTAAACAAGTAATTGCAGCACTCAAAAGGATATTAAATGTAGTACGTCTGCTGAAATTTTCTAGTCTTTAGTACGTGTTAGAATCACCATAATAGTACATTTTTCAACTTAGATATTTTTCTCCAAAGTTCTCGCTATTAAAACACATTTCACAAACGTCTACACGTTTAGTATTTATCACATCTGATTGGAAATTCAACGTAGTTTTCAATGGTATTTTGCTTTGAACAAAACTTTTTACTTTTGGAATTATCGTTCTTATTTGAACTAATGTCGTGAAATCTTAAAAAATCAGAAAATGTGGAAAACTCCGTAACTGTTGAGATTGGGACCATAATTAATTAGGATTTTCTAGTTCCATTTTGAATGTAGAATATACTGGTAAAGTTTGTAACACTCTGCATTTATAAAAAAGGATTTGATTATTTGAACGCTATTCTTAAAGATTACAAGAGAATGCTTCGGGTGCTAATCGACATGGGAAATTAAGGATGTACACAGTTACTTTGTCGTTCAATTTGAAACTATTTACAATTTTTAGATGCCGTTTTAATGATCACTGTAGATAGATCTGCTATTGTACGTATGGATTATTATCAAGCCGATTTTTTATAAACAAATAATTCATTATTGCTATAATTTTGTAGTACGTTAATAATGATTTTCTTCCAAAACAAAAGACCCCAGTCTTTCTGAGGGTAAAATAACAAAATGATCGCGTACCATTGTACACACAAAGAAGGGGGGCCTCACTCAAGCCTGGGAGGAAATCAAAAGGATTAGGAATAACAAGACGTTTCGATTCATATTTAAAAGGGCTCTTATACAAAAGGAGGTCTAATTAGAAGACGGGGCAATTATTGTAAACACCCTGTGGGGAGGATTGTAAGGTTATTTTATCAGTTCTCGGATTCGCCGGCGTATCCGTACTCGATTCTTGGAACGGATCCTTTTTTCCCTCAACAACGGGGAAATAAGCTTTTGTAACATCCGGCTTTACTTTATTAAGTTTACGAGCTATCTCGCTTTAATTATTTATATCAGACGGCAAAACGGCTTTGGCGAACTCTGGCGGGTTTGCGAGTGGGTGAACCCTCCACCCGATTATCGACTGGGTGGAACACTTTCCCTCGGAGTGACATTGCTCAGACGAAGGCTAAGGGCGTCTTTGTTCCGTATATAAATTCAACGAAAACGTCTGAAACGCGAAAATTGACAACACATGATAATTAGTTTAAAACTTGAAATCAAGAAGAATGATAATGAGCATAACCAACAACTATGCAACCCTGGACGGACGTATGCCACGCCGTGGTAATAGTGCAAAGGCAGATGCTATTATTATTATTTTTCAGTTTTTACACACGTCAGAAAATGATAATTCCTCACCTTTTTTCCTTTTGTCTTTGCCTCATATGTTTAGTACGAATCGACTGCAAAATTTAGTCCACACGGTATCCACGACTGGACATTTACATGGAAGAAATCCGTAATGCGAACTTTACAAATTAGAAAATTAGTAGACAAAACAATCGTCTTCATTCGTAACGTAGTTCCAACCTAGAATTCAGTTAAATATTTGGGCATGTCAGTAGAGAAAAAATTGTAAAGACAATATCACAATAAAAGGATTGAACTTCATTTCAAATACAGACAACTTTTTCGGCGGATGCCGAAATGGTAAAGCCAAAAAAAAGGCCGAACATAAAATACGTAAAACATCTTGGTTGGTTGCTGGGAAACTATTTCTGATTATCAGTAGAAATTAAAATGATTTTAGCATATATTAATATGTATTTAAAAAAATATTGTTAGCTATACAGGGTGAATTTCTACTCGTGCTACAAACTTCTCTAGTAGATTCTTCACACTAAAATGAACAAAAAAGTTCATATTGTCCATGGTCCGATTCTCAACCATTTCAGAGTAATTTCGCTTTTTATCGATTTTGAAAGATATCACGTCCTGGGGTCGGATGACGGTGGCAAAATGTTTGGGCTAATTTTTTGTGTTTTATTTCAGCCAGAACTACCTTCATCTTCTTATTGAAAAATTAACGGGGATTTCAACGGTGCTTATAGATTTTAAGAGAAATGTTTAGATTAAAAGATATCACGATTTTCCGACTTTTCTTTCAAAATCGATAAAAAGCGAAATTACTCTGAAATGGTTGAGAATCGGACCATGGTCAATATGAACTTTTTTGTTCATTTTAGGGTCAAGAATCTACTGGTGAAGTTTGTAGCACGAGTAGCAAGTCACCCTGTATATGTTTTTTCAAATCGTCAGGTTTTTAAAAATTGTGGAGTGACCGAAAAACAATTTATTTTTAAAATATCAAAATTCATGAAACATGAGTTACAAATAAGACAGACGGTTGTATGTGTGAAAAAAATAATTAAAAACACCGCCTAGCATCAAACGTAAAAGGAGCGGCGGAAGCGGCAACTGACCGAACCAAAAAACACTCCTCAAAAAAAAGTCTTAACACTGATTTGGCTTAAACACGACAAAGAACACCGCCACCGGGAAAAGTCCTTTGTAAGTTTATTAGGAATTACGCAGCTGAAAAATTCAAAAGCATCCCGTTCATAAAAAAACGTTTTGAAAACACGACCGACATTTGAATATTTAAAACAATTATTGTAATAAGTCTGATATATCCAACTTGAATTTAAGTTAAGAACCATGGAACACATTATTTGATTTCTGGTCGTTTCCGGTCATTCTGATCTGTACTCGCTGGTTTGACTTGTCAGATGCGTTTCGGCTTCTCTGCATCTTCAATTGTCCTGCAGGACTTTTCATGAAGAACATTTAGATTCAATGGCGATGATTTTTACTAGGCTTCTGTTAAAACGACTGGAGACGTTTATTGTTGGCAATAATAGAATTCCCAAATATATCCTATTTATGAAAGAATCTTAACTAAACACTCTTAGTCAATTTCCACTTTAAACTGGACTACCTAACCCAATAGCCAAAACTTATTCCTGAACGTCCCATCATTATATCCTATATTACCCTTTCAACTAAATAAAAGAGAGTTGGTAGTTTTTTACTCACTGCCGCCTGGCCAGCCAGATCTGCTTGGATTGTATGCAACTGTAATGTTTGTTTACTGTAATTATTTTGCCATATATAGCAATAAATGAAATAAATAACATCACAAAAAATAATCAAAGACAGGTTTTTATTGACGAACCAGTCTTTTGTTGGATAGGCGAGATAAATTGTACTCTCGTTAAAGCTCTCCTTGAAACGACTATAATTAATGTCCAATTGTTACTCCAGGTAGGTGGTTGAGGGCTACCGTTCCCGGGGTCGTCTTCGCCTTGTTTCAGTAAACGTTCGACCTGATTCCGAGAAGGGAAAGGGGGCGTTCTGGCCGTTCGTTTCCCCGAAATGTTCCGAATTATCGTCAATAAGAGGACTACAAACACCCCCATAATAGCTGCCGGGCAATGGGAGCATGGTGGAGGTCCAGATAGGTACAAAAGGCGACCGGAAGACTGAATCCTTGAGATCCGTTGTTAAACAAAACCCTATTTATGTGGTCCCAGGGATGTATTTTTAACTAATGCCCTGATTAATTTGACCCCAGCGACGGCGAACTTTTGTTAGACTTTTAACCATATAGATATAAACCTGTTGCTTCTTTTCTCATTCAAAATGGAATGTCACAAGTGCACTGATAAATTTTTCATTTTTCTTATATTTTTAGCAAATCCCTAAAACGATAATGACAAAGGTTTATTAGTGTTTAGTTATTACACTTCATATGATTGTTGGGCCTCCCTTCTTCATTTCTTTATAGATTTTACTGTACATTCCTGCTAGAGTCCTTTTTTTTCTCTTTTTGTAAACTATCCAGCTTCTTTTTCTGGTTAATTTTTCTTTTTTTTAAATTGGTGTTTTTATTAAGTTGTGGTGTTATTAAAGCGTTTTTCGGAAACAAATTCAACCCTTTCGTTTTAACAATTTTTTATGAGGTCATATCGATTTTTCTACCTACTTTCTTTATTTTTTATTTTATTTTTTGTTGATTTTAAGGCTTACATATTTCAGGAGATTTTACAGAAACATTAATACTACCACTTTTTTCAACTAATTTTTGTAATGAAATATATGGATTTTTGTATTTTTCTCCTCCACTTTCATGATTTCTTTGTTGATTGTATTATATATGATATTCCGGCCCGCATACATTTTTTTTTAGTTATGCTTTCCTTCTCATTCTGGTCGTTTTATTTAATTATTTTTGTGTTGCCGCCAAAATCATTTTCTCTCTCGATCTCACAGATATTCTACTACGTATCAATGTCGTGCTTAATACGACTTGTTGATATCACATTAATTAATTATTCAAAATACCGCAATTGCGTAATAAGTTTAGATAATTAACAATATACAAGAGAATATGATACGGTAAGTTTCTTTCTGTAAAACGTTTATTCAATTTTTCTTAAGTGCACCGACGAATAAATCTTCTAAAAAAATAAGGAAACAAGGTTAGACTAGTGGAAGTTTTCTGTCACGAAGCCACCCACGACCTTAATTAGTTTAAAAGTGGCAAAACAAGTACATATGTAGAGACTTCCCCCGATTTTGAAAAAATCTAGAGGTCTTCTAGCTAGTCACGTCGTTAAATACGTTCGTGCCTATGTCTATATGGACATCCATGGAAGTAAACGCTTCCGATCGAGAAAAAACGATTCAAAAGGCGGGCTCAGTGATCATCTAAATTATAGTAATATTATCTTTGAATTAGCGACGTAGGTTTTTCGTGACATAACCATTTTGGATTAACGCATCTTCCATGTAAATTGTTTCTTTTGTGTAATTTTGTAATTAAAAACTTTAACTTGCTGGCAGATTAAATATGTATAATAATACTAAAAAAAACCTGCTTGATAAACGAATTTCTTGTATAAATAAACTTTGTATTGAACTTGTATCTACATTGTTAAAAAAAAGAAATAATCTACCGTTATTAGTTTATAAAGATCAATGTAATAAGCTGGACAAAATTGTCCGAGTCGATATGTTCTGACATGTTTTCCGGAAATTGACGGAATTGGAGCTTTCCGGAGGAAAATGTAAGCCCCGTCTGCTGTAATTGGAATGTGATCAACGTCCGGGAGCTTTGTTCGTTTAAATTGCCATCAGGCCTGTCCGTAATGCCATCAAGTCCCAAAATATTGAGGATTTATCTTTCACGTAGTGGAGTGGTTTAGCCTCCGGTCGATCGCAAACTTGTGAACAACATACTGGATTGGGGTTATTAATGTATAGTTACATCGAACCTAGAAATCGTCCTGCCATGTTCTGATCCATCGTGGGACTCATTTCCTTTTGTTTGTCCGACTTGAAGATTTGTAAAGTTTAGAGTTATATCGTCTTGATACGCTACGGGTTATATCGTGCTAATCGGGTTATTGTGCGGATAGTGACGAAGGAGCATCCAAAGCAAGTTTTCGTACAATGTGCTTAAGAGACTTAGGACATTGCCTCTGTTTATGAATTGGATATTTTTTAAATATATTAAATATTGGAAAACGCTTATTAACTCTACTGTGGTATTATTTTAAATGTGTTTGCAATTAAGACTGTACGGCTACAGTTAAGCGACTTTGATACATTCTTATGTGCTGAAAGTATAATTTTTTTTTTAAATTTTATTCATAAATTCGGAATTTTTTTGAATAATAATGATTATTGATGTCAATAGAAATGATGAAGGCGGGGTGAGTGAATAGATTCATTTTTTGTAAATTATAGTTTTACTCGTAGATTTGTTGTTCGAGCATTAAACGATCATCATCAGTAAAAACGCGTTCTCGACATGAATTCAGTGAAATCTCCGATCTACCGCCAAAGCGACGTTCCAGTGGGAAGCTGGTTTTTTAATGCTTCTCAAATTTAAACTTGCTAAAAACTTGAATTACAACACAAGTAAATATATTATCGGCATAATCCCCCTAAAAAAAAGTTTTAGCACGAAAAAGCTAGGTCTCATTTTGTAGAACATTAAGTCCTAGGTTCAGGCATTCATCAGTAAAACTAAAAATTCTGGAATATGTTAATTTTTAATTAATTATGCGAAACCAAACCGCGAACAGCTGTGCCTTGGGGAAAAATGTTAAATTTCTGTGATGGGGTAAACAAGTGGTTATCGACAGCAGAAGCATTAGCATCCCAAAAAGTCAAAGTAAAAATAAGTAAGAATTGACGCTTCCCTGTTTGCTTTTTTTAGAAAGTCTTCGAAACCAATGCCGAGATCGTAAAATTTGAGAAAACATGACGGTCCAAAATGTATGCATTCCTGAAAATAAGGAGAGAAAGTGATCGGTTTTATTCATGAACATAATTTCAATTTAAATACACAATTTTAACAAAGGGAGAACAGAGAAATAAACAAAAATCTATTATATTTCCAGGTCCGATTGACCAAACAACTTCTTTGAATTAAATCTTTATGTATTGAATTTTTTGTCAGGGAAAATTCGAAAGGTAGATTTGGATGGGTCGAGAGGATCGAAGTCGCGATATCTAAAGTGATAGAGCAGCGGTGTATTTAGCCGAAGGTCGTGGGTTCGAATCCCTCTCGCTATACTAGCTTTTTTATTTCAACCAATACCTTACATAAAGATGATTAATTATAATTTTAAAAAATGAAATAAAAAATGTAAAATTAAATATGGAGATCGATACGTAAATGATAAAATAAATGTTGACTTACCTCCCATTTTAAAGATGTAACTGAATAATATTTGACATTATAAATTAATCACTAATTTAAAGTTATTTTGTTATAGTATTTATATAATATTTAGTTGTGTTGAAATTACCGTTTTTCCCGTTCAAAATTGAGCGGCCACTTAGCAAATGTGTATGTGTGTACATACATGTGGGATTTGAGCTTATATAAATCCAAAATCCAAATTTAAACAAAAAACATTATACAATTAACGTTCAGTGTTTCTCCTCGTCAGTTTTCCCCGCCGTTTGTTTTAGATTCATACATGTAATCATGAATTACCATTAATTTGTTATTTTAGGTTAAAATTTTAAACGTACGTACAAGAATTATTAATTGTTCATGTTATCCATCTCAACCTTCGGGATTCTGCCGAAGTTGGAATTCATCGTAGATCCCAAGATCACTTCTCATGCTCATCAATGTTTTTTTTCTTTTAATTCACGTACTGAATACGATCTGTGAACTTAAAAAGTTTTTGAAGGAAAAAAGTCTTTACAAAAGTGATGTATTAATTTTAAAATTGTGCGAGCTCAAACTTTTTATCACTGCAAACACTTTGCTGGCCATAATGTTTGGAAGTAAACCTTTGTTCAATGGTAAAAAGTCGGCCGCGATTTTTATTTTCCGACTGGTGTCTAATGAGGAATATTTTCTTGTTCAGTTGCGACTTGCTCGGTACGATTGGTGATCATTACAAGGACGTTGGGCGCGGAAGGTGCCTCTGGCCTACAAATAGAAAAGTGAGTCTAAAATAGAACAAAAACATCTAATGGAAAGTGAATTGTAGTTGTACAAGTTTACATAGTCGAATGAGGTTTTTGCATGGTTTACATATACATTTATAAAGTAGTGCATCTGTTAGTATTGTTTAATCTTAAATTTAAAAACTTAAAGTGTGTGTTGTGTGTTTCTTTCCAAAAAAAGAAAAACTTTGCTATACTTTAGAAAACAATAGTATGGACATCTCTCATGCCAATGCTTTAAAAAAATTGGTTATATGGAAAATGATAAAATTCGAAAAACAATATTTATATCTATCCGAAAATTATTGTTCAGAATAAAACATATCATTTTAAGTTTAGATATAGCCCGTTAACCTGGTCGTTTCCGTTCATTTTGGTCTGTTTATACTTGCGGATTGGTGTGTCAGGGATATAAAAAGGGCGGGACTGCCCCTCACCCACCACGAACCGACCAAGATAAAAGCAAAATTTGTAGTAGTAGTTGTTTTTTTGTTAGACGAGTTTCGGCTTCTCGTCCTTTTCAATAGTGGGTTTGTTTTAATTTTCGTCAAGACAAGTCTTTTATACCGCGAGATTTATAATATAAATATGTATTTTGTAGTCTATGGTTGATGTACTTTTACGTTTCAGATTTTCCTGGTCTGTCAAACGCTTTTGTCATTTTGTCGTTAGTATTAGGTTTGTTTGGTGTTCCACCCTGTTTATTAACGATATACCCTGACCAGCCAATGAAAATGGAGAATGATGAAGTAAAGCCAACTAGGAGAATGGGATAAATCATCACGGAGAGGACCAAAGACGAATAATTTTTTGCTTTTGGGATCTTTTCTCTTTTGTCTACCGGGATATAAATGTGCAGTTTGGTATGTTTCAATTAAACCTAGTCTCCGTATCCTCGCTGCCTGGTGTGGTAGACGAGGATCCAACCATTATGCGTCAAGAAATAACTAACCTAAAAATGCAAGTTGGTAGTACTTGTTTTTTACAGACGCATTTCTTCTCCTCCTCATATTTTACGGTGGGTGCATGTTATTTTTCTTTAAGGCAACCTTTTCTATATTGTGGGATTTCTCTGCGTGGTCATCGGTTGATAAGCGTTTGGTTTTTCGTTTACGATCATCCTGGTCCGCCTATCGTCGCAGTTTCGTTTGTCAGACGCGTTTGAGTATTCCCGTATGTTCAGACACCGAAGACAGTGGAACGCTGGAATCTCGTTTGGCAGAACAAATCAAAATTTCTTTTTTATATTCTTTTTCCTCAAGTTTTGTTAACAGCGTTTTGGCTTCTCGCCATTTATCAGTTCTTGGTTCTTTCTATGCCTCTCCTTACTTGTATCTTTTACAAACCAAAAAGTCTAAAATATGTAAGACACTAAGTTCAGAATTAATTTACAGTAATAATGGTTTCCTTTGCGGACAATCCAGCATGGGAAAATTAATAAGAGTTTGTATTTGTTTAACCATCTTCGTGCCCGAGAATAAAAAACATTCCTCTACTGTGAAAATCTCCTGGTTATTCAGTAATAATATTTTTTTTAAAGAAACAAACACGAATTTGATCAGGCTTTATTTTGCGATAATTTAGTACAAACGCTAGGAGAAAAATGTACAATTTAAAGTTATGAACAATTGGAAACACGCTCTATATCGCTGGAATTCTAGATTCGCCCCAGGAACAGAGAGAGAATATTGAGTGACATGTGCAGTGTACAAAAACTGAAAGAAAATTATTATTATTTTTAACATCGCTTGTAGTTGTAAATGCCAATTAAATGTAATAAAAAATATTATTTAAATACAAGGCTTAATAACATCGAAAGGAAATAATGCAATAATTCGTTCAGAATTTCCTGCTCGGGATTTTTAAAATGTAACAATTTAATAACACTATTTAAAAGTCAAGTCAGACTCGAGAAATAAGGCAGTGAGTCAGTTTTCCTCATATTACCGTTTTTATTGTGGAGTGAAGTCATCAGGTTAAAACATAATAAAAACTTCTCTCACGTAGTATTGTGAGACGTTTAGGTCTCTCCTTTTCCTTGTATTATTAATTATGTTGATAGGTTTCTGTGTTGTAAAGTGATTATTGTATTTTTGCCTCTTGAGAAATGTAATTCAATTGTTGTGAGATATATGTACATTCTACGGTTTCATGACTCTACAGATGTTAGCTGGCGATCATCCTGGCCCGCCTTTACACGCGGGTTGTGTTTTGTCAAACCCATTTGAGTATTGCCCTTTGTTCAGTCGGTGGTTTGTTCCACCAATGAAAACGGGGGAATTCCTTCTGGTCTAATTTCTTCAAAGGAATTTTAACTAGTTCATAATTCTACGATTTAATTTATTCTTGATATCAGTACTAATCTATTAATTAAATAAACTGAAGAACGCAAGTTGGATATCATTATCCTAGTTTTGGGGCGGTGCACATGGTGAAAAAAGAGAATCAGAAAAACAACCACTCCATCATCCCAATGCACCATGAGTCTAGCAATTCATTCATCTGTATGAACATGTGCGTTTTCGAAGAAATCAGCGTTTTAAGGTTCAAAAGCTTTTTCTCACTAGATTAAATGTGGCTAAAGTCGTTAAGTCCTTTGTAATTATCCTGGGTCACCTTTCATTGCTGGTTTGGATGGATATGGATGAGTTTGTGCCAATGCCTAATCCTGCTTATTTCCTCGATCCGTTGGCCTAACAGAGGAGGATTGGCCGACTAGGATGATCGTAAATGATAAAACTACAAATGGTGGAATCGTAGCAACACAAATTCTAAGTTGAAAAATTCATCATTAGCCAAACTGTTAGTCTTATGTTTTATAAATTTATACATTCCGTTTGTACAGTAAAAACATATTTTAATTATCAAAAATGCACTTCTACAATTATCCATTTTTGATTAGACGACCGCTCCATTTTCGTCTCTCTTCAACTTTGTTTTAATTTTATAACAGTTAACAGGTCGAAAACATTATCGGATGTCGTGACTAGTATAAATACAAGACAAAAGTAAATAGTGAGGGAGAATTAGAGAAGGGCCTGGGACCCATTCTAATGAACTTGCCGGGCGTGACGGGTGTACGAGATTACTGGAGCGGGGAACCTGCCCCCTCATGAAAGAGAACATTTCTTCCCTGTAAAGTCGACATTTGGCAAAAACGAAAAAAGGAAGGTGTTCAAAGAGTTACCATCTTTACGATGAGAAAATGACTGAAGACGCACCAAAGGAAAACGTTGAATTAGTACTTGCCGTACTGACTGTTCTTAAGAAAATCTCAGAAAACATTAAATGACTGGGGTATCATTTGTAGTTTGGTCGTTGCCGTTTATTTGGTTTGCGATCGTCGTTGATTTGGGCTGGCAAACACGTTTCGGTATTGTGCAGTTTTCAATGGTGCGTTTGCGTCGATGCCTCGCTATTCTTATATCCCTGACGCGGACCATAAACCCGCGATGGTAGGAGGATCTGAAACGAAAAACTCGGTCATTTCTCTACAACCTCTAGATGCCACAGTAAGATGATTGATTCAAATGGTCTGTTTTTTAGATCCTTAATGGCTTGAAAAAACCTTTTGGAAATTATTGTAAATGATTTTAAAACCTAAAACTAACTATTTTTAACACCTCATTTGCTATTAGCGATTAATAATGGTTGCAAACTGGGTGTTGAATGGCGACACTTGTCCTGAACAATTTAAACAGCGAGTATAGGGAGACAAGGAAGAAAAGGCCAAGTGTTAGGTACAGTCGTAGTTTTAGTTTGTTGCCTCGTCCTTCTTATATGCCTGATCCACGAGACACCGAGGATAAACTGACCGAGATGATTGGTGTTTCACCTACCACGAAACGATCAAAATAAACTACGTTTTTTGGATTTTTTCTCAAGGTTTGCGGGATGATGATATAGCAGCTCGGTTCGTTTCCATTCTGGTCTGCTTAGCCTCTCTGCTTGGTGGGTCTGCTTACAAGCAGGGCGAAGCACAGCCCCTCCTGCAACCACCACAAATGGTTGGGCCCAACCACCAAGCTAAATACAATTTATAACAGTATTTTGTCTCTCAGACGCGTTTCTACTTCTCGTCTTTTTCAATAGTGGGTTTGTGTTATTTCTCATTATATCAGTTCTTTTTGTATTATTTTGTGAGATTTGTGTGCGGGTTGGTAAAGGTATAGTTGGTTCAGTTCCGCTCCATTCGGTCCGTTTATACGCGCTGGTTTTGGCCTTTCACCCGCGTTTAGCTATTGTGCTATCTTCAGTCTTGATCCATGCTGAAGACTGCGAAATGCCGACACGCATAAGACAAACAAAATCCTGCAAGGATAGAACCAGGATGATCGAACACCTGCAGGTTCATCACCCTGTAAACCTCGACACGATATCTAAATCTCATTTCCTTTTTTTGTATTTTCGTATTATCAATGTTTTATCTCAGAGGTTTTCAATCATTTGTGTTGTCTGTATTGAATTTTTTATTTCTACTTCCCTAAATACGTGAATGTAAGCGAATTAATGTCTAGTTTGGGGGGTGTATTTGTTTGTAGTCTATTGATTGTGTATCCATGTTTTTGCCGTTGTATTATGCTGATTTTTTTATGGTCGTTTCGATATATCACTTGTTGAATCTGGAGTTGAGTGTTCGTGTTTGTTTGTTTCGTCGTAACTATTAAAAAAATAGTAAGGTGGAGGAAATTTATTCTGTTCTTGTTTTCAGTTTCTACAGTGAATGTTGTGTTCTTATGCTTCAGTTCAGGTCAGGTACCTTCTTGTGGTGGTTATGATGGTTTGTACATATATGTGCCTATTTTTAAGCTTGTACGAATATTTCCGCAAGTGTTGTCTGGTTGTCCATTCCTACTCCGTCTTTTAGTGGGTATATTTGTCCAGTAAAGCCTAAATAGTTTTGTTTTGTATTGACGACGTTATTAGAATGGTTTTGTTATGCCATTGGAAGTAAAAAGCTTAAGTAGAAAATTTAAGGTATCCCCCTCCTAGAATAATCCGTTCTAAATATAAAATATCCCTAGTCGCCTCTTTTAAGATAAGACCATCCCTTAAATACCGGTTATTTATGAGCGGGATTACCGTTGCTTATGCTCCCAGAGCGTGGAGTCATTAATCGCCGGGTGGGTACGTGCTACCGGTCCGGATCGAACCTGCTCTGCACCTGATTTTTCAGCCGAGAGAATTCTAGGCAAGGTCGCATCAATTCATCCTGGAGGTCATTTCAATAGAAGACCACTTAATTTCCTCTTTCTAGTCCGTCCCCCTCGGCGTGGCCCGGTTTGGAACATGTTCTAGAATATCCGCTGGAATGATGAATATTTCGCTTTCTCCTCGAACTGTCTGGCCATGCCATACATATTTTGATCGATTTAAAAAATAATAAAAAAATGGATCAATTTGGCTTCACGCTTTTTGAGTGCTTCTGCAGAAATAGGTTGTAACCTTTAGTAAAAGATCGATTTTAGTTTATTTTCATCTGAGCATAAATTTCCTAAATATTTCCTTTATCCTGATATCCTATTTCACATTTACGTCAACTAACTCTTGTGATGCCATTGGAAATAAAAAGCTTAAGTAGAAAATTTAAGGAATCCCCTCCTAGAATAATCCTTCCTCATCGATTCATCCCATTTCCACAAATGAACTCCCATCGCACTCCAACAAGGCACTGTATTTCATTCTACAGATTGCTGCACACCTCATCAATATCCATGGTTGTCGTCCATGAGGCCTTCTTCCAATCCAAGGTCGTATCTCTACTGTTGAATTTTTCAACTACGTTCGTTCAGGTCAACGGCCCCTTCGGTAGTAAATAATTTTACGGGTTGCTTCGAAAGCTGTAAATTAAAAAAAAAATTAATAACGTCTTACTACAAAAATTTCGTAAGGAATAGTCATCTTTCTTTATCGATAGACTTCATTAAGCCAAAGCTTTATTGAGCCGTCGAATATTTATAAACTTTGATAGCGCTCTACAAAAGGGTGTTAATTATTGATAAACATTAAATAGAATTACCGTCTTTATCGTCCTTGAAATTATCGGCATACGTTTGATAATACAGTCTTTTTTATACGCCCAAAAGTTTAAACTACAATACTTTTTAAATGAAATACATCATGATATCAACACTTTTTGGACTGATTATTTAAAAATTATTCAAAATGTTTACCTTTAGAGGGTGTTTTAATTTCAATTCTTAGCATTGCCCTTTTAATTTTCATTCATGACAGCCCTCAAGTCCTCTTTATTAAATTGTAATTACAACTGCAAAATAATTAAAAGTTGAAAAACAATAAGCTGCAGGAAAAGAGTCGTAATAGTATGTTAATTCATCAGAATTTATTTCAAAGCTAATATTTAATTAAAATTAATGAATTGTCATTAAAAACAGCATCCTTCCTCTATTAAGGTTTCCGAGTTGTCGACCTCTCGGCATCTCCTCTTCTTTAGAGTATAAGTATAGAAAAGTAAGAGTATAGTAAAAGTATTGTTGGATGCGTTCCTAGTTGTAGCGCAGTCTTTTGATAGTGGCACATGGGGATGTTGTATAAAACGTAAAAGCTTCCTACCACTTCTTATGACCTTATCCTGAAATCCTATCTAACGCACCGCTGCTTCAAAGGTGCGGCAGCGAGTTCTTGTAAATCAGACAGATACAAACTGGCATCTCAAAAGGGGACATTCCAGTTACCATCTTTTATATTATTTACACGGCTTTTTCTACCTATATACTCTAATAACATCACCACATACGCGGACGATATTGATATTATTATTGATAATTGGTGCAAAAAGTGAAGGACGACACTGAAAGAAGAAAATGTTTCAGATTACTTTCAGATCGAAAAAATAGATTTCTTGCCCTGCTCACTTTTGATGCAAGTCAAATATTTATGGATGTTCCTAGAGAGCAGACTGTCGTACAATCCGTACACAAGACAACTTGACAGAAGACTTGGACTACTGCGAAGACTTCTAATACCGTCTGCACATAATCAACAAAGAGATACAGACTTCCATTCAAGTTAAATTCTATTGCACGTACGGACGAATGTCCACATTGGACATACGAGGAGGAACTGTCGGGTATTGCCTTCCAAGCAATGTCCTCAGACAACTCATCAAAACTCCATACTACGCCACTAACCTCATTGTCCACAACTACTTCAACATACAAATGATGAATGATGGAGTGAGTGCGGTGTTCAATCCTCTTTCAAAAGATAGTTCCTACTCACCGTAAATTGTTTTGCAAAGAACCGGATTTCGACCTTTCAGCTCATCAAGTTGAAAGAGTTCTACGACCACATCTTTCGATATGAATAGTTAAAGTTTTTCGTAAGACTTTTGCAATTAATGTCAAGGTTGTAGAACTCCTTCAACTTGATGATGAGCTAAAAGATCGAAATTCGGATCGTTGCAAAATAACTTACTGTGAGTAGGAACTATCTTTTCAAAACCGACATCAACATTCCTTTTGTCAACCAACTGATCGAAGACGGCAAGAATTAAAAAACACAACCTTTTCGAACACTTGTAAGACCGTGTTGAGTGCAAAGGCTTAAGTAATAATTTAAAAGGCTACTTCGACAACTTTGAACATACGGAATGGTAAGATTCTGCCAAGTCATCCAACATCCGTTAATCCATCCAATCAAAAGTCCTCAGACAAATGCACTAACCTCCATATCCACAACCACCTCAACATTCCTTCTCTCAACGACCTGATCCGTCCTGATTCCAAAAATTCGACAAGACATCCTTACCCTACTGCTCGAATCCTCCCTACACATTCCCAAACCAAGAATTCGCCACGTCCCTTTCAGCAACGATTGCTCAATGCCTTTTAACCCGTCACACTAACTTTCATTGACTGGTTTGTCATGGCATGTATCCTCCGGGTGCAGCGCTGGCATTAGAGTTAGCGCTGTGGCCGAGTGAAAAACATTTATAATATGTACATACTAATAGAAAAAAGTCTGCCAAGTGGATGGGTAGTAAGCTTCCTCACATTTTGTGCATGACCATGCGCACGTGGTATTCGTTTGGTATAAACTTCATCTGGGAAGAACCCTCATAATGTCAGAAAATTTTAAAAACGATCCGACAAATGGTTTCAGCGATAAGTGTTTACGGGATTTTACATTTGCGCAAGCCCAGGCGAAACCGTTGATCCGTTTAGGATAAAAATCATAGGACACCATCTAGAAACCTACCCGCACAATCTCTATCAATTTCAGTTAAAAAAACTCATAAAAATTGTTCTCGTAGTTTTGGAGTGTTGCCGGTTACAAGTAATTAATTAAATACAAGTTGAAAGTCAAGAAAGAATCAAATTTGTCCAGTAAGGTCCCAAATGAAAAATTCGATTGTAAATGTCGGTATAGCCAATAACAATCTTTTTTCCTTCTCGAATTTAAAAGCTTCCCTAATTCGGTAGTTCGGAAGCATAACATTAAACCTGGTAACGTATTTTTAAATTAACAGAACTTTCTCTTTCACTGACATTTTATTATCATAGATATTGATGTTATTTACCATTATTTGTTCGTTACGTAAATATCGTGAATTAACAAAAAATTCGTGATTCAAAACGTCATAAGCAACGGCAAAATTTTAACCTGAACGATCTACGAGTATAATTCAATTTTTCAAGTTTTTCCGTTTTCAATTTTATTCTCTCTAAGTTAAAAAACGTAAAATAGGTTCGCTCGTAGGTCGGTGAAATGTCCAAAAGGATCTTGTTCCAGGTGTTCAGTGATATCGGCCGTCATCCGATTGTGCGTACCCTCTCAATTACCGGCATTGTCAGTACCGTTTGTAAAGAAAGTCGAAGAAAGCAAACCGGAAAAAGCTCTGTTTATCAACCTACATTTCCACATTTACAGTGCTTTCTCTTTCCGTTGTTATTATTATTATTTAAAAAAACCTTACGACTACAATAGAAATTCAACCGCGTATTGGGCAAATGGAGCATAAAACAGAAAGTCTAGACAGTTATGCAACAGTTTATTATTAGAGACATTCGTTTTTATACCTTTATTTATTTCATTTTAATTGGGGTATAAATATTCGTTGGCCCTCTGAAAACAGCTAAATCCAATAACGACTTATTTCGCAATATTAGGCAAGAGCGGAATGTTAAAAGCATTTTATGATCCATAAAACTTTGAATCTCAATCAGAGGAAAAAGATAATAAGATCGAAAAGCTATCAAACCCAGAAAAATATCTTTTTGAAAGGGAATACATAATATGTAGCCCAATCCACGAAAACTAAGCCAATTGTCTTGTAAAGATCTAGGAACGAATAGCAAACTCGAAACTAACACAATCAGCGAACAGCTGAACCAGTCTGGTACTTCGTGATCTATTTCATGAATATCCTTGGGCTTTAACACAAAGTAATTGTTTATATTGGAAGTTGTTTACAAAGGATCACAAAAGGGACAGAAAGGGAAATTCAAAAATGTGTGTCGTTTAGTGTCCCTTAGTCGATGATTAGTCGGAAATCGTGAGATGCGGTCTGGTGTGACGTAGGTTTTAGAAAAACATTTTCTTTATCGTGCCCAGGTTTCGATCTTAATTGAGATCATCCTCAGGGCGTGGGCCTATAAACATTGTTTACATTTTACAAATACATGTAGGATGTGAAAAAAATTAATTTATATTATGCTAGAAAATGAAATGAAAATGAAAAAATAGAAAACAATGGATATATATACTCAAACGTTAAAAAAAATTACACAAGGCTAGAAATTATAGGCTAAAAAAATGAATTGTTCAATGCTAGAAAGTTTTAGATTAAAAAACATAATTTATACAATCCTAGAATTTAAAGAAAAATTAATAATATAATCGATAATAATTTTATTTAGAAACTAAACGTATAGTCGATACTAACACGATTGTTCAAATAAAACAAATAAAAATTGTTTTCTAACATTGAGCCTAACTAAGCGTCGCGACATTGAGAAAAAAAAGTTATTTCAATCTCCATTTATATTTATACAATAATTGCTGGCTGCATGCTTAAGAATCATTTTAACGTAAATATTGACTGATGGTTATTTTTTGTGTGAAAGTTTGAAATGTTTTTTTTTTTTTTTTTGATTTGGAGAATTGAAGACGAGTTGAATTTTTTATTTTATTTTTCACTGTACATGTGGAATGATATGGTACAAACATTAATTATGATTATGTATTACCATTTTTATTATCTTAATCCATTCCGTCGACTTCACCGTACAGTATTAAATTAAACAAGAATTAGTCATTACAAAGGGGATGATTTGAGAAGACATTTAAAACCATTTAAACTGATAACATATATCTTTAGTATTAAAGGAATAATCCAATAACTTTTATGAAAACGTTAGTACATTTATCATATGTAAAACTCGAAACGTATAATTTAATAACACAATAATTAGTTTAATACAATTAGCCTGCATGGTAATAATTAAATAATTAAATTGCCAATTATTGTTCACCCATCGTTCTAATCTTTAGCGTGTAAAAATCTTTGCAACTCAATATCTGAACACAATAAAAAATATTTAAGAAAAGTTTCTCTGTTAATATCAAGATTATAATAGAAATTTTTCCATCAACGAGAGTCCATCTATGAGAAATTTTCTATACGGTTTAAGTGGAAAGATTAGTCAAGCTTTCTCATCTTCGTATATTCCGTAGGCCGTGCGAGAATGTTTCCTCGCGTATGATCAAGTTTCACATTTTTGGTCCGTGTGCTCTCGCTGTTTGCTCGGCCTGCCTTAAACGATACGTTATAGCATTTTAGGTTGATCAACATTAAGAGGTCCCTCACAATCTGGTCAGGTCTACAAACAATCTCTTTGGTTTTGGTAGTATTTTGCCGTCAGATCGTGGGTTTATTTGTTTTTCGGTTGGTTTGTACGTAAAATTAGAGTATTTTGACTGTTTACGCTGACCCAAACGGCTTTTTTTTATAAGCAAGAGTTGTTCAGTTATTTCATTTTTTATATACACTTTTCCTGTCAAACCCCAGTTTATTGCGGCCTATGTTGCCAGTTATAATGTTTGTACGGTGAAAATTTTTCTTATTTATCGTTTCCAGTTTCAATTATTTTATTAGCAATCTTTTTATTACAAACATTTTCAACCAATTTTACGACTCTTCTGGGGTTCTATACAACAAAAAACGGTTAATATTGCCATTTGGAGTAATTACCAGATTTCTGACCAATTTCACGATGGTTCGACAGTGATCATCATCATATCAACAATATTAATATAAAATTGTTGATATATACTTCCAACTTCTGGCTGTACGTCTGTGGCATAAAGATTTAAATAAAAATTGCCTGGGTTTTTGTCGTGTTGGTATTATGCTTGTTTTCGCCCTGGCGTCGGGTCGATATTTCGTTTTGACAAGGTAAACAAAAATGTTTTTTACTGCACGGCAATCTAAAGGGCTGCTAATTGCTGCAATTAGATGTCCGAGCAATGGGTTGCTTTTATAAGCGCTCGTCGGGCCCTTAGATCTTTAAAAGCTCTAAAACAGACGGCTCTGACCTTCGCTTTGTATCATGACGATCTCAACTTGAAAAACCCATCATGGGCTCGTACAACAAAGCGGGTATCTGTTGCAGAATGAATTTTTATAAATATATATAACCGATTTCCGCCATTGTACATTTTATTTTGCTTGAGTTTTTTGCGCCTTGTAAACCCAGAACAGGTGTGCTAACAGTACTAATCGTGTTAAATGTATTACAGCCTAGAAGTTTTGTGACGCAGGTGTGCCCTTGCCGAATAATCAAATTCACCACTAGAATGGTTTGGGGGGGTCTGTTAACTAGTGTAGCAGTTTGCTATTTTATAAATTCTTCTAAGGTTTGGTTTATAGACAATATTACTTGTACATAAGTTGGAAGACATGACAAAAAGAAGAAAGGGGTAGGCGAAGGAATAGGGATAAAAGAGGAGGCCACAAGGCTTTCTGCACCTTGACTTGAATCAATCTTTTGTGCTGCCTTTTTTTTATAACTCATTAACACTTCAGGTTGTTAATCTACCACTATACTTTGCCAGCGGCTCCTTATTGTACAATCTTGTCTGTAATTTTTTCTGTTCTAGTTGCAAGAACCTGCACGTACGTATCTCCTCCTCCTCTTCCTAGAAGTATCTGCACAGTGTTTCTTTTGTCTGCACTCTTATCCGGTGCATGTGCTTTCTTAAGTGGCAGTGCTCCATCAGGGGCCCAACCAGAATCCTCTTTTGTAAATTTTGCTGATGGCCCCATTATGAATCAGTTGGCTTCCTCCGAGCCTATGGTGTTGTACCACCAGGTTTTGGACTCCGTACTACTACTATATGTCTTTATGTCTTTAAAGTTTACTTATCGGCAGTATATATTACAAAGCAAGAAAGATGTTCCTCATGGACTCAGTAAGGATCGTTTTTAAAATGTATCTTCTTTTGTGGCAGGATGCTAAGCCGCAGTAGAGTTCAGGACCTAGAGTCCTTGTTGGGCCCTCTTTAGCCGACAAGTCAACCTTTTCGTTGCCTCTATGCCTCGAGAGCATGGGAACCCCCATGTCAGGGTCAGTTCATTAGAGTCACTTCCGTCAGGACCTCCAAACATTCTGTACCTTCACCTCGCATGAGGCTATAGCTTTTAGTGCTGCCTGATTGTTAAAGAATATGACTTCCGGGAAAGTATCCTAGCCTTTTTCTTTCCCTGGTTAAATCGCTATGATTTCAGACTGGAAAACTAGTATATTTACCTGGTATACCGAATTGTAACAGTATTGTTGTTGTATTGAATACTGTTGTAGTCCTTGGCAATGCTAGTCTTCGGTGAAATTTCAGATCGACTATAAAATCTTCAATACATCAGTCATTAGGCATGTTAAGTTTGTTTTGCCCTGATGACCTTAAAATTGGTCGATAGTTTGATAGTAGCAGCTCAATATGCTTTCTTCGCGACCATACCTTCATCCAGAATGTTTTTTGAGTGAAAAAGTGTCGATACTTGTAATACTGAAAATAACACATTATCACGTTACAACGGGTGCGCAAATACCCGCAGTTACAAAAACTGGACGTATTTGATAAACTTTATCAAACTTCTTTAAGATCTTTCTATATAGGCTCGGTTCGGTTTGTTCTGTTTCCCTACCAGTCTTAACACATTAGCACGTGTCTCTATATGCTAAATGTCGTTGCACACTTGTTTGGCCATAAAAGCCCGAACCTTCAGTTTTCCAGTAAAATTGACAATAGAAATAGAACTAAACAGTCATTTATTCAAAGAGTAAGATCGATTGGAATGTAACAAGGCAAAGAAACAAGTAAACACAATTAATCAGAAAACTATATTGATCATCGTATTAAACTTTATTGATCCAAGACGTCATCAAGGATAAGTTGAATGAGTATGAGGTTCTCTGTACAATTTTCCTTCAAAAAAGGTAAATATTGGAACCAGAGAAAATAAATTTGGCCCTTTCTTTTGTCTTTTGATAGCGTTATTGGTTCAAAAGAAATTCAACCGGGCCGACTAAAATCGACACCATGCAAATGCTGATGATGGTGTATGCCAAAATAAAATTAAATACATAATATGCTTACGGTATTATATATAAATAAAAAAAGGAAATGTTTTCTAACATAAACCAACAAAAATAATAAAATATAAATACTATTTAATATACTTATCTCGAAACGGAGGTCTATCTACTTGAAGTTTTCACCTTGATGTTACACTTTGATTACCGCCTAAGGATGTTGAGGTTACCTCCTCACAGATTGCAAAGAATCTCTGCCTTGGAAATAATAAAAGTCTAAACTTTCTGGTTTTAAGAATTGGATCGATCTGGCTCAGAGATATGATTGTGAATCGACTGAGGAATACGTCATTTTGGAGTGACCAGTTGGTCACATTATTGAGTAAAATTGAAAATCTTCACACCATGAGGAACTTCAGAAAAAATCTGTAGTCCCGTCCAGTTTTACGTTATATACGGAACTTGATCATTGTGCTGGCATATGCAGCCTGATTGCGGACCGGTCGTGTGGTCTATTCGCTTAGAGAGCTCCGCTAGCTATTTAAATTGAGGAGCGAGTTCCTGTTCTTAAATTACACTCAATGGATGGAAAAGGTAGTTGAATTGTGCCCTCTCTGTAATTCCAGAGCGGTGGAAAATACATTTCATTTTGTCGTTGTTCGATTCTGGCAAAGATTCGCGACTTGCACGAGGTCTGACGAGGCTGACCAGACGGACCCCGCACTCATAGCAGTGTTAAATGATAGTCGTCTATGTCGTCCTCTCAGCAGATTTGCTTGGACTTACAGATTCGAACTAGTCCAACACTTTAATTATTAATGTTTTAAAATATCTCTTTATTTTGTTAGCCATTTCCTCGATTTTCTTCTCTAGTACTGCTTTATTCGTATTGTTTTTTATTTATTCATTTACTTTTAATTTTGCTTAATTTAATCGCACTATTTTTTAGTATATTCATGGATTAATTTAATTTAATTATTTCATGTATTATTATTATTCTGTGTTTGCTCACATCAATTCACTGTTGTCCATGCCGTAAAGTATTTTGTAACGTATTTTGAGTTTGTAGTATTCCGAGTAAATAAATACTATTATTCATTCATCCATTCATAAATAGTTAAAATTAATTATTTTACGAAGGAACAAAAAAATCTTAAATCTTCAGTCATGTTGAATGACTTTTTGCGGAAACTTAGGGGTTTTTATGTCTTGTCTTCAGAATGCTTATTTTCTCAAGGCCCGAAACGAAGGATGTGTTTTGGAAACGAGTCATGTATGAGCTTTTGGTCGTTCCTGTAATAAATTCACCATTTGATCTTTTTGATTTTCATGTTTATGTTCTTGTTTATTTTCGCTATCTATATTTAAAGGGGTGCATGTACGTCTACATTTCCAGCCCATAGACTAATGTTATTAATATATGACATGTTTGTCTGAGCGTACCATCAGAAGGTTATTCGTGAGGAAAGAAAATCGATGGGCTATTTATACGTCGGGAACCCCGTCTCGGGCTGAATCGATTGGTTTTTCGCCGGTCCCATCGATTGATTGCCTTGTCATTTTTGATTTCACTTTCATAATGAAACACGCATTACTTGACTAATTGAACATGTTGCATCATGCCTCCATCAAATGGAACCGGTCTCTTTTCTAGGCCATGCGGCTCCAAACGGCGGGTATGATTTTTTTATTTCAAAAAAGTACTTGAACGCGGAGAAACCGCGCTATCATAAGTTGATGGTTGTAGATGATATGGGCCTCTTAATCCCAATGTCGGTTTTGAAAATCTGGTTTACATTTGTGGGTAAAAACCAAAACTGCCGAAATTATACGAAGTAATGGATGTACATGTACATATTGTATACATATATTTTACACCTTCAGTACTAGGACCGATATGGTCAGTACTGCACGCGGAAGACACGAACAAGTTTCGAGGACTTTGTCATTGAAGGTTAGTGCAATAAAAGGAAGAAAGGCAAGAAAGCCTCCATTACAAGTTATCTACCAGCCTGTGCATAATTTTACATACATATTTGTATTGTTCTTTTTATCCGGAAATAGACATTATGCCCAGACACGTAGTTCACTGGAAGGTCTCTGGCATCGTCATTTAAGGACTAGAATCATACAAGTTTCCAGGGATGACACAATCAAGCAGTAGGGTTGTGCATGGAGTTCGTTTTGCCTTATGTACTGGACTGTAGAAAACAACTGAAATGTACCAATACACACGAATACTTCGGACCTTCTCGATTAGGGTTAGGATGGGTTAAAAGTTGAGACTGGACAAAAAATTTCGCTGACGAAGGGAATGTTCAGGTCGTGTTATACAGTGAGGTTGGTGACGTAGTAAGGATGTATGGTAATTCTGCTGATGACGTTTGATGTGCTTAATATTAGATGGCTTGGCTGATTCAAAGTTTCCAGAAGTAAACCCGTGAACAAAGTTTTAAATCTGTCTTTAAAACCCAACGGAAAGTTTTGGCTTAAAAGGCTTCGTAGTTGCAAAAAGTTCTGGTCTCTTAAATCTTATTTTGGAAATTCTATATTCGAATCTTTCTGAGATTTAATTATTGGATAATAATGGCATGGGGAACTATATACACAGTTTTCCCTCTTATCTCAAGGGTGCTCGAAAGAAAACTGTATACATATAGAGTTGGTTTGTGGCATTCGTAAGCAGATAGTTGTACTGGAATTTCTGTGTTACTTAGAATCCTTGTGTGAGGATACTACGACAGCTATCGTAATAAGTTCAAGGTACCTAATTTGAGGTTATACCGGTAGCTCTTTGTAGTCGAGGTACAGTGGAGGAAAAGAATATCGATTAATTTTAATTATGTATATCGTTCGTCGTTGTTTGATACAGCTATTGTGTTTTGCATTCTGCGTTGTACAATGTATATTGGGATGTATAAATAATAAGGTCGTTGTTGTGGTTTCTCGATAGGATGCCTGGATTCCCAAATAGAAGTCCTCATGTCCATCTGGTGGGACATCGGATACGCACATCTGTCTGTTTATATATTGACGCTTCCCTTTCTATTTGATAGTTGAGAGGTGGGTTCACACGAGAGGCAAACATATAAAAGCAGAGAGTCAGTAAAAGATCGAAACTCTCAAATGGCTGCAGTTTAAAAATAAGTGAAAAACATGCAGAGGGCCGAAGGTGACCCCAGTTGTTTGTCGGCCCATCCTATTTTATACAGAGGGCTAAAGCAAGTTATTTTTAACCAGGATTGATTGGAATTTTTTCTTTGTGTTTTGGCCAGACTTCACTATTCCACAATTTTAAGAAATTTTTTTACCAATTTGTAATATTTGTGAGGAGGTGATGAGCTTCAGTAGTATTGTCATTTTCAAGTTGATCTACCTATCCTCGCTATTTTGACTTTTAGACGCTCTTTGGCTTCTCGCATTCTTCAGAGTCTGTTTCTACCTGATTATAACCCTAATCAGCCGCTGAAGATGACTAGAAGCCGAAATGCTTTAGACTGCCTAAAACAGAGAGGAAAACGTTAATGATTAAAAAATGACCAATGCCTGTATTACATTAACAAGGGTTTTACAAAACTAAAGAGCTACCTAGCAAAAATTACCCTTTCATAGTCTTTCCATTCGAAATATATATTCGTAACGAAATTCAGGATATCCGGATTACCAGATTCGGTAGGTAATTAACAATAGCTGACCTAAATACTTGTCGCCACCACCACTATAACGCGAACCTTATCCCGAACTGTTTAATTACTCATGGGCAAATTAATGCATGAAATCTTAGTTCACATAATTTAAAAGTAAAATTGATGATGACATTGTATTAACGAATGGTAATTCTTCGACCCGCCTTCAGCATATTCATGTCCGTCTAATTGTAAGTCGAACAAATGGACTCCTTGCGACTAATCTAAAGATTCAAAGATACACTTCAACAACGAAATTATCATAAGAAGGTCGTAACTTCATTACAAAAGCTTTTAGAAATGTAATAACGTATTTTACACGCGTTATAGTGCAATTTGTCAACGTTTTTACCAATAAAAGGAAGAAACATTTTCTTTATCGTTAATTTCATAAAGAGAACCTTTCATAATGTTCTGGAAGTTTTCGCTTCGATCATCGTATAATGATATTCAGCGGATGAAATTGTGCGGGCTCTCAAAACGTTAACGAAGGCCCCCATGGCATCTCGAACCCGTTTAAGGCTTGCGGTATGCCATTATCTCAAATTGTTACCAATTTCTAAATTACTCAATACGGGAGTCGAATCAATAATTCACGATTTTTCCGACCGGCTGCAATTTTCGGACAATTTCTGCTGGGTCGAGTTTTGAGTGATGTCAGGGAAGAAGGCGATTCGATCCATTACTGGCCTTGTTAAATAAATCAGGGAAAGAGTTTTATTTCTTCTGATTTCATTTTTTGACAGGGGAAAGCATTTTCAGTTGAAAATGCAAAACGTCGATTATCTTCAATCAGGATTGAATGTGTAAATATTAACATTGTGAGATTTCCTGTGGGGTGATTTTGATTGGCTTATAGCTTGGTCCTATTTGATAATTTTGTCTGTTTATCCTCGTGGGCCCTCGGTGCGTTTCGGTTGTCACACTCTTCCGATCCCATCAAACAAATCACGTGAACTTCTGTAACTTGCCCGAAGCATCATAGACATACCATTCACCTGAAATGGCATGAAGCAAAATGTAACTTTCTAAAGAATTAGTGGTTTGCGATAATCCTTATCTTTTTTCTCTGGATTGATCTGTCTGTCAAACAAGGTAGAATTGTGTTGCTGTCGATGAACCGACAACCCTACTTGATACAGTGAACCTCCTCTGAAAGTATGAGAAGTACCGTTATAATACAAAACTGAAGAGATCAAAATGCTTACAGGCGTCAGGCGAGGATATGCTGGCCAAAACGTTCGCGACCAAATTACAGGTTGATCACTACAATGCTGTGAGAATGTGAAATGAAAGTTAGAAATTGTTTGGATACAATTATTCTGTTGAACCTATTTCTTGTTTTATTTTCACTTTGATTTGTTGTTGCTCCTGGGTCGCTGGAAGCTCGGAGGCAGTACACATAAATCTTCGTCATCCTGACCAGAGTCGTTCCCAAATATTCTGCCGTCCTTAAAAGGACAATGAGGATCTTTAGCGTTGGTATCTGGCTCATGGCCTACCGGATTATCAAGATGAGAGATGAGGCACCTCCGCTCACGATTGAATGTGTGTTATAGCCGCAAGCGTTGGAGTAGAAGCCGTCCCAGCCGCGAGGGGCCAAGCCGAACATCACTCCCCGCTTGCCCATTCATAGTGGACGGGTCCTCTTGTGTATCGAACTGTATGCCGCGCGTAAAGGGCTATCCAAAGAGGCTGAAAAACATCAGCTCTGTGTCTAGTCTACACTATCTTCCAGAGAATTGGGCCCCCTTCTTCTCCGCCCGAGGTTTGGTTTAAAGTGGAATTGCTAACCCCCCCTAGAGGAGACTGCTTTCGGTAAAGGACGCCGTTCGTGGCACTATGAATCACTATAAACTCCCATCCGTCAATTCTCACGTATTCGAGGAACTCCGTCCGCGGTCTGAGCGTCCTTAACTCTATACGCTTCGATGGTTCGATCCTTCGTAACCCGTTAGGCCGGGTTTATAACGAATGTCATACGCAAGCGCTCGGGCCAAGGTCACAAATTGAAGAACAGCCTCTTCTCTAAGTTCCCGCCAGGAGGACAACCACTACGAGTCCGTCCCCATGGGCTTTGGAACATTTCTGCTACCCCGATGGTTAACCCTCCTTGGCCAACAGATACTTTAGAATATGGGCTGGATTCTCACACTTTCCAATGTACAGGGTGGACGCGGGAGTTCTTTAGAGTAGTGTGCTCCGCCAGCAGAGGTTCATAGTCCCGGCCTAAAACCAAACTGCTCGATGACGATACTGTTTTCAAACAGAAAGGCAGTTATGTGGGAAAGCAATGACATAATGCTAACAGAGCTAATTAGGCTAGTCGATCTGTAATCTTTTGGATTGGATGGGGGGGTCTTGCCAGGTTTCAAAATGAGGATGAATTTAAAGATTTTCCAGTACTTTACTAATCACGATTTGCTTGAAGGTTGTTCGGACGATGACTTTTGTGAAAGAGGCATTTCAAAAACTAAAATCAAAGGAAACAGCCAACAATCTTCGTGTTTATTACTCTGCACACCTCAGCAATAATTTCACATAATCCCACATGACTCAATGTATATTTATTAAATATATTATGCATGAGGATAATGAGAAGTCATGCATATCATTTACTAAAACCGCAATGTGGGCGAATTAAAAATAAAACCGGAACGCTAAGTTATATCTGCCACCGCAAAATGGTTTAACGAGTGAGGTTTATAATAAGCGGATTTCGCAAACGCGTCAACCTTTTCCACGATGACAAACTTGAAATGGAATTTGGACAGATTTTATAATTCGTTTTTATAATTTCCAATTAAAAAGTGTTAAGCATATTTGAGAGTGCGGACTTTCATTTTTATTTGTTCAATTGTGTACAAACGCAAAGGTCATGTGTACTTAAAGTACATAAATATGATTTACTTAACAGTTAAAACGTACGAGGATGCATATGTGCGAGCTTTTATTTATACTCCATCGACTTTATAATACTATGAAATGTAAAATTTTAAACTTAACTTTAAACTTTCGGTACTTTGAAGACCAAGTTCTGATATTATTTCTTGAATTGTTGATATAAAAGGTGGTATATTTTACAAAGACCTGAACTATTTCGGTATGACTAATTATTAGTGTAGCAAATATAGTTTTATTATTGAGGCCGTTCTTGCGATTTATCCAAGACCTCAGTGGATCAATGAAAGTTGTAGATTATTAAAAAGCTAGTAAATTGAATATATTTGAAGTACGTAAATTTAAAGTAAAGCATGTCAATATTAGTCCTAAATGATATTACTAATCGGTAAAAAATTAAGCAATCGAATATTTAAACAAGACATTTCAATATATAACTTCTATCAAAAATAACCTCTAATAACTTTGGTGATCCAGCATCGTAATTTTCGCTGAATGTTTTTGTCAGAATAACAGTTTATAAACTGAGGTGGGATTTCTCTTTGATTTCTGCAGTAATAAACTTGTTTATCATTTCCGGCTTTTACGTCTGCCATTATCACTAGGTTTAGCTGGCCTAATCCTGCTTATAACCCTGACTGTGCGTTTTCATCGTTTAAGAACTTCTTGGTCCGCCATCTTCTTTTGTCGATTTGTCTCAGTGCCTCACCCTGCTTATAACCGTACCGAGAAGTATGTAATGTGCACCGAAATGAGCTGGCAAAAATGTAAAGAGCTT
>CM077108.1:26784851-26895656 GCA_039619505.1 Cimex hemipterus
TTTCAATTTTTACGGTCTGCAATTAACGCAACTAGATTTAGGTGACCTCACCCTGGTTATAATCCAGACCGTTTAGTTTTTTCGTCTAAGATCTGATCTAATTGACCGTAATAATGGAGAGAAAATGGGGCAATACAATTTTTTATAGACATTTAAAATAGGATATTTCATTTTGTACTAGATTCTGTCTATCAAAAATAGACGTACACTACCACCTGTAACATCCAAGTGTACCTTCAGCACTACTCATGAACTGCCATTAAGTGCGATACTTAGGACCCTATAGGGATAATAAGATGTGACCACAGAACTTATTGCATCTCGGCCCAAGTAGAAATATTGTGCCGCTCTATGTTTGTTAAAGCTCACTAGGTAGCTTTGGCTATTGACCAGTTTCACTAGCCTGACGTTTTCCTTACCTTGCAACTACGTTTCTACCTGTTTAAAAAATACATGTAACTATACCTTACCCTGCTTATAACCGCACCGAGGAGTATGTAATGTGCACCGAAATGAGCTGGCAAAAATGTAAAGAGCTTGAGATTTTCCATTGAGGTCGGCACGGTATGAACTTGTTTGATCATTTCAATTTTTACGGTCTGCAATTAACGCAACTAGATTTAGGTGACCTCACCCTGGTTATAATCCAGACCGTTTAGTTTCTATTCTATCAAAAATAGACGTACACATCTGGTCATCCAGTTCCTTCAATTCTACCTGTATATTTTAGTTTGAGTCGTTTTTAATATCGTATGATGTTTCAAAAATAATCTATAGTCATCCATATATAAACAATCGACCAAGCATTTGGAATTTTTCCTAAGGGTTCGATTTCGAACTATTGCATATTCTCGATTAAAATTGGTAATGTGGACGAAAGAAACCTTAATTAAAGATTTGACCGTTGTCTCACTAAATGCTTCGGTTTTCATCATTTGTACATAATTCGTTCTCGATAATCACGCCAGACATCGTCACTAATTTAATTCTGTAGATTGAACCAAACAATGTTTATTATTTTCGATCTTATTTATTCTCGTTTAAATTATGTATCAGGCGATCTATTAACATAAATCGGACATTTTGATTCAAAACCCATTTGACTTTTAAACAAAGGAACCTCAAGGTTCCTGATGTTCGCGATTGTCCATCTTTAAAACTTTACATCATCTATATGATTTTAACATTTTCCTTTTATTAACAACTGGAATTCCCACCAAAAAAACAAACGTAGGATGATTTTTTTGAAAATTACATTTCATACACACATGAGAAATGATCGTTTGACGGGAATCACGGTGTGATCTTGCAAAAAATGTAAAATGAAACTATAGTTCATGTTAGAAAAATACCAGACAGCCCTCTTTCTACAGTTTATATATATAATATGTATATATATAAACTGTAGAAAGAGGGCTGTCTGATATACATACATATATGAATCTGATAGAAATAATGAAATCCAAGAGTGAAAAAATCTGCTGGCCAGAAAATTCAACCTGAATCTGTTATAAAAGTAATGGCTTGTAAAAAAGACAATAATACAACATGGAAGAATTATCATATAATTGATGTGTATCAACGAAGTCAAAGACCTCTAATGATAACGGGAAAAGGAAAGAAATCGTTAGCGACACTGTTGACTTTATTTAACTCTTGAAAGTTAACTTCAAAGAAAAAAATTCATAGAACTTTTTATATTCTTATGCTGTTATCTTTTAACCTAGTACAACACTTCCATTTGTATACTTTGTTTAAAATAATCCGTACACTCCTGAATCTTGCAATCAGTTGATAGTCACCATGACATACTGGGTCAAATTGTGTGTGTCAGTATTTGACATGTGTACATACCAAGTTATATTACATCTGCTTTCTTGATGGACTGTTGACAGTAGTTTGATGATAATTAATTTACATTCCATTCTTGTCTCCCCTGGACAAATGTGCACTGTTGCAATGACGAGAAAATCAATAGCATAACAACAAAATGGAAACGTTCTGTCGTGCTCAATTGAAAATCATATTTGGTTTAAGCAATAGATTGTTTTGATCATGTTGGTCTGCCGTTGTGGTTATTTTGTCATCTCTGGTAGCTGGGTTGTTTCTGTGCCTCGCTCTGTACATACCATTGAGCGAAGTGTCTTGTCATATGATACGGAACGAACTAGCACGCATTTATAGAGGTCTTGACTTGAGTTGAGTTTTTGATTTGGCTATAAGCTTGTTGATCATTTTAATTTTGTATGGTCTACCATTATCACTAGTAGTTGACCTCTCCCTAAGAAATTTTACAATTTTATCAAATTTCAACCCCCTAAACAGTTAACTTATTTGCAATCAAGCATGTTTAGTAGTAATTAAAATGAAGCATGCTTTAGTATTACGTGAAAGGAAATCCTTCTTCGTGAGCACTCTAATGTGCATGTTACATGTACTGCACGCCAGGTATGGTTTTAGTAGGATTATTTGAAAATTGATTTGAAAATATTTTTCCTTTGCAAATTTTTCAAATTAATTGCATTAGTTTTCCTCTTCCTTGAGAAAATCACGTGGGTTTTGATACGTTTCTTGCGATCCGTTAACCCCCTTGTTTGTCCACTCTGGGTCCACTTCTGATGAAGGTAGTGAAGTCAGAACACGCACCAATTTATCGACCGGCTCATTACTCCCCCAGAACCCTTTTGGGTAAACCTTCGACCTCGTTAAAGAAAGATGTTATCATGGATGATTTTAAATCCACCTTCAAGGTTTAATGATTCGCCCACCGGTTGTATGACAATTAACATACACAATTAACGTTATAAGAAGAATTTGTTTTGCTTGTTTGTGCCGTCCACTTTTCCCTGTTTGATTCAGTTGAGATTGAATGTCCGCATTTTGTTTGTCCCTGTTAAAAGAAGAATTTAATAAAACAATTTCGACAGAAGATGAAAGTTTGTAAACCAGGATGACAAGGACTAAACCGCAGATTGAGGTCCAGCAATGAATATTTATAGATGAAATGTGTGATATTTTATGATCCTCTCCGTAGCTTTTGAACGACTAATCCAGACTGTTTTTAAATGTCAGGCGCGTTCGATTTAAGATATCTTTTGCTGTGGGTTAGGGTCGGTGTCATTCCACTTAATCCTATCTTGCCGCAGCTAGTCAGCTTTAAGTTGTTAGCTAAGGTTCATAGCATGGCTCGCGGTTTTTCGTCACCTCGTGTTGCTACTAGGTGACGAAAAACCAATGCATGATGCGGATGTCCCTCACAGAACCTACTTCGATGGTTCTTCCTCTTTTTGGCAAAGTTCCCACATAGTTAGTTCCAGTACCTTCAGCACTATACATTAACTGTCATTAAGTGCGATACTTAGGACCCTATAGGGATAATAACATGTGACCACAGAACTTATTGCATCTCGGCCCAAGTAGAAATATTGTGCCGCTCTATGTTTGTTAAAGCTCACTAGGTAGCTTTGACTGTTGACCAGTTTCACTAGCCTGACGTTTTCCTTACCTTGCAACTGCGTTTCTACCTATTTAAAAAATACATGTAACTATGTATGGAAAAACAAAGTTTATTATAACATAAAAGTGGGGACTGCTTTCATATTAATTAATCTATCCGTTATTATCATTATTGCTAGTCTAACCTATCGATTACGATTATTGATGTTGGGTGTTGCCTGGCTAATCGGTCAACTCATGCTGCACCAACATTGGGTACCCAAATTCACAAGTAAAAATGGACCCAATAAATGACTGAATGCCGGTGATGATTATTACATTATCAAGCTATTCTACCATTTTTAAGCTTGGCCACGTGCAGCGTCTAGGAACATTACCTTACATGCTATTTTCAGATGTATAAAGACTAAATAGTAGGATCGAGTTCTCTGGCCCTCGATAGTTTGTCATGGATAAACGACCTTTTACATACAGTTCCTCAGGGGTTGTAAACATTAACTTTTTTCAATGGTTAAAACCACCATCATACTGAAAATTATATATTGCTGTTGTGTTTAATTTTGCTTCTATACATAAACATGCTATTTTCATTTATTCACTATGTTCCATGAATGTTTTGATAGATTGTACACCTTTTTTAATGTTATTGTATAAACTGGATATTTTTACTTTGAAATACTCATGTTGTAAGTATTTTTAAACTTGTTTTATGATTTTTGAAAACATGCCAATCTCTCCTAACATTCTTTACACGTGTATGTTTCTAATTATCGTCGATGTGTCAGCAATTCTTTTCTATAATAGTGCTCTTCCTAAGCAAAGTTCCAGCCTGGTTAAATTTTGGGCAGCATTCGTTTTCAATCATAATTGACACATTAAGCACGTATTTTCTTGTATTTTAGAACGGTTGCGTTTGACTGGGTGGATCATTTTTGACAGTGTACTTCATTTTTGCTTAAGTCGTCTTGATTCAGTGTGAAGTCCATTTACAGGTGCGCTCTTCTTCGGAAGTCTTAGACTTGATTTATTCATTGTTTAGTGTCAGTTAGTTAAGAGACATGAATAAAATTGATTTTTCTTTTGCAAAACCTGTGCATGGCATTCCAGCATTTCTGTAAATCAGAGAAAAGAAGTCAGCCGGTAACTAGGCTTTCCACTCGTTCACCACAAAAAAGCGGATATACCGTGCGATGCCCCTTCGCGTAATCCTCCACCTTTTCCTGTCGAATCAGTTTCAGAGAATGATGTCGATTTTAGGGACGGCCCTCAGTGGATCGAAAGGTCCAAAATCTCTGACAACCAAAATTATTTTTTTGAACCATACTTTAACCATACCATATTTTCTCTGAACCAAAAAATTATTTTTTTCTATTCCAAACCCGTACCTATTTTGCACCTTCTTACAACCTCTTAGGTATAAAAGATAATTCAGCAATTTCCCTGGATACAAAGTAGCATCGTTGTGTATAAAAAAAGTATTAGAAATCGACATGTGAGAGTTAAACATTCGTGAAATCATATTTCATTCACCTTTAACTTTTTCTTGGTTTTCTAATGATGTTAGCTGTTTTTTTCATAATACTGAAGTATATTGAAACTGAATAAAAAACTTAAATAAAATACTGGGTGTATTAGAGTGACAGTTGATGACATTTGGTATTCAGTAACTTGGAGCGTGTTTGGGTGCATTTAAAAAAGGCTCCAAATTGCTTTACAGGTTTTATATTGTGGGATTAAGTAACATAGCTTTATTGTCATTCTCGTTGCATTCTCAGTACAAACGTTTTGTGACAATGTTTGAGACTAATGGATTAAACAAACAACGGTTGGTATTAATAGACCTTGACCGCAGAAGCCATTTACTTGTTCCAATATGTTTTGCGGACAAAATGGGACGAACGGGGATATAATTACTTCGTATTTCTTTCATTATATACTTAAATTAGAAGCCTGTGAAGTCATTTTTTGGAGCTTTTTTAAATGCACCCAGACACGCTTCAAGTTACTGAATATCAAGTGTCATCAACTGTCACTCTAATACACCCAGTATTTTATTTGTTTTTTTATTCAGTTTCAATATACCTCTGTATTATGAAAAAAACAGCTAACATCATTAGAAAACCAAGAAAAAGTTAAAGTTGAATGAAATATAATTTCAGAAATGTTTACCTCTCACTTTTCGATTTCTAATACTTTTTTATATATACAGGTTATAAGAGGGTGCAAATAGGTAAAGCGTTGGAATAGAAAAAAATACATTTTTTGTCAATTTCAGAGATTTTGGGCCTTTTGACCCACTGTGGCGGCCGAGTACGTGTACGCATAACCATGGAAATCTGCCTGTGATAATGGTATTCACACGTGCATAAAGTTCATTATGACGCTGAACTTTGGTATTTAATAAACCGGGCACTGGTCTTCTTCTTATTTAAAACCGTTATCTTTTACTACTTATATATACGTTAAAATTCAAGGTTAACACCGATTTGAAAAACACTCAGTTTATTCATTAAGCTTTCGAGGAATATACCCTTTCATAAGGACTTTGAAACTATCTAAGTTCTAAGTTAATAAATGTAATAACGTGAACCTTGAATATATACATTTAGTTACAATGTTAAAAGTAAAGGTTTTAAGTGAACGGGAAATGCCTTTTGTATCAAATCGCCTTAATGCAGTTTCCGATAGATTGAAGTTTCTTCAGATTTAAGAGCGCGACCAAGCGGACCGAAGATTAATTTCCCTAACGTATGTAACGTTAATTATGGTTTAAATTTCAATCAATTTATTTTTGCAACGTATGCAAATTATTAAACTGTTAATCGAGTTTTTTTTATTAAATGTGTATAAATTAAATAAAACTTAAACAAGTTTTTAACCGATTGAAAAATCTTAAGACTCGACGATCAGGCGAACTTGCCTAAATCGTGTACGCCGCCATACCTCTACAATGCTAGTTCCTTGAACGTAGAAATAGATATGCCGGTTTTCGTCTGATTTTTACAGACGGGTCCGCGATGGTGTGGAGTGTGCAGTGTATAGCGAGGGAGCAGCTACCTTCTGGTCGTTCCCTCCTCACTGCAGCGTATACACGGCAGAGCTGTATGCGATCTGGCACGCTCTCGAGGGTGTCTGGGCTATACGCGACAGGTTCTCTGTGGACCCTCTCGTCCTGGTCTTGCTAGAGAAATACGCGGAGCTAGAGTCTCTTGGAAAAACGGTGGTTGTTGTCTGGATTCCCGTACACGTCGGCCTGGAGGGTAACGAACGCGCGGACGAGGGGGCGAAAGCCGGTACGTCCCACCTTCTAGATCGGACCATCGCGATCAGGCCCCTTGACGCTAAACATGCAGTTAAAAATATGGTAAAAGAAAGATGGCAGCGTCAGTGGGCAGGGACGTCGGAGAGGACTTGCGAGTCACGAGCACGACCGGTAGATGGCCCTCAGAGAATCTGAGCATGAAACAAGAGATCGTTCTCACCCGACTAAGGATTGGCCATACTCGGTTGACACATGGGTATCTGCTTATGGGCCAAAGCCCGCGCAGGTGTTCCTTATGCAGAGAAAGATTGGTCCATGTGTCCCAGATAATAGAGGCGTGCCATGCGTTGGCTCCATACAGAGAGCGTGCAGGCATGTCGCCGGATTTAAGAAGAGTCCTCTAGCACGGTAGCGAGTTTCTGAGTCCCCTGTTCAGCTTTTTAGGAGGAATCGGTTTTTTTAAATTGTATATAGTATGCCTTATGTGTTATGTATCTTTGTGTTTTGTCTGTGTGCATGTATTTATTGGCGTGAATGGCGAGGGGTGAGGGTGAATATAACGTCATCATCGTGAAAGCGAATGAATGTGTTCCGGGTCGATGGCGGAATATTAATAAAAGTACCTCATCGACCCCAATCTAGTTTAGTTTAAGTGGAGAAATATCAAGTACTCCACCGACCAAACGGAATGAGTATATGAATGTATTTATTTGTATGAACGTTGGTCTGAACGGGTATAGAATATAGACTCAGTGGGGGCTGAAATGACCCAGATGTCGGACGTCCCAGCAAAAAAAAAGGACTTAAGATCAAGACAAAGCACACCCGTGACGATTTGTTGCACTGCCTCTTGTAAAATTTCAATTGAAATTAATTTATTTAAAAACGGTGTATATCAAATTTTATTTACACAGTTAACCCTTGTTTCTGACAAATTGAAGTTTCTTATGACTTAACAGTAAGACCAAGCGGACTAGTGACGATTTGTTCCTTATGTATCATTAGGTTCGATTAAAAAAGAATTTTTTTTAACTTGTACAAATTAAATCATATTTGAACTGCTAACTGAGTTTTTGACTGATTGAAGTTTCTTAAGAAATAAGAGCGAGAGTAAACGGACCAGGTACAATTTGTTTCAGTAGATTATGTAACGGTTTCAATTAAAATAAATTTATTTCTTAAAAACACGTACGAATTAAATCGTATTTAAACAGTTAAACGGGTTTTTGATTGATTGAAGTTTCTTGAGACTTAAAAGCGAAACCAAGCTGACCAGTGACGATTATTTTAATCAGAATTTTCATAGTCATATCAATTGACGTTTATTCTTGGCGTGTGTGTAGTTTTTCTGATGGAACTAATGAAGACTGCCGCAGATATTTTATATAGGACGAATCGCAATGACCATGATTTGTTGCGACGATATTTTCCCAGAATAACCGGAACTAAATAGAAGGATTTGATTTATTGTTGTTCTGTAAATTGCGGTTAATTGTAACACTGATAGGGCTAGGATTTCTATTTATCAGACCTAAATCTGAATAAGATGTTATTGTTAAAGTCATCTTTAAAATTACTTAAACTGAATTTAAACAAGTTTATAAAGAAATATATGTCTCTTAAGTTAAACAATTTCCTTAAAATTTAGAGTTTTCACGTTGTCAACTCGCGTTAGATGGCCTATTGTGCTATTAAGTTACGAACATAATTAAGTTAAGGGTTACGAGATTTTCATGTGCTAAACGTGCTAAAGTGTTCATGTAGACACATAGGTTGAATATCCCTACCTCTTGATAGAAATAAACTTGTTTAAAAAAAAAAACAAAAAAAAAACAAAAAAAAAACTACTATACATAAAAGGAGTTAACATGATTAACAACTTTAGCCCGGCATGTGTGAATAACCCCCTTAAGGTTTGATTTAATTTATTAAAAAATTATTACACAAATTTTTTACAATAAATAAACCTCAAATATTTAAGTAAAGTTTATTTCAGTTCTCAAAACCCACTTTTAATAGTATCTGTTATTTTTAAAAGATGGTCAACAATATTTCATGATTTCTAACTCTTTGTCTTGTTTCAGGTGAGTTGATGGAAGAAAGTTACCTAGGTAAAGTGTTCCTATTATCTAACCTTATAATAATTAAAATAATATGGTATAAAATAACTACTACCTATGCTGAATCATCGAAAGTTCTTTTTTTTACAAAGTATTTTTAACTTTTTTTTTAATAGATACTAAATTTAACCTGCTCGATTTGTATCTTATTTTTTTATTAATATGCCTCCTTTCTCAAGGATTAACATCAATGTAAAGAGAATTAGTCGATTGTTTATATGTACGGCAAATCAGTAAAGCCATTTTAAATTATTTGAAAAACAAAAGTTTTAAAACCAGTCATGTACGCCACGTTTTTTAAAACATCTACTAATTAGTTCTATTTTAACTCTCCTTGCACCGAAAAGCATGTTTCTTCGAAAAGTCGTGTTGAATTTGTAATGGAATTTTCAAAGAGATCAATCATTTTGTCGATTTCTGATGGTCAATGCATAAATTCTGTCTCAACCAGTTCAACATATCCGTTTAAGTCTAAGAGAAACAGCAAATTAGCTTGCCATAAACTAAATTACTAAGTAAAGTCCCTGTCATACGGAAGTGCTGAATATTTACTTACCTTATTCCTTGTGTGCGACGGACGAGAGGTCACTTTACCATATTTAAAATAAAAAAAAATATTTTCAATGAAATCACATGGGCAGCAAGGATTCGAACACGATGGCTTGATAAAAATGATTCGGCCCCCTAAACCACTCGTTCGCGGTGTTCCGTTTGCATACACTAAATTATTTTGATAATTAAGTATTAATGATGGTAAATCTCAGTGATTTATCGCCTTTAGCTAATCACGTATCACAATATTTTCAATCGATCATGGATGGGGGGGGGGTTGATCTTAGTAAAGGTAGATCTGGGCGAGGAATAATGTGGCATCGGGTTTGTGTATCATCTATGACATAGGGAATGTTCTCAGGAATTCGGATTGGAAGGATTGAATGCGATAGCGGATGGGATTCTTAGCTTCCTCCTAAACCTCTACCCCATAAAATCCAGATGGATCCAAATGGTGTTATATAAAAAAAAACTGTGTGAAGTTTTTCGGCTTGTAACCTTAGTTTTGAATGGCTGTCTAGTTTATGCTTGATCATCTTCTCTCACAGCGTGTGGGTTTCATAATAATCGTTGGTCAATACAGTCTAAGTGGTTTGGTTTTTAAAAATTCAAATTAACAATGAAACCCAATGGATCGTAAACAAGTGGCAGAATCTATAGGTTGTCGCATGAATCGCAGGACCACGTTTATCGAGAGAGTATGTTTTCCTTACGGATTAAGCTTCATTTTGGCTTTCTCTCGTAGTATTTGCACAGAATTTGTATGCCAGCCTCTGGAGACTGCGGATTTTGGACTGAATAGACTGGCTGAGATAGACGATGGGGTTCTTCGCCGTCCTCTAACGTTCAAATTAGTCCAGCTGAGTCGCTGATACACAGATGTGCTCTGTATGTTATATATGGAATGTGTGACGAGAATCACGACGCGGATGATTTCATGTCTGTGTAATTGTGCGCTATTTTGTGAAATAGAAATAAGTTGCAGTAGCGGATGGTTGGGTGGGATTAGTTTCCATTATCTTAGAACTAAGGGAAAGCAATGTGACCAGGCTGGAGGTATTGTGGAGAGGAGCGGGTGGCTATGACAGGTTCGATTACTATTGGAAGAAAGGTTAGCCGTGTCATAGACGAACATAAAAGATTGGGTATGTCGGCAGAATATGGGGTGTGGATAAGTGATTCTTTGAGAACAGCTGTTTGATAAGATAAATGGAAAATCTGGACCAATGAGTTGGGTCATACTGGGTGTTGCTGACGATATGTCCGAACCGTTACTTTTTCAAAACTCTCAATTAAAATTCCAAAAGTTAAACCGAGATTTGAACTTACAACCACTAACGTCACAAATAATCGGACCTGATCGCTCGGTTCCCCTGGAAAATGTAGACGTGGACTATATAAAAGTAAAATTGAAGGGTGGCTTATACTTTCGAGCTTTCCCTATAGGCCTAGGTGATGACATACCGTTTGCATTTGAAGAGATGTTCAAGAAGAAATCTAAAAAGTACTGCTTAAATTCAAGTGATGGTGTCTACAACGCTAAATTGGTTGTATGGTAAAGTGTGTAAGGTGTACGTAGTGAATAAAAACAAACTCGTGATGTTCAGGTTATTAATATCTTAAATCCAAAATATTTAATTGCACATTCGCCCATAGAACATCCCTATACACATACATTTATTACTATTTGTATTCAAAGCTTCAGTGGCAGATATTTCCATATTTTATCATGTAAAACATTCAGAACTGGTACATTCTTTTACATTCTGCCTTCATTTTGTTATTGAATTGAATTTCGTTTTTCTCTTGGACCTTTTTCTCGGATCCTGTTGGGCCTTCTTATCCTTTATGAATGAGCCCCCTTGTTCCCTTTCAAGGCCCTGTTCCAAATTTGTCTAAGCTCTTTCGCACAATCCGCCCATTGAGACTCAAAGTCTAATTCACAAAGCGGACACGTGTCTGTCCACAATTCTAAATTTAATTTTTTCAATGAGAAATACGCAACAACCTTTCCTTTTACGAAAGATACCTCTTGTTAAGTAGAACGAATTATTAACAATTCCCTGAATTTTGAATTGAAAATGTTACATTTTGCATTGTAACAAATCCATTTTGTGTAAAATAAAACAGTTAAAAATAACGTCAACAACCTTTCCACATTTTCAACTGCTAAAGGCGCAAACATGCTCGAGAGTCTTATTGAATGTCTGTGTTTTTACTTTCTAATTTTAAAGGTTTGTTCAATTGTTTAACCAACAGACTTAATTTTATGATAAGATCATCTTTAACTCACATTTTATACTGCCAGTACAATGCCCATCCTAAATTGGAAGTAGTATAATTCTTTTAACCAACCCTCTGCTCCCGTATTAAATAGTAACGATTTGTAGAAAACGCGTTAGTAGGTTTTACAAAAACATTTTCTTTATCATGCCAACGTTTCGATCTTTATTGAGATCTTCTCCAAGGCTCGAAACGTTGGCACTCCATGGAAAATGTTTTTCCAAAACCTACGTCGCACTAGACCGCATCTCAAGACCTCCACAAAATCTTTTGGGAACGTTTTCATTATAAACAACTGACGTGAGGTTTTTAAACAAGTAATTTGAAAAGAGGGTACGAGTTCACACTGTTTACTCCAAGACCGTGTTAATCGAGTGTGCTATTAGTTCCGAAATAGAACACTTGCGTCTCTTCACTTTATTGCAGTGTGTTTCAATAACGTCTATAACTGCCTTGTTGGAAATCGTTTAAACAGATTTAATTTATCCTACTTTTTAGAACATTCCTCTCGTTCTCTTTTTCTTTCATTAAACACTTCATTAAACGACCGACAGACACGTGGTAAAATGGTAAGCTCAATCTTAAAAGAGTTAGGAAATAGCACATTGGCCCACCAGTTCAGCGAGCCTTGCTATTGTCGAGTTCGCAATTTCCTACAAACCATACAATTCTCGTTCGTGATCAGTAACGATTAATGGATTTTTTAAGACAAGTAAACCGGGCAGAATTGCTTGATTGTCTGTTCCAAAAGAACCTTGACCGAATTGGTTTGATGAAATTGAATTTTATCCTGTTTTGACCATATTTTCGGACCTTCCTTTCTCAACTAACTTCATTCTTCTTTTCTGACTCTTTCGTAACCACTTCCAATAGAAACTATCATATAATACGTAAACAGAAGGTTAACTTTAAAAGATTTAGGAACTTATTTCCTTTTTGATTATTTTCGGAATATTTTCGTTATTAGGTACGTAAATCAAGGTAAAATAGGACTCACAGACCATTTAGCAGACCCACATCGTGTAAATCCTCCAACAGAATCGATAACTATCGACGTTTTTGCGAGATTTTCATCTTCTAAATGAGCATGATCTTCAAGAAAAGGGATCCTTCATTCTTCTTTCGTTTCTTGTGCTTCTTCATTTTTAATTTTTGTGAATTCCTTCATCATAAGGATCTAACAACGCCTGATTTGAAAAGAGCTTACGAGATCTTGCGCACTGTTTAGCCTGAGACCGTGCTAGTCGAAATAAATAGTTAAGTAAATCAGGTAAAGTCTGTAAGCATTTAGCAGATCCCCCCGTATATCTTGAAAATTCCCTTTCACAATCTTATAAATCAGACGACATATATTTAAGTGACCTTCAAGTCATTAAAGTCAAATTGTAAGCTTTTTTATATACGATATTATTAATTAAAAGTCTTCTATATTATAATTTTATATTAAAACTCAGAGATAAGGGGAATTAGAATGCGGTCCTGGGTTCCAATCCCGGCACAGTTCATGGTTTTTTGGTTAAGAGGTTGTATGAAAAAAAATTATGAAACGGTTATTCAGAAATCGTGAGATGAAGTCTGATGTGATGTAGGTTTCAGAAAAATAAGTTTTCTTTGCCAACGTTTCGATCTTTATTGAGATCATCTTCAGGACCTGGGATTTACAAACATTGTTTGCATTTAACAAATACATTTTGGATGTTGAAAAGTGAATTTTTAAAATACAAAATATAATTTTATATATATTCAAAGTATTTCTACTCACACAATGGAATGACCCAATTACACAGAAGACTTAACACTTTGAGTAAGTAGAAATACTTTGATTGAATATATAAAAAATATATTTTTCATGCAATATACATTAAAATGTTTTTGTTAAATGTAAACAATGTTTGTAAATTCCAAGCCCTGAAGATGATCACAATAAAAAAGATCGAAACGTTGGCAAGATAAAGAAAATGTTTTTCTGAAACCTTCATCTCACCAGACCGCATCTCACGATTTCTAAATAAATATTTACTAATGTAAACGTAAAAGTATTAATGTAAGAAAGAACAAATATTACATAATACTGCTCACATTGTATTAGCCTTCATGATTGTTTTTTCAATATAAAACAATAATTATTGTCTTTCGCCGCTGCTCTACCACTTGAGCCATCGTGACTTCGATGCCCTCGGACATGAACTTCCCATCTCAACCTACAACCGTTCGAATTTTCCCCACTTTTTCAAAATCCGAAAGGTTGGGTTGGGATAGGAAGTTGGTGTCCGAATGAATCGAAGTCACGATAGCTCAAGTGGTTAGAGCAGCGGCATATCCAGCCGAAGACCGTGGGTTCGAATCCCGCTCGTACCATTGACTTTTGTACCTCAACCAATAGCTCACACATTAATTAATTGCTCAATCGGACCACGAAATCTAATGAAAATAATTATTCCATTAAGAATTCCATTAATGATGTGAGAACTGTTAACGGATTGGCTGAAGTATAAAGTTTTTAAATGGTACATAGACCTCTGGGAATAGGAGGGGAAGGCCTTTATCCTTGATCTTCAGTGCGTGATGAAGATAACGTGCTAAAGTTTGCTTACTTCATGATGATTCCTTCAATATTTTGAACCAAGCACTGATTCTGCCATTATACCATCTGTACAATCTCACTGAAGTATAATTTCCTGTCTAAAAAAAATTGGTACATTGTGTTATTACATTTGTTGGACAATGAGCCATTATATCTCACTGATCCAATTTCGTCTGATAACAGTAATAGACTGAAGATTTATTAAACATAATCATCACTGTTCAACTGAGAGAGAGAAACCAATTGTCCGATGCCTATGCTGGGGGGGGGGGGTCAACCAATTCCTCCGTGGTTTCATTATTTTGCTTTCAAACCGGGGTCATGGCTGCCGTGTTCTCCAGTGTAAACAAAAGCCCGTTCCAGGCCGGTGCGTTTGTCAACCCGTCTCCGGAAACGAGGACGATAAAAGTTTGCGATTCGCAGCTTCCGACGAGCTTTTGATCACCACGAAACCTACCGTGGAGAGTCCCCTGTTTATTCAGTTTCACTACTGAGAAAACGGGATTTTTTAACCTGCGACGATTTTTTCATGAAATCCCATGAACTTTTAATCACCCCTGTCACATTCTGCATTTTTACGGTACAATGAGATTTGAAGAAGTTTTAATCTAGAAGTTCTTTTGCCATATTCGGTAGTGGTATGTTTTTAGTTTAATTGAAAGAAAAGAGGGGAGAAACATCACTGCGGATGATGATCGCCCGCAGATGAGTTTTCAATCAAGAAATCCAATTTGATTAGAAAACGAAAATTTAGCTTGTCTTGTAGTCAGTTGATTATCCATTTTTAGTGTTGAGAATTTTCGTTGAGTAACCATTCAAAATAGTATCAGGACAGAACAAAAAGTTAATATAAGAAAGGAATGGTTAAAAACAGTCAAAACTCAATTTTATCAAACTATAGTGAACAAGACAATTTAAAAATATTAGGATCAATCTCGCAAGCTGTTTTTATATATTTTAAAGCATAGAATTTTTGTGACGCAAGTACTCTATATATGAATTAATAGCACTCGGTTATTAACTCTGTGAAGTTTTCAGTTAAACTCTGAGCAAAAAGGCTATTTCGTTCGAATCATTTATTCGTCACAAGAATAAACAACTGGGGGCGTCTATGGCCTCAAGGATAGTCTTTGACACGGCGCTCATCACTGTAAGGTGAAGGTCCCGGGTTCGAATGCAGGGCCGCTGGATTCGAACACGACATACTTACAAATGGGCTTTTTTTTTTTAAAAAAACCGGCACTCTGAGGGTTTATATGACCTCTGCTGTTGCGAACCGTCGTTTAAAAAAAATAAATAAATAAAAATAAACAACACATATTCGAAAACCTAAAACATTTCTGAATAGGTTAACACAATAAGTACGAAACATCGTTCAATTATATTGTAACTAGCATAACCTTTGCTAACAGACAAAAGAGGGGTGCCATATCGTAAATTTTTCTTTGGTTTTCTGATGGCGACATATTCTGATAGTCTCGATTCGTTATTCTCTCCAGGTTGTTTATTTACATTAGATATTAGCACATTTACATTAACACGATCATAGCACAATCTGGCGTCTGCAAAGCTGAGTAGAATGCGCTTTTCGTAAACTTAGTTCGGATAAAGCTCTGGTTTTCTTACTTTCTAAGGCCCTTGTGAACGGATTTGTTTATTAAAGAACAAAAAGTTAGGAAATCAGTTGATGGTCTCGAATGATTGTTTACTTGCATTCTCATTTAGCACAACCAGAGTAGAATGTGCTAACTCGTAAATTTAGTTACGGTTCAGCTCTGTTTTTTTTGCTTTGTGAGTCCCTTGTGGATGGATTTCCTAAAGACGAAAAGAAGGAAATCTGTAGATAGTCTCGAATGGACGTTTAATGTTTGTTACTAGCACATAACCTGGGGGAAGCGTACTATGTCGCAAACTCGGTTAAGGACAAGTTTCTAGCTCACTTACCGCGTGCTAATTACTTATAATGGATGTATTTTCAAAAGTATTAGAAGAGATAATACAATTTAGATAGAGAAAATCTTACCCACTCTTTTAAGGTTAGGTCTTGAATTTCGGATGACATGTAGTAGCTTACAAAGAATGTGCATACAACAGTATCAGAAAGGAAGTAAGAAATTTAATTGAAAATTAAATGAATTTACTTAAAATCTTGTTATATTAAGAAAGGAAGGTTCAAAAAGAAGATCACAGTGGGATAAATTTCAACGTAAGCAAATTATATCCATCAAGAAGTTTTAAATTTGTCATGCGTATTGGCCCAAACTGTGCTAACGTTATTAATATCGTGTTGAACTTGTAAATATCAAAAAACAATTTATAAATCAGCAGAGAAAAAGCAAGTTAGAATGAGAAAGGACACGACGTAATTCAACTTCATCAAACTATATCCGCTAAGGCATTTTTAAACTGATCAAGAGAATTCGTCCAAACTGTGTTCAGTATTACTGTTAAGGGTGTTAAAAGACGAGAATTTTTGTGTCAAAATTAACTCGGTGGTCTGTTAAATGTTGTACAAGTATGCTACCTCCGCAAATTTTTAAGAAAGGTCTTAAAACCTATTAGTAGTTTATAACGGATGTGCAGATAACAGAATCTTAAAGGAAGAAACAAAATAGATCGAGAAAGGCTCAAAAAGGTAGTCGCAGCAGGTTACATTAAATTCTTCAAACGATTTTCGTCAAGGCTTTTTTAATCTTATTTACGCAAACTGATGCTGTTAACCGTGTTACGGTCGAGAATTTTAGCGACACAAGAAACTATTTCGAATGTATAAGCCAATTGAAATGATTCTGCTGATAGCGTTGTGCTCCTGCAGTTATGTCGCCCTCGTTTAAGGTTAGGTCATGGTTATGACTATCAACTTAGATATGAAAAAGACGTGATTTTCTCAATATATTTAAAAAAATGAAGCAATATCAAAAAGTAGTCCAAGCAGGATAAAATCAACTCAAACCTAAAGAAAGAACCTCTCGAAAGGTTGGTTATTCACGTATATTCCTATTATCTTAATAGCGTAATTACACATCACTGTACAACCAACGTGCTAGCCGTTACAAACACCTGACATTGCAAAATCCTGGAAAATTGAGCAATTGTCATCTTTCTACAGCTACCTTATGTTGTTTTTTTCCAGGCGTGCCCTTATCCTCCCGCACAATAGCACATTTAACTCAATACTCTCCCTTTCGTGCATTTGTTTATTTAGGTAATATAAAGCCGTAGTTTTCCAGAAAAGCAGTCAAGAACATTAAGCAGCCATTTGTTCAAATGCATTGGTAATGTTGTTAATAGTGTTAATTGCTTTAAAAGTCGACTCTTTGTGTAACCATTTCTGTACTAGTAGCACCATCGAAGTTCACTCGGTCTAGAGTCCGCCAAACAATCTTGTAAACTCATTTAAGGTTAGGTCTTGTTTATGTTATGATGTGTTAATAGCTCCCAATGGAATTGTACGCAAAATTACGAAAAGACCATTCGTATTTCCAAAAAAACACAATAAAATTTCAACACTATATAAGTTTAACAAACCAGAATTAAGGGACTATTTGTTCAGAAATACTATTCACATATTTATTATGATTTAAAATAGCAATGACATTGTTCGGAAAGAAACATAATTAATAAAAACATCAATATATTAATGTTAGCATATGAAGCAAGTGCTAGAAAGTTTTTAATTGGTCGTTCACATATATTCCTTTTACACATTTAATAAGATTGCTCCGAAACCTTAAATCTAAATATAAGTTAAATTGTTGACTACACCGCTTGAGCAAAGTACGGCGAGACTAAGCTGATCCACTGTTGGGGTCAGTTCAAGACCACCTGGCCAAATGTCAAAACATAAAATAATGCATAATTCAAATGAATTAATTCCGATAACATATTTCGAAACGCTTCTCCGTTCCACAAATATCTGGAATTCTTACGGCGCCTAATTAATTCTTGCATGACATACAGTTATAAAATGCAAAACGTACTCATAAAAATATTTTCCCTCTTTCCACGTATAATAAGGTAATAATTCAAATTACTCTCCTCCACATATTATTCTGGAAACGTTTCGTTCTTCCAAATAATTTTTGTTTTCTTTCAAAAATACACACTGTAGGCATGTTATATGTTCATTCATTATTATGCCGATGTTTCAGCCTTGATAAAATTTTGATTTATGTGCAGCATTTCAAAATAAGGAACGTTAAAAAGCCTTTACTAAAAATAAGAATTTATAAATTAGGTCTAATCCTAAACAATTTATATAACCAAAATTGTTATTTAGTTTTTTGTGAACCAATGAAATGGGATTTTTATTACCTTTTGGCCCTATCAAGATTACCATGACCTGTTTTCCTTTTTCGATTAATTTTCCTCAATTCACAGAACTTTTCATCGTCCTCTAATTTATCTAGAAAATAATGTCATGGGCATGTACGGCTGAATGAGTGCACCTTCTTAGGAAATGCAGTATATCGAAGAAAATTAAGAAGAGGAACAGATAAATGATGTAACTCTGCAACAAAGTCATACTGAAATAAACAATTTTCTTTCGTTTAATCATTTCCAATATTGTTCTTGATCTGTTGATGCGTATTGGGATCATTCCATCTGAAGGGATTGGTCAGGGTTAAAAGCGGGGTGCATCCACACAAACCAGTCGCCCCAGACAGACCAAATAGAGGACGGACAGACCGGTTAACATTAAATCATGCTCCAACTCGTTCGCCAATATTTTATTTTAAAACCAATACCATGACGATGCCGCATGAGTGTACACTCTTAGCAATTGCGTTAACGTGAAGTAAATTAAGTTAAGAAAGAGACCGGTGATGCAACTCTGCTTACTGCAATAATGGAAATGCACATTTTCTGTAGTTTGTTCATATCAGATTATCCTCGTGGGCTAATCCTTGCTGATTTAATGTGTCATTTCGACTTTCCTAGTTCGTCTTCTGTAGTAGTTGTTAGAGGTTATTAAAACAAACTTGCCTCGTCTGACTGGCCAGAACCGCAAACGCCTAACCTACAACAAAGACATTTTGTCGTCCTCCAACACTTTTGCTAATATTTTATTTAAGAAGCAATGCCACTACCATGTACTGCTGGATAAGTGCATAATCTTCGAACACGCTGCGATTCTTACTGTCGCGCTGGAAATTCTTATATATTTTAGTGTCCGATTATCATGGCTGAGTCGACCTCAGATGCGTTTCGGCATTACATCTTTAATAATTTTCCAAGGGTTTAAGCAGAGTGAGCATAAGCCCACCCTACATAGTTTGATATGCCAAACCAGAATAGTCATATCAGGATAATTGCTAACGACCACAGAACCTTTAATCGTCCTCTTCTCTTATTAAAAGTTTATCTAGGAAGCAATGATATGACGTGTGGCGAATGAGTATGTGTAAGTAAATTAATTAATTTGAATTAGATTAGGGAGAGTACTGACGACTTCAACTGTCATAGCGGAAATAGACAGATTTTCTATAGTTTGGTCATTCCCGATTATACTGTTTATACATGCTATTTTGGTCTGACAGTATTTCACAGTTTTTAATGTAATGATTTATTATTTAGTTCGACCATCTCTTAGGGCTTAAAACTTCCGTTGAAACTTGGTGAGACTGTATCCAGACAATTTCATAAAAATATTTAATTTTGAAGCCTTGGTGGCATTAATTTTCGTCAACAAGTGAGAAAAACGCAAGGCGCACCCCAAAGTTGTTAGCCAAGAAATTATACATCAACCCCACAAAAGCAAAGAAGAAATGTTGTGGTTTATTATTTCATATTGTGAGACATTGTCATGAAATAAAAGGATAACAATTATATAAGCATAAATTGTTCTAGGGCCTGTTTTTCTGTTTGTCAGTGCACAGTTAACATTGGAAAATTTAAAAAAACAATATTCTTCAAGTTGAATTTATATTTTCAAGACCTGGGCGATATTTAAAAGACTTGACATTTTTGGAAGGAAGATTCCAAAGGTTATCTAGGGACAGAACGAACACGAGCGACTTTTTTTTGCAATTATCATGGTAAATACCACATCTTAAAAACCTTTTATTCGCTGCTTGATCATTCCAGATCAGTTTTTCTTGTCTCTCGGTTCAGTTCTAACTGGCGTGTTTAGGCTGTTTTGTATCGAAATTTGTTTGCCAGAGATGTGATTTATTTTTTAAAACAGTATTTACAAAACTTTAATGTACATTTTTATGATCGGCCATCCTTGTAGACGTTTTCCTGACATTAGGGTAATTTCCACCAAAGCAAGACATCACTGCGTAAGAAAAGATATAAGAAAAGAAAACATAATATCACACACATGTACAGATACTCGACATAGTAGACAACAACAACAGCAGGCCTGAGCTCATAAGACAAAAACATAAGTTAACCGTAGAAATAGAGGCAATCAACTGTAAAAACACGTTCTAAACTTCACAATTACAAAAACAGCCAACAAACTTCAATTTGACATATATATATAAAAAGATGACCTCGTCATAAGGGTTGAAACAAATCCGCATAGATATACCATTACTAAAATGCATGGCAGACAGACTAACATCCCTAACATCAACCCCACTAAACAAAGACATGTCCGACAAAGAATTAGATAATAAAATGTATAACAAAAAGACAATCAACAATATAATGAATAAAGCATGTATACAAAAAACATAACAACACTACAAACTTAGTCACTAAATACCCCATATTCTTTGACAAAGAAATGTACAGACTAATTTATTCAACAAATTAGGCCTGAAACGGCACTGAAAACACAAACAACGCAAAAGTTACTACGACCAAACATATACGCGTCGGACCTACTAGAAAAAAACCGGAATATTCACACTAATAAACAAATATATAGGACAGAAACAGGAAAATAAAAGACATGACAAAGAACATAACAGCTAGTAAATAAGGCCGCAAACCAAGGATTATACAAACAAGGGTGGAACTAGTACACACCATACAATATGGATGAAATGTGGATATAGATAAAAACGTGGAAATATATAAACCTAACACATTCAGCATTAAAAATGTCATAAATATCATACTAACAATAACATAAAACAACACACCTTTTAAAATATTGCAAAAATTAAAATGAAAAAGAAGCCGAAACCACAAAGACCAAGTAAAACAATAAAAAACCGACTTACCAATAGCGCAGAAACATCACTTACAAAATTTGAACATTACACCAATTTAAAATAAAAAATACTTCACAACAACAGCACAACTAAAACAATAAAAAACCGACTTAACAATAACACACAAACATCACTTACAAAATTTGAACATTATACAAATTAAAAAGAGAAAGGGGGCGTCGGTGGCCGCAAGGTTCCGTCTTTTTTGACACGGCGCTCATCACTGTAAGGTGAAGATCCCGGGTTCGAATCCAGCGGCCCTGCATTCGAACCCGACGTACTTACAAATGGGCTTTTTTCAAAAACACAGGCACCCTGAGGGTTTATATGACCTCTGCTGTTGCGAACCCTCGTAAAAAAAAGAGAAATACTACACAACAACAGACCAACTGAAACAATAAAAAGCCAACTTAACAACAACACACAAACATCACTTACACCATTTAAAAATGACATAAATTAAAAAAAGACCGAAGATCAAAAAGGTTTACTAGAACAATCAGAAAGACTTAATTCGTTAAACACATTGACAAAAAAAATCATAGTTCCGACCGTTTGTAATTATCGAACAAAAGATGTTTTTTTTTATTTTATCGTAAAAATAATCCGAGTAATTATCAACCAAATATAGGTTTATTTAATCCAATTTTAAGAATGAGTTTTGTGGAGAACGAATAAAACGCAAAAATTTTAAAATTGAATGTTTATTTTTAAACAAACCGTCTCATTTATCTTCGTCTCGTTTCATATCCTGTCAGTTGGCTCAATCTGGGCAATTACTGTAATTGGCCGGCGTGGATTCGGATCTGCTCTAAACCAATTGATGAGGGATCGGCCGAATGCAACTGGGGTTCGTATTATGCATTCGCCTGTCACCCAAAAAAAAGGATTTATTTACAAACCATTCTCTCTTCTTTTAATTTACAAACGAAGCACGGTGTTTCAGGCTGTTTTCATTTTTTTATTAAATTGATTGCCTCGTACTTCGTATTAATTAAACTATTTTGCATACAAGCTCATTGGGTTGTAATTTATGGAGTTAAGCGAAAGTGAATATTGAAATTAACGGTCAAAAAATAGAAAACTATTGGTATAATGTAGTAATGTATACTATACTTCATTTATGCCTATTCACTTCCAACACTTTGGATTATGTTTGGATGAAAAAAATAAGCAAATGTTCGTTGACAAATTTTTGATTTCTCGAAATTTGTATTAACTACGACAAAAAATGAAAAAGAGAGAAGGTAAAGAATGGGGAGCTCTTACATTGGAAGATATCTTAAGTTTCTAGCTCGTATACCAGGATATGGCATTTTCGGCAAAAGCATAATTCTTGGTGTTAGTTATGCCTATCAGGAATAAAGAATATATTGACAAAAAACAGTCATACTCCGCTGAACTTTAATCATCACTAGGCAGTGTTCAGGTTTTCATCTGCCCAGCTCTCCTCCGGTTATTGGACAATGTGCAATTTCATGTCTAGTTCCAAAAATGTCTAGTTTTTGTTGTGCAACTAGTACCATGAGCCGAAATCTGTTAAAATAACCAGTCGTTTTCAAATTTACAGCTCTTTAAGATGCCTGATGACAGTCATGACATTTGTTCCAAGTTGTGATCCTAATTCATGTGTAGAGGTCCAAAGGGTCCAATTTCTTCTTTCGCAATCTTCATTAATCCAGAATTTCACAAACGAACTTTGAAGTAGTTTTCTTCTCTTAGTTTCTTGTTATCCCAGCTCTTTAATACGTCTGTAATGAGCATGGCTATGTTCCTAATTCCTGAGCAATTTCAGATAAGGGAGATACCAAATCATCTAGCCTTGCGTCTTTCATCTTCTTCTAACATACTAGAATTTTGGTTGCCATGTTCAAAACTGACTATTTCTTCTTTTTTTCTTTATCCAAACACTGTCCGACGTCTGGAAAGGTATTAAAATGTTGAAGTAACTCTACCAAATCCATTAACCTATCATTGCCTTTTCTTTTTCTTCGGTTTATTGCCTTCCATATTGTTATTCGTAATATCCAGACTAAAATTTCTCAGTTTTTCCAGTTTTCTAATAAGTCTGTAACAAAGAGTGAGCGATTTGGGATGGGAGATCAAATTCTCTACAGTGTTGATGGCCATCTTATTTGGCCCTACCTGTTTTACATATTGCTAAAGTCCTGATCCTCAAATCTGTAAAGACTCAACCCATTCCTATAAAAGCCTTTCCACTTTTTTTCACCCCAAACCACCCATAGCGCATTTGTTACTGCCGTCGAAATCTTCCTGCGCCGAAATTTGTCAAATTTCCACTTATTTTGTTTATCTGGTCCAGCTCTTTAATATGCTTTGAACTTATCCAGAACTTCCTTGAATCTGTTTTCTACATAGTATTTGGGACCAAATCTCGTTATTTTTCTGTCGTTCAACATCTTTTTCTGGCCTGCTACCCTCTTGAAATGATTGAATCATGTGAAAGCAAAAAATTCTTCAAAAAATATTGTTAAAAATCAAACAACGAGCAGTGTAGTGATCGGCAGGTTATAATCAGAATCGACCAAACTGTAAAATTATTAGATGAAATACTTAATACGGTCAAAGTGAAAATGATCAGAATTAACTACACTATACTCTTTGGATAGTGACGCTAGTTCTGAGGTCAACTTCATTTATTTTTTAAATTGTGCAGTGTCATCAATAGATTAATTAACATTGAATATAATGAGAAATGAATACTTTTTTAAATTGTACTTATATATTTAATGTTGCTAGATAAATAAGTTCATTCCAAGTGGTTAAAACAATATTTTGACCAACTACAGATGATGGTCTACGCGGTACAATTTAGTATTACGAAAGTTTCAATTTTTTTTTGTACTTAAAACACGGTTTTATGTTTTAATTAGCTGAAAACCACAGTTGGAATGCATTTAATTTTGGCCGACAGCAATTTTATCAAGATTAACCGTTGGCTAATCGCCATTTTCGTCAGGGGCTGTAAACAATTTTATTAAAAATTATAACCCACCCGAATGATAAAATCTGGCATGATTATTTTTTGGGGTCCGAAATGCCACGGGACTCGGGAAATAACGAGGTCGAGATCAATACAGGGGAAAATATTAATTACTATCGAATATTCATAAAACTAACTTTATGCCTATGCAAATTTTGTCGTAATATTTCATATATTTAAATTAAGAATTGTTTTATTTTAATCTAAACGGAAAATGTAAAGCAATTTAGATCCAATTGCTGTCCTTCGCCTTTTGGCAAACATCAGCACGTTAATTTATTAAAAGTATAATTTAATTATCACTGGTAAATTATTGTTATCACGGATAAATTATTATTCTTAATTTAAATTTAAATTGGCAGCACATCATCGTATAATAAAAATGTTCATTTAATAAGTGGGTATAAAAGGAAGATATTGCTGGCAGAATATGTTTGTATCTTCATATAAATCGAATATATTTTGGCAACAAATTTATTTGTTTGAATTTAATCCAAGACTTTAAGCAATACAATTTAAAAATTTGTGTTCGTTATTGTAGAAGGACTAAGAAGTCCTAAGGCCCCAGAATGCTAGGAATATTTAAATAAAAAATAAACATTTAATTTCATACATTCATTTGATCTACTTGGTCCTGGGAAAGTTGAAATATTCATTAATATTTAAAAATCTCATTACTTTCTTTCTGAAATGTTAAATATCGGGGAAATCACAATTCACTACAACGTTGGATGTGGTGAACCGCCTGACTTCACTACAGTACTGGGTTCGAAATGCTTTTTCGCGCTGTCAGCATCGTTATCTGTTCAAGGCCATGACATTTCCAATTTTGCAGCCCGCAACATCAGCCCGTCTCCTACTCTCCAGACACTTTACGCCTAATTCAATGCAATTTTCATTTCTGGACAATGGCCCGGCGAACATCGTTTCAAGCAAGGATGCAAGGAGGACCCGTGGGAAACGATGCAATCCGTCGGGTCGATTCAAGGCTCATCTGGAAGCCGCTTATTTAGGCTTTCAAATATATGGGAAAATTCTGAAGAAAATTATACAGGGTAATTCGCTACACAAACGACAAAGTCCGTGCTTCTACACTTCAAACAAAAAAGTTGGTATGAACCACTATCCGATTCTCAACCCTTTTGCATATTCAACTTTTTTCCCCAAACTATCTACTGTTTTCTTCATAAATCAACTTTTATTTCTTGAACTATTCATTTTTGGGGAAATCCAAAGAAATGCATTGAAAGAGAGTTAAATTTTCTTTAAGAAAGCACACGTACAGAACTTTCAATTCAATTTTTCGTAAAAAAAATTACAACCTCATCAAAAAGTTTCATGATAAACCTTGGCAAATTTAATAACTTATTCGTTTAATAAAATTTCTAGTCGTATACACTTTTCTTTAATTCCATGGAACCAAAATGAAAAAATGTTCAACTAAATGGGGAAAAAACTAGTGGTGGAAAAAAAGGGGAATGGGGTTAATCAGGTGATGCCCTTTTTTGTCCTGGGCACAAATTCCCAACTTTAACTTATATAAAACCACAAATAAACAAACAAAACACGTAAAAAAAGGCAATAAATTTAGCCAACAACGCAGGAAAATTGTCAAAAATTCACTGGTTTTCGAGGTCCGCTTGACCAATTATTGGGTTGTCCGGAAAATAATGCAGGATTTTGGTATTAAACAAAAAAAAGAAACTAGTTACTTTAAAGCAATGTTCTTTAATCAAAATAATTTCCCATACTCTCAATACATTTCTCCCAACGTGTTGGTAACTTATTAATTCCGTCTGAGTAGAATTCAGAATTTTTAGAATTGATAAAGTCAATAAATGCATTTTCCAGTTCCGTTTGATTTTTGAATATTATGTGTTGTAAGTAGTGGTCCAGGTGTCTAAAAAAATGGTAGTCAGTAGGCGAGAGGTCCGGAGAGTAGGGTGGGTGAGGCAAAGTTTCATAGCCAAGCTCCAATAATTTTTGTGACGTTACACGTGACACATGTGGAGTGTGGAACCCAATTTTCGAGTTTTTTCACTTTTCCAATCGCCTTGAGGTGGTCAGCGACGGTCGTTTTACTGACTTTGAGTTGCTCTGCAAGTTCTCGAACAGTTGTTTTGGGGTTTTCTTCCACCACTGATCGCAGAACATCATCATTAAGAGAGGAAGGCCTTCCACGACCTTCTTCATCTTCAAGGCTGAAATCCCCCTCCCGAAATTTTTTAAACCACCTTTGCACAGTGCACTCATTAACACAACCCTCGCCCCAGACTTGGTTAATGTTTCTAGCCGTTTGGGCTCCGCTTCGGCCGAGTTTAAACTCGTAAAAGAAAATCGTACGAAATTCTCGCTTTGACATTATAAGGATGACTGAATTATTTCCAAGTAGCGGAATGCTACAGAGGTAAACAAACAATATCATTTGGAAGAGGATTAATAAGTGTTGACATTCATACAAATGAGTAATCCTGTAAACGTAAACAGAATATTTTATATAGATTTTTTTTAATGAAAACTTAAAATCCTGCATTATTTTCCGGACAACCCAATAATATCTTTCAATTAACTAGGTCAAGCGGACCGCGAAAAATAGTGAATTTAATGAATTAAAATGAAGTGTAGTGGCCATTTCATTTGCCGCCGAGAATCAAATAGATTACACGATATTTGAAAAATGGCGAAAAGGAAGGAAAATTCAAAAGGTGGGGTTGAGATGGAAAGTTAGTGTCCGAGAGGATCGAGGTCAAGAGGTGTTATAGTGTGGGTTCGAATCCCGCTCTCAATTAAAAACCTTAATTGAATTGTAAAAAATGTCTACACTAAACCCAGAAAAAGAAAAAAGGACAACAACTCGTAAGTTTTTTTAATTGTTTATAGCCATCAACTATGTGTTTTGTGTTCCTTTGTTTTATATTAGTGAGTATATTAATTGATATAGATATATATTGATAAATGAGTAAATGGGGAACTTGAGCCGTGTAAGTGACTCGGGTTAATGGAGGAATATTTGTAAAGAATCCCATCGACCCCAAAAGAATAAATGCAATATAGATATGGTGTAAATGTATTTATTTATGTGAATGCGTATGGAATGTGGGTTGTTTTATTTCGCGTGCGTTCGGGGTTGAAATGACCAACCTTTCAGGTGCCTTTAAAAATCAACAAATAAAATATTCTAAAAAAGTTGTAGAACCCAGCTCTGACGTAATGAAAAAGCACAAAACGATAGAGCAAATTTTTTTTTTAAGTTTTTGAATTGTGTATATTTTTTTAAACCAAAAATTAAATTGTTTGTTCTAGTAGGGTGTCTTCTTAAACGAAATTTAACTCTCTTTCATTACACGTTTTTTATTTTCTCAAAAATGAATAGTTTCAAAGGTACGAGCAGATTTATGACGAAAACCGTAGATAGTTGCGAAAAAACCCTAAAATAGTTCATATCTGGGAAAGGGTTGGGGAATCGGACCAGGGTTCATACGAACTTTGTTGTCACTCCGCAGGTGTAAAATAAAATTCTCTGGCGTTGTTTGTGACGAGATTAGCCTGACACCCTGTGTAAGGTCCACAGACACCAGGCTAGCCAATACTACGATCAGGATATAACTATCATGTCATATAGCCAAGCAGCCATCAAAGCACTAAGTTCAAATATCATTAGCTCAAGAACGGTGCTGAACTGCAAAACCAAATTAAATTTATTAGGTACTTAGAACAAAGTTAGCCTCTGCTGGGTCCGAGGACACATGGGAGTAGATGGCAATGAGAAAGCGGATACCCTTGCAAGGGAAGGGGCAGCTACGCCGCTGTCAGGACCCGAACCCTTCTGTGGCAAAGGAATCCACACTATCAACGAATATCTCAGACAGAAGGACAAAAGGAAAATAAGGGAACATTGGAATTCGCTTATTGGACACAGACAATCCAAGAATCTTCTAACCAATTTCGGAAAGAAAGAAATCACAGAATGTGTCAAAGGAGGCAGGAACGGACTACGAATCCTAACAGGATTCCTAACAGGACACTGTAGATTAAATGGGCATCTAAAGAAAATAGGAATAACCCAGGATGGCACATGCAGATGATTCTGCAAAGAAGCAGAAGACACTACAGCACATCTACTAACAAACTGCGGAGCAACATTATCCCGCAAGAGGAAGTGTTTTGGGATGTAGAATGTGACCATAGAAGAGCTTCAACCAACAAAACCAGGCCTACTAATCAAGTTTCTTGATGGAATAGGACTCACCGATGTGCTCTAGTCAGAGAATAGGGGATACAATAGCTCTTAAAGTGCGCAGTATACAACACCCTGAAATATCATCATCATCTTCATACTACGACTAAAGTAATTGTTAATTCCAACAACTCTTGAATCGCCTTATTCGAAAACTAGGTTTCTATGCATTTTAACCTTAGAGAATGAAACAAAATAGAACCCTTATTTCAAAACGTTTTTAGCCCGCATTTCCCAAGTACATCATAATGAGTCCATCCGTCCTGTTCAGCTATCAGCCTATATTCTTTAGAAACAGCTGTGTCAGAGGCCTGTTTTGTTTGACTTCAGGAAACCAAAGTTAGACGGTATACATCTATCTATCTAAAATATATTCGTTTTATGGCAGAATGCACATCATTGCGATGTGCGGTTTTTGCATTTTTCTTTTCGCCTAACAAGGATACAACTACTTGAATTTCTTTCAAGTTTTTTTTTCAAATATACCCGCCGATATGCTTGGAAATGTAGGCACGAAATTATTAAAGAATTTAATTTTTTGAAAACAAAAATACTTTTATCATTTTTTCTGCCAATCTAACATTACTTATTTCATATAAACTATTTATTTTTATTATTTTTATTTTTTCTATCAATTAATTACTCTTTCTAAGGTTTTGGTCGAGATAAAAAAAAGTCAGTGTCACGAGCGCGATTCGAACCTTCGGCTAAATACGCCGCTACTCCCACTTGAGTTATCATGACCTCGATCCTCTCGGACACCAACCCTCCATCTCAACCTACAACCGTTAGAATTTTCCCTTTTTTTCAAATGTGTAATCGGATTCTCAGCGACTTATGAAGTGGCCACGGGGAGCTATTTCGTGAAGTAATACATTTACCTTTTACTTACGTTTTCGTAGTCAGATGGAGAGTTGGTATACTGGTAGAGGAGCAGCGAATTTAGCCGAAGGTCGTGGGTTCGAATCCCGCCCGTGACAATGAGTTTTTTATCTCAGTCAAGACCTTAGGAAGAGTAATTAATTGTTTGAAAGAAATAACTTGGTCAATTGACCACGAAAACTTAAATGGATTATTATTATTATTGTTATTTTGTAAGCACAACTCCTGCGGACGGAAAACATTCAATACTGTTCAACACTTAGTATTTTTCGGTTTTATTTTGCTGTAACATACTTCATAAATGAAGTTATTCTATTCTATTAATTTCTATATTCATTAAAAGTCTGTACCCCCATCTTTAAAGTTTCTGTGATGACCCATCGCAATTGGCATGCGTATTTTTCTTTTTACCCCTTCCTCATATTTTTGCACATTCTCCTGTACACTCCGATAAATGATAATGTTAGTATAACCACGTAAAAGTTGTTATTTTCACTAAATAGATAATATAATTGAACGACATCTGCCAGGTGAGCTGGCATGTTCGGGAAAGTCAATCATAGTTTATCAAATTTGTTTTATGACTCTTTTATTTATGACAAATAATTGATTTTTTTTTTATTTAAAAGGGAATTAAAAAGGCAAAATTGCTAGATTTTCTGTTTTAAAAGAGCTTTGATGGAAATCATATTAGGAAATTAAATTTTATCCTCTGTGTCTATCTTTTTTAACCTTCCTTTCTCAATCTAGCTTGATTCTTCTATTCTAATGCGTTTTATATTGTTCATGATTAATAACGATCTTTTTTTTATGTAAAAGAAAAGTAAGAAAGCAAAAGTGCTAGATTATCTGTCTTAAAAGAGCCTCGATGGAATTGAATTCCATCCTGATTTGATTTGACCATCTTTTTGAACCTTCCCTTCTCAATCTAATTTGTTTCTTTTTTCCGACTCTTTTTATAAGATGTTTCATTACATCATATGCAAACTGAAGCATAATCTTAAAAGTGTTTAAGAAATAGCAGACTGGTACATCTGCTAAGCCTTGTTAATGTCGAGTTCACTTGTCTTACAAACCTTCAAACCTAATTCTTGTTCGTGATTAATAGAAGTTAATTGATTTTTATAATTTTAAACAGCATGATTTTTTGATGATTTATTTAAAAAGTGCCTCGTTTGATCGAATTTTATCCTGCTGTAAACATTTTTAGAACCTTCTTTTCTTAATCTAACTTTTTACTTTACGAAGCCTTCTATTATGAGCAAATCACATTTTATATACAACCAAAACTTCAACAGAATTTATGAATTAGCATACTGCGACTTTGGTTAACACAGACCCCAGGCCGTTCTAATGTCCTGAGTGCTATTGTTTCAAAATTCACGACCATAATGCACCATAATGCGTTTAGCACAGGTTGCGTGAACTCTTATAAAATGAAAAACCTTGATGAAAAACTTTTCAATTCGGGTTCGAATCCCGCTTGTGGCACTGACTTTTTTTTTTATCTCGACCAAAACCTTAATTAATTGAAAAGAATTTGTTTTGTCAAGCGGACCACGAAACAATAAAAATTTTGAAAAATATTGTACACTACGAAAATAAACCGAATAGGGAATACATTATGGATTAAAATAAACGAAAATGACGAATATTTTAGGCAGGGATTAAGGGCAGTGTTAAGCTTTTTCATTTCCCATTGTTTATTAAATCACCAAATCAAAAATAATCCGTTCTAACCAATTCGAAAAGGCTAAGTCTCCTAAAAAAAAATTACCGACGAGGCAACTAAGGATGTAGTTAAATTTGTAAAGTTTGTACTGCATTTTGAAAATTATTGGTAATTAAATTATCTGCAGAAAATATCAAGGGCAACGACGGGTGTCGAACCCGTGACCGCGCCCGTGGCTAATCGAAAGATTGGCCCTGAGCCACTGGCTCTGATGTTAATTTTAGTAAGCAGTAAATCGTATATATGTATATAAACCATTTTGATGTTTTTCTATCCCAGATACAAATACTAACATTTTATTCTCATTTGTTCTCAGTTTCCCGTAAGTGTAAAGTAATTCTACTCATACAGGAAGACATTCCTTCGAAATACTGCTTTTTTTATTTTTTAGCAAGAGATAGTATCAGTAAAGAGAAATACTTCAAAAACGTTTGACCGGGATAAATGAAATAGGTACGTCAGACCTCTACGAGAAAATCGCATATCTCAACTCTACGTACATTAGTTCTTATTTATAAAAATATTTATCAAAATTTAAATGGAAGTTTTATTTTTAAAAACGCATTCTTTTATCGAAAAAAATATTAGAGATAAAATAAAGTTTTATTTTGTTTTTTGTTTATGTAACACATCTTTGGGGCACTTGTAACTGGTACGTTGTGAGCACAAGCCTATCCTTAAACCTTTTTTACACAGAAAACACATGTTCTCTCTTTGCTAATTCTCAGAGGGATTAAAATTTCCAACGGAGCGCGTTCTCGACAATTTATTGTCACGGGTCATAATCGCCGCGGCCCACTTTCAGACAGATCTGACATGTTACAATGGTAAATAGTTATAAATCAGAACCGTCCAAGTCTCACCCTGTCCTCCAGCAATAAATATCACGGCATCAGCTCTACCTTTCTCTTCCACTATAGTTCAAGAAGGGTTAGTAACCCGCGGGTCACCGCTCAGGACGTCGGGCATTCATTTTCACGCTTCTTGCAACTGGCCAATTGAATCTTTTTTTAACACCTCGAAAGAGGCTTAATTATTTCTATTGATAATTTTGAATAGGACTACGGTCTTAAAAACAGTCGATACCCCCAAAAAAGCACACGGCAAGCTTTATATTCTTATGAATTCTAGAAAACCTCTCAAAATCTTAGCATTTATTAGTAAAATATAAAATTACTGTTCATTCTGATTTTGTCAACAAAAAAAAAAAAAATTGAAATCTGCTCAGCTAAACGTCGAAAAGTTTGCAACCTAGCTTGCATTTTGTCAAATATTACTTTTCAAAATTCCATTTTATGTAGTCGTATAACAAATAATCCATATTTACTTGTTAATTGTTCTTTTTATCTTTTGGTTGAGATGAAAAATTTGTGCCACCAGCGGGATTCGATCCCACGACTTTCACTGCTCATACCCCGCAACTCGAACCATTTGAGCTAAGCTCATCCGTGCAGATACTTCCTGCATTTAACCGTAATCATGGGTGGTCATGGGTGGGTGTAGGGATATGAGCATGGTGAGGTATGACACTAATCCACCATAACAAAAATCATCAAACCACTTACAGGAGATGAGATATCGACTGCCAGACTAGTCGTTTTTTTCCTTTTTAAGTTAGGTGTGTTAAATGTATTCTCGGTGTGAAAATCGAATCTGCGAATCGTAGACCTTGCAACCAAATTTACTATCAGTCATTTAGTATCAGTATTTTATTTAAAACTAAGGAGAGAGTGAAAGGGAGAAAAAAGGTATCGATTGAGAGAGAGAGAAAATAAGGCAGCGAGAATGGTTGAATGAATAAGGATTTATTTATTGTAGCACAAGCTGGCCTAATGTCACCTCTCTTAAATCCAACAATTAGGATGATTTAATTAAAAGAGGGAGAAATTGCTTGATTGATCGATTAAAAGTTTTATTTAACGACGCAAAGTTAGGTCTCGTGCTCTCGTGAGTTGTACATTTTACATTATACGTACAATTGATGCAGACTCTTTTGGTCTTTACAATTCATAGCATGCAGGGGAGAGATGGTGACCAAGCGAATGGGAGGGAGAAAAGAAGAAAAAAAGAAATCAAAGCTCAATTAGCGAAAATGGTTTCAGCTTATAACAATATTTTCAAAAAACGCAAGCTTATTTCGAAGGATAAGCTAATCCCCCTACAGCAGGTGAGTGTGAGTTAGGATATCAAAGGATGAGGAAGGACTGTCTCTCTTTTTTTAATCGAACAACCTACTGTATTTTCAATTTTAAGGGCAAGGAGTTGATATCGTATGTTTTTACTTGTCACGTATTTTTATTTATCCACACAATATCTGAATATATTATTTTTCAAGACCTTAGTTTTTTTTTGTGGCACAAAATTTCCTTTTCATTTTTTTTGTATTACGTATATTTTTTCTTATTTTTATTATCACACAATTCATATGCACATTCATTTATATGCATCGAGTGAAAGGGATTCACCAAAGATCGTTATAAATATTGGAAGGAGAGCGTGGTTGGCACAAAAATTCCTTTTCATTTTTTTTTTTTTTTTTGGAATTATAAATATTCTTTCTTATTTTTATTTTTAAGCTCCTGCCTCACCCTGCTTATAACCCTGACGACAACGTTTCCATCTTTCACGTAGAATTTTTCACATCATCCTGTAAATGAGATTCTTTTGGTCTTTACAATTTATTTTGCAAATAGAATGGAAGAAAAAAAAAACACATTTTTTACTAAATATTTCACAGTACAGCAATTTTTGGTTTATAAATTAATAAACTATATGTATTTATATATGTCAGAAATCAATGAATAACAATCAAAAGGAAAAAAAGAAAAGATAAACAATACAAGTTTTAACAAAAAATTTGAATAGTTAGACATTTAAATTAATAACCTATTATGGTTCATTTTCGTTGTTATTAGGAGAATGCAAATCACGTAATATAAAACATAATATTCATATGATTTTATAATCGTTTTAATTACTTTCTTGTGGATGTGCGAAAACTGCTCTCATAGAAAATACTACATGGAACATAATTTAAACTGATGATGATTAAGAAAGAGGTAGAGATTGTTTTAGTTCTATGAATTGGAATTTCGAATATATTCTTTCGTCTTGACTTTAATGTTTTCATTTTTCTTTTACATTTAAGACATAGATTGTTGGGTTGCTTAGGGTGCATAATTTTAAATATTGCTGATATTATGGACACTTTTTTGTAATTAATTATATCTTAATATGTATCTTACACGCGCATTTTGTCCTTTTTTGTATATCACGTTTGTTTGTATCAGACATTATAGCTGCACTGTATCGCAAATGAGGTGTTATGAGTGAATTAACTGTTTTCTTTCTAACAAAGAGGCCACTAGTTGATATGATTTTTTTAAACCAGTACAAAAGTGAATAGATTTTACTAACTACAAGTCAAAGTTTGTTTTATTCGATTGGGCCTATTGAGACACCTAGTAACTTTAGTGCGTTTTCAAATTTTATTATTTCATTCTCCAGTATTGTTGGATCAATATTCGAATATTTCAATTTACAGATAAGTTGCGGATGCTCAACTATCACACAGTTACAATTACTAGTATTAATCGTTAAACCATGATTTTGTGCACATTCATTTAAAGTTGGTAGTTCCTGGCTAAGTTTAATAATTTGCTTCATTTTTATATTCTAATTTTGAGCAGATATAAATTTTATAAACGTCGGCGAACTTTTCATTATAAAATTTAGACTTGGCACTGTTAATTTTATTGGCATGAAAAATGAATAGTTAGCTGACAGATGTGTTTCTTATGAAACTCCGTAGTTTAGTTTCCCAAGTTGAAAATTCATTTTTAAATTTAAATTCGTTCGATTAATAATGTATGATGAGAACCGGTTAATAGTGTTATTTGTAAAATTAAATGATTCTAGAATAGCCAACTAATAGTTCAGGATTTATGCTATTGAATGTATGTTTAAAATCGATGACTGAAAGAATATTAAGATTGTTTAAGTCTGTGGTATTTCTTATTATATCTGCGTGTTCTGTTAGTGTTGTCTGCGTACTATGATTGAGTGTAGAAGCTATTGATAGCAGTTTAATAGTGATGAATAATTTATCCATTTGTTCATATGTAATGTTTTTCCAAAATCGAAATAATGTAATAGGAGAAATAGATAGATATGTAGAAAAGAGTGAGAGAAAAAGAGAGAGAAATCTAGACGTAAATAGGTACGTTGAAGATAAATTTATCGAATAAAAAGCCCATTCCAAATTCAATCAGTGTTCAATGAGTAATTAATATACTTCTTTATAGAGAATAACTTCGATTTAAATATCCAGGATGTTACAAACTGTTTTAAACTATTATCCACTACGGTCATTGCTGATCTTTCAGGATGGCCGACTCCGTCCTTGGTTCCACTATGCCAAGGATGCGAAGCTAAGAATGGACATCTTCTAAAGGCGAGGTTGTTCGATTTATTTCTTCTTTTTTTTCCATTCTCACCTTGCAAATATACAGGCTTTTGAAAAAAGTCTTTGTTTTCCCACAATTAGACCGTTATCTTATCTCCGTGCTGATTGGCCGTGGGCTTAAACTCCCATCAATAACGATAGAACAACTGTTTCAAACCAGATATAAAAATAGTGGAGGAGGAAGAAAAAGTTAGATGTCGAGAAAAAAATTGAAGTAAAATTAATTTGACAATCGAATTTTAAACAAATTAGACAACATTGTTGCAAAATATTATTCTTTCTTAAAGCAAGGATGTCAATAAAATTGTGAAAAACCTTTATCATTTTTTTTAATTCATCAAATTCTGTATAACCTATGCCAATTCGGTTTAATAATTCCATGGAAAACGTATAAAATACCGTTTTCTTAATGGCAAAACCGCCATTTCCTTTTTTGCAGCTCCTTGCCATAATTACTGTCATTACTCAGCTCATCTTTGCAGATTGCTTGAAAAGACCTTTTATTAACGAACTGCAAACTCTGAAAAATGGATATTTTTTCTGATAGCGATAACACTTTCAGTACTGGTTTTCATCGTTTAGCCTGGTAAAATTGTTTGAGTAGGTTACTTATAAATATAATAAATAGGAGTGGGTCTAGTTTGGCCTTATTATTCGATGGAAGAGGATGAATCAATACATTTATGAATTATCTATTTGGTTCTTTCTGTCAACCCATTTAAGTTAAACAAAATATGTACGTTTTATGTTTGATTTTGGGTCCACGGAGATGTTTAGGGGCCAAGTACCCAGGAAAACAAACAGCTGACGTAGCCATGTTTTGCATAAATATTTGCATGCACTTGCCCGTTACTTCTTGTGTGCGAAAGTCACGGCTTAAAACGATTAATATGCACTACGTACAAAGGAAAGATCCGCGGGACCGATTTGGTTTGTGTCAAATTGTGTCAAAGATAACGTTAATTTTAACTTAATACGGCCGAAACTCATTTTTGATGACGTGTTCCAAATGGTTCGACTTCCCTTAGTCTAGCTAGTTCCATTAATCTAAAAACATCGAATAGAGTGATCTTGAAAGAAACTACCTGACATTTAGCAGAATTGAATATTTGTATAACAGTAACCAAACACAACTTTTAGCTCGATTTAGTGATAAACCTGATGAACCTGGTCTACCTGTATAGCTGGTTCCATCTGACAGACACATTTTGACTTATCCTAATATTTAGAGATGGGTTTGTGTTAGTGCATAATCCTGCTTATTACCTTGTCTGATCTGTGATTGCTGGGCATTTACATAATATATACGGTAAATATAAATCAAAACAATATCAGAGCGATATCTTTTTAGGGTAGAGGATATAATCCTGTGGTTATTTTCATTCATCTTGAACATTCAACATCGGTATTGGGTTTATGTTCATACCTCACGCTCTTACACCTCAAGCATATAGGATTGATGATATATAAAAATGGCTAACAGCCCAAACGTGACTTATACATCAAAACAAAATTAAGTGAAACTCTTGCAAGTCTATGGGATGATAAACTTGATTTAGGTCTTCCATCTTCGTAATTGTTTGTGTCGGTGTCTCACGCTGCTTATATCCCCGACTAAAACGCATACGACAGACCGAAATGATTGGAAACGTCCTACCTATAAATTTATATTTTTGATAACGCTTATATTCACTCACATTAAAGTATATTAGTAAATTTTAAAAATTTGGTTGGTTTTTCCCTTTTTTTGTGGTTAAATGGATTACGGGATTGTTGCAGTTTCTGGGTGTGGCACCGGATCCCCATTTTTTACCAAGAACTAATGATGCCTTGTCCTTTAGGGTCTCTCTTTCAAGACGTGTCACCGTCATGATTTATAGGAGGCGGACCGGAGGATGTTGCTGAGGCGAGATAGTCGGAGGAATGCGCATTGCGTGGGCGTTGTGTGGGCTTCGATACAACATCATTAACCTCCCGGGTACCATTTCTATTTTAAACCACTGGACCAAAAGCGAATGGGCCGTTTTTGAAATGGGTTATCAGGCGGTGGGAGTAAAAATAAACCCTTTCATATCAATGCGAGATTCCAACTTCCAAAAAACGTCAAGGTAACTCGAAACAACCCTGGCTTTCTTTTCAAACGTGAATTTGTGCGATAATCTCTAGTCCAGGTTGTATCAGTTGGCATGGAGGGTTCGGGCTCTAATTTTCAATGGGACATGACGGCTGAGCTAAACCACGAGTAAAATCTGAAAGAGATAAAACACGCTGCTCTAAAAAGTTATCAGATTTGTCAAGGATATCCTGCTGTACAGGGTGGGTTTTCTTTCACCTTAACTTCGTGTGTTGTGGAGGGTACATAACACTAATTGCTGAACTTGTTCAAAACGTCCATTTTGCCTCATCCTCCCGTTTTCAAGGACATCAAGCACACAGTAATTCAATTTGTAAAATACAATGCTGTCGTTAAATTACTGATTATTCATAAAGAGATTATTTTTAATATTAAAGCAGAGTGTGGCACCTTGTCCTCCTTTACAAGTTAAAACGTGTCCCGGTACGAAACCCTAAAGCCCTTCCTTTCGATTCGACGGTTTAAAATGAAAATCGGCATCGAATCTCAAAGCCAATGAAAGCACGCGTTCCACAAGGAAGTGTCATTAGTCCAACCCTCTGTTTCATCTACACAGCTGACATACATACATATCCGAACATACAACTCACAACGTACTCGGATGTCACCGCAATATCTACACTATCCTAGCCACAGAAGCAAGCAAACAACTGAACCTCAACACCGACGGCCCACTCAGGCTGAACGAGCAAATTAGCCAAGTTACGTCGACACTAAACAGTCAAACCTGCCCACAAGTTCACATAAACAACAAAAAAATACCACCTTTCAACCAAACCCACTGCCTTGGGCTTTACTTAGATAGCAAACATAGAGGAAAGTTAAACAATTTATAAATCTGCTAAAAGCGAAGACGAAGATACTCCTCTCTCTCAGCAGTCAATACGTGAGGAAAATTAGAGGCCACCAACCACTGCCTTCTTAACTATCACAAAAAAAAGATGGGCGAAGTGGAGGCAGAACGATGCTAATTTTTTCAGGAGAAAACAGAAATCTGTGAAGAATTTCCCTTGATACGGTATAGCCACTGTGGTAAAGGCTATTTTCACAGAAAAGAGATGCGCGAAGAAGCGAAGTTCGGTTGGAAATGTGCTTTCCAAGGTATGTTTGTTTATAATCACAGGCATTCCACAATAGTTCTGTGTAGGTCAAATTGAAGAAAACGAATTCTTAGTTGAACCTCTTGAACAGATGCAGTGCTCCGTTATGAAACCTGTTAAGATTCCGAGAATCTCCCTGCATCCTTTGATGCGTTCGAATATTGCATTATTTTCAATCGCCCAAGCACGTTCTTGGGTTCCCGTCCAGCGATTGATGTGGATTGTTTCCTTATTCTCTACACTAAGGTACACATGTACCCTACCACAAAATGGGTCCGGTGTCGATGTTTACTCTGCCTACTTGCGTCTACTCGATTGACGGCGATCATTCCCATGTGCAGTGTTGCTGCTTCCTATGCAAGAGGTTTTTCGATTCACCTGGAAACCTGTTAAGCATTCGAATCTCAACTCCTCCATGCATTTTTGTAGTTTCTCCTTGCCAATCTTGCAAGGGATGTTCTCGAATAGCTTTAATATTTTCCAGATGCAGTGCCCTATAAGAAACCAGTTAGGTTTCTGAGACTTATCTTGCTCCTTTTGATGATTCAGTAGTTTCGTTCTTATGAGTTGTTTTTCGCAATTTTCTGGATCGATCCAGATCAACATTGATTCCTCACTCTCATAATACCTTCTATTCTAAGATGGTCGTCAATAGTGTGGAACGCTATAACAAAAAGGGTTCTGGGAATATACCATTCTTGCAAGGGCATATGATTCATTCCAACAATTCCATATAGAACATCACTTTTAGTCATACCTAACGTAGTTATCTTGCAATTGAGCATCAACGATGATATTGGAGTTAGTCCTTTTAGGGCTATCTGACTATCTGACATGGTTTTGTTCCTCCCCCAATTGACTTAAAGATTATCCGTCGATGGACTTTTATGTATTTATGTGTAGAGATTAGTGACCGTTAACGGATAATTATTCAAATATCGTGAGATGCGGTCTGGTGTGATCACACCAGACCGCATCTCACGATATTTGAATAATTTATGTATTTAATTGTAGTTTTTTATATGTACCCCTTCTTTCGACCCTAGATTCATCACTGGAACTGACTGCCCCTTCCTTGACTGTAATGGATCTAGACTTGTTTGGAAGTATAATTTCCATAGTTAAAAAAATAGAATTGTTTGTTTTATGCAGTTGATTTAATTTATAATAATTTAATGTAACATAAAGCATGTTTGGTGTTGTTTCTTGGAGTTATTTGACGTCGTACTTTTTCCACACTTTCAACCCGCCGGTCGTTAAGTCAGCCCGGTCTTCATATGAGCAATTACTGTAAAATTTCATATCTCGTGATGGAGTGCGAGGCATTAAGGGGTTTTAACTACTGCCACCCAAGTGGACGCATTTCCCAGGAGGGAAGCATTTATTTTCCCCGCAGACGGGAGCGTTCTTCCGAGAAACAACCGAGGATCGGGAGCAGTCACGAGACGTGTAATTACAGGCGGCTACTTAACCTAACTGCACATTTAGGTGTTCGTCATTCAACAGGGCACTTGGATCCAATCATTCGGCCGATTAAGATAAAATTTCCTGGGATGGAACACCTTCCCCATGCGTTAGACACGAATTTATCTGTTCTTTCGTTTAAGAACTTTAAAAGCAAATTAAGTGTAGCAACACCAGTAATTATATTTTTCTAACGAGTTTATCATCCTTTAAACTTTGTGTCGCTCTTAAATATAAAGAATTGGCCAATTATTGAAGAGAAGTGTTCAAAAGTGTTATCCCATTTCAGCCCTAGTAACTTCCAGGCATCCGAACAACTCTATTATAACAAAAAATCCCATTATGCAAAGGGGCTGGGGCTTATAATTATAAGCGGGAGGCTGTCCTTTCGGGTTAATCCGCTCTGTCACGTTTGATGCTGCAGGTACTATTTTTTTCCAGCCCTCCTTCTGACATATGGTGCTTCGGGCTATACCATCGAGCCCGTTTTTGGGAGGTATTTCACCCGAATCCCAGGTGGCACGTGCCCTTCCTGTCTTGATAGGCCCCATTTGATAAAGTGAAAAGGGGCTTGCTTAGTATTTCAGCGTATACAATTGATTCCGGTCCGTTAAAATCGTTCGTGTCCGACGATCTGAATATCTTTTTCCCTAAGTGCTGCGAGCAAGGTTTAACACAACTAGTTTACACATCAATTTGCTTATTTGAAGTGTCAGATGCATCTTTCTCCAATGGAAGCTGAAGGCAATCAGATTGAGGTAAATATCAGGTCCTGAGCTTAATTTTCACTTTTGACATGGATATGTCTTACGGCTGGGGTTCAGTCCGAAAGTTTAACACGGAAAATGTTACCACGCCCGTGCGTGTGTGCACTGTTTACCAAGGTTACGCGAGAACGAATTGGTGGGAAGGTGTTTTTAAAGTCGCGACGCGATTGATTCTTATGACGCGACGCGATTGATTCTTAGGACTCGGCGCGATTAACGCTTATGACGCGACGCGATTGACGCTTATGACGCATCTGACGCGACGCGGTTGTAATGAGCTTCCAAATAAAAACTGTCCTCAAATTAATAAGTTCCCTGATAATTTGCAAGTGTGTCTAGCCATCATAAGACATATAACATGTACAGATGTATCTACATGCAGTGTAGATACTCGTTACAGTTTGTTTTTAGCCTGAATTGTGGATTCTGGAAATACATTACCAACTTTGACTTAGTACTTAATACATAAGAAATGCGTGGTGTTTAGTGACCTTTAATCAGTGTTTTTTCCACATATTACATGTATTTATAAAATTCAATGTTTATAAATCCCAGGCCCTGAAGATGATCACAATCAAGATCGAAACGTTGGCACGATAAAAAAAAATATTTTTCTAAAACCTACGTCACACCAAACCGTATCTCACGATCTCTGAATAATTAATACACTAGATTTTTTCTCTTTTCTTTTATTTTTACTACGATATTTAATAGAAATAATATCTCTTTTAAATCTGCTAGGTGATAAACCATGTAGTTTTCATCAATCTTGTTATTTTTATTTTATCTTAGGTAGTTGGTTTGTTTCGGGCGTACCCCCTGCTTACATCTTGATCAGCTACTGAAGATGGCGAAAAGCTGAGACGCCTCATCTAGATGAAAACAAAATTAAGAGGAATATCTCTGTCTTCTCTTCAAGATGGTGAAAATGCAGTTAGGACATTTACAACCATTAATTTTATCTTCTGCAGTTGGTTTGTGTCGGCGCCTCACCCTACTTATTCCTTGATCGAAATGCTTCCGACAGACAACAATAGGAAACGAATAAGTTACAGGTTCATACTCCAGCAGACCTCAAGATTCAGATGAACGTTTAGAAATTTGACAGAATATAAAATACACGTTTTTATACTAAGTTCATACTAGTCGGTCATCTTCCGTACAGGTCTGGGACATTTATAACCTGTTATTATCGTATATGTTGGTTTTTCACCTTCGGTAATGAAGTTTTGTCGGTGTCTCACCCTGCTTATATCCCTTATCAATTAATAAAGATTGCAAAAAGCCGAAACGCGTCATATGGATGAAAAGAAAAATTAGAAGGATCTCTGGTTCAGGTTCTAAAGCTATACTTACGTCCTTTGTCTTCCTTGGTAATTGGTTTGTGTCGGTTTCTCACTTGCTTAACGCCTTGAGGCGAAAGACGCATAAAGCCTAAGCGGTCCTAATAAATAAAAATAAAATTAAGAGAAATATTTTTTTCAGCTTTGCGAGAATATAGACCTGTAATTGTTTTCGTTCATCCTAGATCTTTCATCTTCAGTAGAGGGTTTGTGTCTCTACCTCACCCAGCTTATAGCTCTGATCAACCACTGAAGATACAGGCTCAAACGTGTCTGATTTATCAAAACAAAATTAACAGTTTCAGGTCTGCAAGTTAATAAACCTGTATTAGGTCATTAGGTTATTTAGGTTCAATAGTTGGCTTTTTTTCGGTGTCTAGCACTACTTATACCCCTGATCAACAATTATTAAAGAATAGGCAAACAACCCAAAATTTTAGATTAAAAGTAAATTAAGAGGAATAATTCTTTGCGGTCTAAAGGAGGATGAACCTGTAGTTTGGTCGTCGGTTTGTGTCGTTATCTAACCTTACTTAAATCTCTGATATTGCATCGTCTATTGGTTTATGGTTGGTTTATGAAAAATTAGAATAATTGTCTTAAAATCAGATCACCTCTATCTATTGTGTGGGTATGCCACCTGGTTCTCGCCGCTCGGCTGCTTGATTTTTCATTAAACACGAGACAAAAGACACGTTTAAAAATAAACCGTGAGTATTATAATCTCGAACGGGTGTGATATAATTTTATCACGTATAAATTCTCCGTGCAGATCGTTTTATATTGTTTATTACAGAAGGTCCAGGACAAATCTACTAAATGTGGCCAAATTTTAATGCGAAAACGAAAGAAAACGTTCCATATTAACATGGATCCGTTGAAAATTTGTCCTTTCATTTTTTCTACTGAATTCAGAAATTGTTTACAAAGGAAGAACATAAAGGAAACTTCATGTTTTAATATAAGAAAAGGTGAAACGGTTATAAAGGTAAAAATGAGAAATTGAATATACGTGGGTGGAGTGTTGATTTCTTGCTTCTTTGAATATATTTAATTGCTTATCAAAGACAAGCGAACAGAGCTGGGCCTGTTAACTTTTGTGCCTTTCGTATTCTGTTAACGTTAGTTCTTGGTTCATATTTTACCTGCGTATAAACGAAGGGTAGTGCAAGAAACGAAAGAAGAAGAAGAAACAAATCTCTGAAGATTGGAAATGACTGAAGAAGGAAGGATCAAAACAGGTCAAAGCAGGAAAAAATTCAATTTCATACGATTTCAAAGCACTTTTAAAAAGATAATCTATCATACTTTTTTTCATATCGCTTGTTTTAAAAATAATTATTAACCTTTATTAAGGGGATCACGGTGGCCGAGAGGTTAGACCGATATACACTTAAAAAAAAATTACTGTAAAGTGGTTTGACCCCTCTTGCCCTCGACGCCCAACGGGTTATTTGGAAGTTAAGCCGTCAGGAACTTCACTACTTTCCTTCTACTCATCTTTATTTATTTTGGACAATGGCACACAAAACTTATTCGAACGCTTAGGAATTGCCTTCCTGGACAGTTTAGCACTTTTAGCATATGATAGACCAATGTGCCACGGCTGTGAGTTTCTCCGTAAGGTCACCATTTTGTTCGTTGGCGGGGGTTCTGGTTTGCATTCCTCAGTAGTAGATTTCTGTCGGTGCTTCGATCAGGTTTTTTCTTAATTAAAAGTGCGATGATTTTTGAAGCATTGATTCTTTTTTTTTAACTACTTTAGTACTTTTTTCTTCTTTTTCTCGACTAATTAACCTCCAAACCTTCAATATTGGGCTTCTGTTAGTGCCTCAACTTGCTTATAACACTAATACGTTAAAAATGTCAAATCACGTCGGACCAAAACAGTGAGAATAGCAAACTTGTGTCATCGGACTCTCCTACATGCCAGCAAGATGTACCCAACGTCCAATTCTTGAGCAGGGGATTTTTATCGGTGTCTTAACCTGCGTACAGCGCTGAAACATTGAAAATAGTGTATTGACAAAATGAGTGACTAAAACCGCGAGTATATGCAGAAGAGTTATTGGAATTTTCTGGAACATTTCACCTCAAGTGATTCATTTCCAATAATTAAAACAAAATCAACTCTTTAGGACCATTAATGCCCGGTTTTAACAGTTAGGCAGAAAATCTGGCACTGTTTTGAAAATCAAACCTTCATCTCTTCCCAAAGTAGTGAAAAGAAAAACGATCTACCTGCACTTTTGGAACCCGTTCTGGACTGGTGGGTATATCTATGTCTCATATAAATCATCAGAGGATTTAAAACCTTTTTTACCATTACATATTAAAATCACACCGAGTTGATTATTTGGATTATTGTTTGACGTTAATATGAAATAATGAAAGCTTACTTAGGCTAAAAATATAGATCTAATTAAAGCTGTTTTGTTGTGGGTATAATCCGCTTTTCACAAAAAAAATCTCATAAAAATGTTATTTATACCTCTTTTGTGCACTTTAAGTATCGCTAAAATTTAATATCAACATCTCACTAACTAGGAGGAATATTGACTTTCCCAAAAACACTTGTTTTTATAAATTTTCAATACTCAATTAAAAAGTACCGTGTTTGAATGTTCTTTACGGCCATAAATCATTAAAAGCAATTATGTGCAGGAGGAAAGTAAACACTACCTAAGAAATATTAGACTGATTTTAACCTGAGGTCGCTCGGTGCGCCACCCTACTTATACCCCTCACACACAGCTCTCTTCTGTCAGACCAATAGCGAGAGTAGGCTGAGCAAAACGATCGTGAACAAACCATGGTGCAAATCTTATTTTATTTAAAAAGGTGATTAATTTACTGTATAACTTTCTCCCTGTTTTTAAGATTAAATGGCTTTTGAAATTCTATAAATCCCTTGGAGGGAATTTTATATATTTATTTTTTTGTTATTCGTTAAAATGTTGATTTTTTCTGTTTGTTTTTTTCAAGGCAGCATCTTAATTCTCATTCTCTTTTTAATGTACTTTTCGATTATGACTTTATGCTTTAAAGCGAACCAGGACCCAGAACATCCTGGAAGTCAGATGCCTTATTTTGCAATTAAGATAGTTACGAATATACGTGAATTAGTTTTCGAAATTTTCATTTGCTAATGTGCTGACGTATTCAGGTAGACTATTCGTCATTCGAACCCGCCATTATCGCATCATATAAATATTCATAAATCTAGGATTTTAGGAAAACTGTCACTCTAAATATGGCGAAATACGTCAAACCAGCGAGTATAGCTTGACCAAAATGATCGTTGAAAATCAAATTTTATAGAAACTATATATTTTAATCTGCTAAAGAATTTTTGATGAAGTTATGTATTGAGCTACCTTCCGGGACAATCTTTGTTGAATGGAAGAATGGTTCAAGAAATGGAGGACCAGAGTCAACCCACCCAAATACCTTCACCCATTGCGTGAACTCTCCTTCCAACAATTTCGACGAATTGACACAATCAGCTATTTTGTCCGCGTGATGTGGATGGTTTTCGTATTCCTAAGTTGTTGACCCACGACACCGAACGAAATTTAAAGCCCTATATGACATAAACTACTTTGCAAACAGCACTCTTTGATATGTAGTACCCTATACCACAAATGGTTTTAGGTGTAGGCGTTTCCTGTGTTTCCTTTCAGAATCTACACTTATTGTATTTACACCAAACATTCCCAGTTGCAGTGCACTATAAAAAATCAATTGGGTTTTTGAGACGCACCCTGCTCCTTTTGATGATTCAGTAGTTACGTTCTTATGAGTTGTTTTTCGTGATTCCCTGATCAGCATTGTTTCCTCGTTGTCACAATGCCTTCAATTCTTGGTCGTCAATGGTTTGTAATCCTATGCCAAAGACCTTCTGGGCACCTTTTGCAAGGGCATCTGATTCTTTCCAACAATTCCGTATAGAACTAGAACAGCTCTTTTAGTCATACCTAACCTACTTATCTTGCAATTGAACATCAATTAATGATATTCGTGATAAGTCCTTTGATGGCTGTCTGGCTGTCTGACATGGTATACCTTTGATTTTGTCTCCCAATTGCATGGACTTAAGGTTATACGCCTATGAACCATTAATAATTTAATTATAATTTTTTTTCATATGCGTTCTTGCACCCCTAGATTCTTCACACAACTGTCGCAAACAACTTCCTCCGTTAATTGGGATAGTTGAGACTTTACTTCGATGAAAAAACTTTGGAATTTGATGCAAAAGACTGATCATCTGAACTTTTCAAAACATGTCAATAGATCAAAACTCATTAGAAAACAAAGACCTTATTTAAAAATAATTGCTACAGCCAATTTCTACGGAATTGAAATGTGGGGTTCAACTAAGCATGTCTCCGAACGATCCAATCACTCCAATCCAAAATTCTTCGAAACATTGCTCAAGTAATGTACTTCGTATCCAACTTAACTATCTTCATGTCATAGAAACTGTCAAATCCCATTTGACCCCTCTTAGCAACCTTAGCAACCTCCTAGCCTAAGACGAATAAAACGCCAATGGCCGGGCGATTTTCTCCCTTGTAGGAAAAGGAAATAATGCTGGGGTAGAAGTGTAATTAGTGGATTAATTCTCCACAATTATGTTATAATAAAAGCCATAATCGCACGTCAGAAGAACGAATGTTAAGCTAAACTAGGAAAGTGGGTGTTTCGTAGACGGCATTATACATGGTGGTTAAGGCTTTTTTCTTTTTAGGAGGTTTCGATGACCGGTGGAGGTAATTAGATCATATCTGGACATTTGTGAATGGTCTACATTACTTCAGAAGACTGAAAATGATTGAGAAGTAGATGAAGATTTAACATACATAGGTTATGTGTTAAATGTGGTTGCTTATCTTAAAGAGATTTCATGAGAGGATTGCGAATAGAGAATAGATGAAATACATTCAAGCAAATATTTTACAATTGTTTACAGGTATAATTGTATTTATAAAGATGTTCCTGTGTTATTAATTTTCTTTTATTTTTGTTTCAGTCAAGACGGAAAGAGCTATACAAGTCCCTGGCAATGGACCACACCGGTCACTGTAAGCGGAGAATGACAACCAACCTAAAAGATTTAAAAAGGCTGTGAACACTTTAAATATTTTCCTAATTAAGAATAAAATAATTAAGAAAAAGAAAACTGTTGATTCTTTAATATTATATATTTTAGTATTTTTGAAGTAGTATTTATATTTAAAAGAAACGTTAGACCCAGTTATAGTTTAATATATGTTTTGTTTATGCCTTTGTAGAGTTTAATTTGTATTTTCTTTTTCGTTTACCTGGAAAATTTCTTTTGTTGCTAATATTGCCACGTATACAGGGACAGAAGCCATATCCTCAGATAAGCTCAGCCTCTGAAGCGTTCTACCTCTAATTTTCTTTTACATTTACACATCTTTCTCTAAAATGAAAATTCTGTTTTATTTTGTAATCCCTTATGAAAATTTTGCTCGCAGAATTAAATAATCACTTGCTGTCCTACCGGAGACTGAGCTTCGTTTCGATTTTAATATGTAAGAATGGTGCTTAATCGATTTAGGATCGAGCACTGAAGATTTTCTGAATTACTTTATATTTTTGTCGATGGACGAAGGTAGCGAAGAGGATTTGTTTTGTTGTCGCCACTGACAAGCTAAAACCAGTGGTCTATATCAAGAAGACAATATCATACATGTTAACTAAATTATTGCTAACTTTTAATCGATATGTATATAATCAAAAACAATTAGTATGTAAAACCACCGAAGACGTGGAAAATAACGTTTTATTTACCAAAATATGTATATAAATATGATGAAAAATGTGTTTTATAATTTAAGAAAAAGAAAAACCTGAAAATTTGACATGAAAGTTTTCGAAATGTCATAACATATGTATGTAAGATGTGTACAAAAGTAATTTAACAATGTGCAATTAACTCTGTACCTTAAAAGCTTATGAAGTTTTGCAGAAGCATATTGTTCTTATTTTGTTATTATTATTTTTTTTACAAAAACCAAAGATATTGAAATACTTTTATTTTAGTTTAGCATAACTGCTACTGAGTACTTGTTAGCTTTTCATATTTCATACGGTCAGTGTGTTTTTATGGACAAAAGAAAAGACATTCCCAAGATACTTCATGAAACCAACGTTCTAGACAGGCTTCTTTGGTTATCTTTTCGATCATTTCTTGTCATTTTCGTTTGATTTTTGTTTCAGCTTGCGTATGTGAAAGTGTTCAAAGAAAGAGCCCAATTAAAGAAAGAAAAGAACTATAATCTCAATAAAAAGTTTGTCGGTCGAAAAGATATTTGAAAAAATAATGAGAGTATCGGGTCAATGTTCCCAAACGGGAAAAACAAAAATGCATGTATGTATGTTTAGTAATATTTTCTGTGAAGTAACGCCGGCATGTCTAAATGTCGCGATATTTTAATTATGTACATAGATAAAGAAAAATTCTGTAATTTCTGTTCTATTGTGATTACGTTCCGTTAAGTCTAATGACTGTTAGTTGGTAACCATATATCAAACAGGGTTATTCCTGTAGTTGTTTAATAAAACATAGAAAAGTATTAATTTATACTGTTGTATTTTCTTTTTTTTTAATAAAACAATCCTTTTCTTACATCCTGTGTACAAAAACAACTAAGGAAAGGTAAGCATTTAAATCGATAATCAATGTATTAAGATTAATATCTTAAGAAGCCAGAAGTAAGGTCGGACAAATCTAGAACAAAGTCTAAATATGCAACTCTGGAATATTCGGATTTGGTTGTAAAGGAAAAATATTGATTGAAAAAGTGCGGGCGAACACGCCTGACCACTATAAATCAACGAAATGATCAACTGTGATCTCAGTTCGAAGGAATTTATTAACCACAAAGTTATCCAGTTCTAGGAAACAGTTAAGTATATTGGTTTTATAATAAAGCAGTAAAACAAACAAATCTTGGATAATTAAGTGGATGAAAAGAATTCTTTATGTTTTATTGACAAAATTTTGACATTTTTATCACCATCACAGTACATCAGATCATTCAGTTTTAAATACGGCAGTTTGTAAAGATCTTCCTTTTTCCAAATCTCAGGTAAGCGATATAAGAGGTATAAAAGACAAAGTACCCCTCTGCTAATGCGGTCAGAAGGTTTATTAAATGAATTCCAGGAAATCCTAGGAAGTCTACATATTGTAAATACAAACAATGTCTGTTTAAAACTGCCTTGGAGTGAAATTTAATATCATCTTTGACCACCATTTTGGTCTTTCCTTTCTCAATCTAACTTATTTCCTCCATCCAGGCATTTTAAAACAAACGAGTAACACAACAAACAGGCATTGAACTATCGCATTGTGCTAACTGTTCTATTAAAATAAGAATAAACCCATTATATTTCGTGTTCCGATTGGCCATATAACTTCTTTCAATTTATAAACCGTTTATGTAAGGTAATGGTTGAAACGATAAAGTTAATAGCCAAGCCGCGAAGGTCGTGGGTTCGAATCCCGTTCGTGACACTAACTTTTTCGTTTCCACCAATACCTTACATAAAAAAATTAATTAATTGAAATAAGAATAAACGTTCTTTCAATATTTTCCTATATGTTCTAAAGTTTTAAAGAGGTTATTCGTTGGTTTTCTAGGGTTTTACGAGTTATTATTTCATGATTAAATAATTTATTCTCAAAGATAATTAAAATGGCAGAGTTACAAGATTATCTGTTCAAAGCTGCTCGATGAAAATCGTTAAGAAATTTAGCCTATTCATGCTTTGAACTCCTTTCCTCTTTATGAGTTCTACTTATGAAAGGATTGGTATATTGGTATGGTATTCATGCCGCATGTGTAATATGTTTTTTTGTGCTATTAAAATACATTTTAAAATTGCGGCTGGTAGGAATCAATGGGTGACATTTAATTCGACCAGGCTTGAATATTTTTTTATCTTTCCATAGTCAAACTAACTAATCACCTCACAACGATTTTTAAATAGCAAAGTAATATAGTAATAACGTAACCGTTGTTTGAATTAAATGTGTTATTGTGCTATTAAAATGTGAATAACTGTCAAGATCCTTTCAAAATTTTTTCTCGTTCATTTCCTAAAGTTTTGAGGGCGTCGAGTTCTTCATGAATTCTTGTTCGTGATATAACTTCTTTCCGAAGAAAATTAAAATAAGAGGGTTGCTAGATCATATGTTTAAAAGTGCGTCGGTATTGTTTGAAAGTTCCGTCCTGTTTTGTCCATTTTTTTAATCGTTTCAAACATAAATGAAATCAATTTCCTCTTAATGGGTTTAAGGTGAGAATGTATTTATATATTGATAGGATTATTCACGCCTCTGTTAAACTATGTTATTTGTATTACTGTGCTATTAAAATATAATTTAAAATTGTGTGGTGATAAGTGACCGTTAATCCACAATTATTCATAAATCTTGAGATGCGGGTGTGATGTTGAAGATCATGAGTAGAAACACTTTGGTTGAATATAAAAAAAAAATATATTTTGCATCGTGTAAATTCCCTTTTTTCCACATCCCACATGTATTTGTTACATTTAAACAATGTTTGTAAATCCCAGGCCCTGATGATGATCTCAGTAAAGATGGAAACGTTGGCACGATAAAGAAAATGTTTTTCTAAAACCTACGTCACATCTCAAGTCTCAATTATAGTTTAACAGTTGGTTGGTAGGAATCATTGGGTGAAATTTAATTCTGCCATTCTTGCTCACATTTTTGAACTTTCCATAGTTATAACTTATAACTTAATAACCTTACATACATATTTCCTCGTTATAATTTTCAAATAAGATATATATTAATAGGGTTTTTGTTGTGTTAAACTGTTTAACTAATCCTAGTTTGTGCTAAATTGTTATTATGCTATTGAAATATGAAAAAAATGTGATGATCCTTTTCAAGATTTTCTTCTCATAAATGTTTTGAGGATTTCCGGTGTTTTGATTAAAGAATACAATTAAAATCACAATTACTACAATGCTGTTTAAAAGCGTGTTAGTAGAAATCACTTTAGGAGTCTTATCACCGACTCGAATCTCAAGCCACCACGTTTAAGTCATAGAGTTATAAGCCGACATAAAATTGATCGGTGGAGTTATTTCAAAGTTGTCACCATTTTTGGGATTTTCGAGAAAAAAAAATGTCGGAAACATTCGGAAAGCGGAAAATTTGAGATACAAAATATTATTCTATCATTATCCCAGAACCGCATCCAGAACTATTTTAGTATACGATTCATTCAACTTTGTTTTTTGCTTAAAGAAATATATTTTAACCAACTTGCCAACCTGGAAATTAATCGCCCACAGATTGACTGTTTTTGCGTTTTTGTAAAGAAGATTTAAAGTAGGCAATAATTACGCCTAAGTAGATCAATTAAGCTTTCAAAACAGTAATTAAATTCAAAGATGTTATTAATTTAAACGCAGGACATCGTCAAGAGAAATAATATAACGAATCAAGCCGGACAAGAGTGAAAAGTCAACGATTTTAAATGGTGGTAATTCCACAATTCGCCCCAAATTTTCCTGAACAAATGTGTTTAAGGATCTGGAAATAAATTGGCTAAAACTAATCCGAATAGTTTTATAAACAAAAATGTGTTAAGCCTACTTTGAGAAAGGACTTTTTAGTTTTAATACGTAAATAAGAAAATAAATAGATGTAATCTCAATCAGTACCATCCTGCATAGTATATTTTTATCCTAAGTAAAAAAGAAATATAAAAAATGAAAATAGATTGATATATAAATCTTGAAATACATGCACAATAAAGGCAGAAAACCATATTTAAAAATATTGGTTAAATTAAAATGTTAAAAATTATTCTCGCCTCCTAGGGAAAGCAAGAACGGACATGAGTGGAAATTTCGACTGAGTAAAAAAAATTCCACGTCTTATCCTCCCCGTTCTTAGTTATTTCTTGAACAGTTAACAAATTTCCGTGGAGACTACAATCGAAGGAGGATTCGAGGTTAAATCTCGCCGGTTTTGACAGGCGCGAAGTAAGGAAAACCCAGAGACCCGAGGTCTTAAAATTAGTTAAAGCTGAACTCCGTTTGAACTTGATTGTCCCTTTAAGCTCGAATGCCTGAAGGCGCTTGGTGGGGATTGATACGGGCTTCGCCGCACCCTGTAATTCCAGTGCCGTCGTAAATGTACATTTTCACAATTCGCACATTGCAAAGTTGTAAATTACAATGCGCTTTCAAAAAAGTGGCATGATTTTCTCGAAAATTCGTTTTACATTAGCATATGGTATAGAGCGACCAAACATTATAATATTTTATAGTGTTCATCGTATTTATTTTATTCAGAAAATATTCTAACAAACTTAAAGATGACTAAATTGACGTAGTTAAGTTGCAAGTTTAAGAACAGTTTTAACAATATTTGCCCTTGTTTTTATGATTTTCTGGCCCTATTTTTGACATATCTAAATAACATCAACTCCACATTCCAAAATTCCAGTAATTTTTGTCGTCCGCTTGACCAATCCTTCAAATAATCGTCCAATGAATTATGGTTTTTAGTTGACATTAAAAAAAAGTCAGTGTCACGAGCGGGATTCGAACCCACGACCTTCGGCTAGATACGACGCTGCTCTAGCACTTAAGCAAGAGAGGCTAAGATCCAATCGGCAAATATGAAAAATGGCAAGAAAGGTGGGAAATTTCAAAAGGTGGGGTTGAGATGGGAAGTTAGTGCCCGAGTGGATCAAGTAGTGGGTTAGTCAATGTGGGTTCGAATCCCGCTCGTGAGACCGGCTTTTTTATCTCAACTAAAAACCTCAATTAATTTAAATATATTAAAAATGTAAAAATGACATTTATATTTCCAGGAGAAATGAGGGATGTTTGTGCTTTACCTTATTATTCCAGTCTTAAGATTAAAAGCTGGCAAAACTTTAAAACAAAATTGATAAAACTGATCACGAATGAACTATAAAACGTCTGGGTGAAAATAGAAAGATCTCAAAATCAGTTGCATTGATCGGCCCTTAATTTAAACCCTTTCTTTTCTTAAGATTGGTTATACCTCATTTACCGCGAAGGAGTAAAATCCTACAGCTAGAGATTGTCTTTAAGGGCGAATCGGTAGATTTTAGGGCCAAGAGACAATTCTCTTTGAAATATAGACGAAAGTAAAAAATTTTCTTTAGTCGAAATGTTAGAAAGTGGTATAAAAGCGTAGTAATGATTCTGGGATTTTTTTCAAAGAGATCTGGCGTTCATTTTAAGCAAATCTGATGCAGAAAGGATTGGAACATCTGCGAGGCGGGGGGGGGATTCATCTGCTGGAGGACGAAAACTGGATTTTCCTCCCAGTGCTATGTTATTACCTATTCACGTATTCGTACCGCCTTATGCCGGCAAAAAGGAATGATTTAAAAGTTTTTGTGATTTAGCGAAAAGAGGGCCGATGTGCTGGGAATTTATCAACAGCCGACGAAATAAAAGAAGGGGAATCTTCAATTGTAAAGACGTTTATCTGGTCTTTACTTTGATATTTTCTTTGAAAATGTGGTGATGTTATACGGGAAAAATGGGTCCTTACAGAGGGTGTCCGTTTTAGCTGGCCCGGCTGAATTTCTCTTGAAACAATGGCACTATGGCAAAAAAAAAATATATATATACATAATAAATAGTTTAGCATTTTTTATTCTAGTTTCAAAAGTTTACTTATTTTAAAGAAAAATGATAGAAGATAGCCACTCAATCCCTGTGGAAGTTGAAAATTTCAAATAAGACCAATACATCCCGAGACACATCATTTTAAATTTTTTTTTTTTTAATGTGGAAAGCAGTGGAGCAATCAAATTTATAAAACAGTCATCGAATGATAAATTAATTGCAAAAAGTAAAAAAAAATCATTTGGTTTGCTATTTATTAATCACATTTCAATTTCGATCTGCCTCAATTGCATAACGATGCAAAGATTTTATTTTTGTGACCATTCTTCACCGGTGCGTGATAGAATCGGGGGAGGGGGTGGATTGACAAACATTTTCTTACCTTTTGCCGCAGTTCTTCAACTGAAGTTGCCGGGTTACGCTTGCAAAAATGACAAAGTTATGGCAAAAAATTTGAAAAAAAGCATTTCGTTTGTTCCGTTGTTCATTCAAATAATTTGCTTCTTCACTAAAATAAACATTAACTGCCTTTATTGATTACATTCTGTCATTATTTATCAAACACAAAATATGAGAACAAATCATTTTATTCAAAATGAACCTAAGAGCACATTTTTACGATCAACTATGTGTCAATATGTACGACTGCTTTATTGATAGTGGTGATATCGGGCGTCCCGCAGTCGCGCTGTACTTCCAGGAACCCCGATTGCACCAGAGTAAAGCACTGATTGCTCGCAATATGCGGAGATACGGACCAGTTGCTGTTCCACCGCCAAGAAGCCGGCAATGTAATTTCGACGGGAATACGAATTCTCCCGAAAGGAAGGGTTTCAGGTTTTAAAAAAATTTAAAAATGTACCACGGACTTACAATTTTAAGCCGTACCGCTCTCTTCTCGTCCAAGGTCTTCGGGACTCTGATTATGACATACGTCTAACATTCCTTGCAAAAATGTCGATGTCGGAGGCCGAAGAAAACGTTCTTCCATTCATTCTACGGACTGATGGATCCAAGCTTCTAATGGCATACTAAAACGTTGGAATTTTCGAACGTAGGCAGAGGAAAATCCGAAAATTTCTCCTTGTCAACATCAGGTGGCTCACAATATCAATCTTTGGTGTGGACCTTTCGCAAATATATTAATTGGACCTGACTTCTACGAAAATAATTTCAACGGTGTTCAAATCCTCTATTTTTTGAGGGAGCACTATTTGATGATGTTGCTCTGCAACAACGGGGAAGAATGATGATTTTCAGCTTGAGAAGCAGGTGAGACGTTATTTGAATTGTCACTTCATGGATAGGTGAATAGGGCGTCATGGACCGACCACTTCAACCAATTTAACTCCACTTTACAATTTACTGCGGGTCCATTAAACAAAAAAAAAAACACAGTGTCTACGCCAATCATAACCCACCAACCTCAGTTGAAGGACTTGCGGCAAAGTATAGAAAATACTTGTCTCTCCGATTCCTCTGGCCATATTGCTTTGAGCACTTATGAAAATAGGTTAAAATAACAAATCTTCTAATCTTTATGCAAAGCAGACATGAAATGTGATTAATAAATAGCAAACCAAATGACATTTTGCCATAACTTATTCATTTGTTGACCAATCTTTTAAAAACGATTAAAATCTTTTAAAATGATGTGCCAGGATGTATAGGGTCATGAAATTATGAATTCGAACGGGGCCTGAGTTACCCCGCTTAATTTTTCTCCAAAAAAAGGTTAGGTATTAATAGAGTCATTGGTTCAAGGAAATTCAGCCGGACCATCTAAAAAGGACACCCTGTACAGGGTGAGCTTTGTCCGCTAACTCCGAGTAGTTTATAACTCCATACCGACTTTTTGCCTTAAACTGAATTATTTAATCTGATACTTGCTCTAAGTAAGTTCAGATTTTATTGGCAAAAATACCACATATATGACTTTTGGGGAATTTGAATTCGGTTTTCATTGCGCAAACCATTGCCTGAACCAATTTCAAATAACTTTTTAAAGGTTTATTTTCAGAGTTGTGATATTTGTCAACTTATTCTGTGGGGTTGGTCTATTTGGTCGTTATTGATCAGTAATCATATCGGTTGCCTATTTTCGCTGTTCTTTGTCGTTGATATATATTTTTATTCCTTTATTTGTTTCTTTTGTTTTCTACTGGTCGGAAACGTAAATATTTATGTGCATTTTATTAAATGATTGACTAATTTTAAACGATTCCGTCCTAGATTATGTAAACATTCCAATTATACATATTTACAAATAAAAACATAAACCATAGGCTTTCATAAACAAACTATGTTTTTCCCTCTTTAATAAGGAAAACGCTCTTTATAACAATAATTATTTTAAAAATTAATTACATTCATTAATAGGTACTAAAACGGAAGAATCATCTTTCTCGTTAAAATTCCCATTAGTCACAGACTCTCGTTGGCGATGTTATATGATTCATCTGGAAGTTATAATGAAATTAAACTATGTAATTTCAATAAGAGCAAATTAGATACGATTTTCTTTATAACTGGATACGCTTTTTATGACTAATAACTTTATATTCACTGTCGATCAGTAAAAATCAATTACAATAGTATTGAAAAAAGACGGCAAGGAAAGAATCATTTCAAAAATAGTTATAATGATAAGATATTATTCAAAAAAAGAATCGAAGGGTATTCTGATTTATATCCCTCAAAAATAAATTTATTGAAGATTAATTCAAAATTGAACGAACTATGTTCTACGCAACGCGCACGTTATTATTTTCGAATGAATAAACAAAACATTACATTTATTCAAGTTATTCCTTCATATTTGCATTCCGTATTATTTATTATTGTAAATTTAACAAAAAAAATTATTATTGAGTAATTAGTAAGTACTGTACACATGCTCAATGAGCGATCTAGTGGTTCCCTCGGGAAATGGGGTAGGGACGCTCGTTCAATGTTCAGACCACTCTGCTGGTTTATGCTCAGATCAGATTATAAATATAAGTTCGTGTTATAAATGCGCGTGTTAGTTCGTTTATCATGTCGTGTATGTGGTGTTGGTGTGTTTGTGTTTTTGTGTAAAATGGTTAGTTGACATGTATTTACACAGATGTGTATGTCCGCGTGTCGTTCTTACGGTCCAGCATTAATCTGGATCTGGAGCTGCGTCCAAATTGGACAAAGGTTGTTTGGCCGAGGTAAAATTACTGGTTATGCCATCTGGTCCTTGTTACCAAAATAATCCTAAAGTCGAAGAAAGAAAAGAATTAAAGAGGCGGTAGTCCAGTAGTGCCCTCATTTGCTCCTGTAGATCGCAGCCAATCACTACGTGTTCCCAAGTTTGGGGTACCGCAGCATTTCAGGAGCAGGTGTCATTCTCCTTGAGGTTGAAGCGTTTCAGGTGTACATCATTTTTTCCATACCCATTTAAGACCTGGGTAAGTTTGTAGGAGTAGGTGAAGACTAAAGCCGGGAACACACATACCTGAGGCAAATCCAAAATCCAATTTTCCATAAGATTGTATTTCCCCGTGCAGATCTGTCCGATGCCATACGTAACCCTACTCTACGCTACACTATCCCCCTGTCAAGCTTTTCGCATCGAGTACGGTCGAAGACAAAAGAACCAGACACTCATATTTTTATTCAAACTAGATGTATTATTGTCGTTATATTAATTACTACTTACTTATTTTAATTTAAACCAAATTAACCGAGATCAAAAATTTATTCTTTTAAAAAAATTAATTTTATTGATTTAGTAGAAAATTGATCAAAACACTGGAATACCACTTTTGATATAATGAATTTAATTAACAATTTATTACATGGCTTTGCTCAAAATAATGCATTAAGAACAACAGAAGAGTTGCGATTGCGATACTGATTTGTGATATAAGCTGTGTGACTGTGCTTAGCGTGCGCTTGACGTCGCATAGATGTACACACCCTACCGAAAGTGACAAGGCGTTGGTAACTGTATTTCCGGCTTTAACCCGGTTCGCATTACGAGAAACGATGGTTCTTGATTATTGTTTAGGAGGGCGGAAGCATTACAAGTCATTATATGACTAAGCCTCGAGCGCAATCTATCCTGCCATGCAGAGAGGGCTGAACGTCCAACCAAGTACGCGTTGGTTTCGTAGACGTAGGGTTGAACCATTTTACAACACTTATTATTATTATTATTATTACTATGCCAGAATTCATGTCCAGAACCGCTAGCATAGCAACAGTCGGACACCCTACATGGTCCCCTCAACATGGACTATTCTGCTTCTATGGTTACAGCTGACTTTGAGCTTTTAATACGCCTCCAAAGACTCGATAGTTGTATGCCATTTACATTTGCTAGATTTAGCTTTTCTTTGACAGTCAGTAGACACCTAGGCCTTCATCGTACAATATGAACCGCTGTTTCATATTCTGCTTGGCAGAAGAATAGTTTTTTCAACACTTATTATTATATTTTTATTACCGCGATGGACTATGATAGAATTCATATCCAGAACCGATACCATGGCATAGTAAATCGGACGCCCTTAACCATTTGATCAACAAGGTCCACTCAACAAGGACTATTCTGCTCCTATGGTTATAGCTAACTTTGGGCTTTTAGTACGCCTCCATAGTTGTATGCCAGTTACATTTGCTGGATTTAACTTTCTGCTATTCACAATACTTTCATAGCCCGACCCAATGTTTTGCGATTTTATCTTAACTGAAAATTATCCATTTTCGCAAATGACGATACCTTAGAAAAGACTTTTATACTTTAGGTTTACTCTAGATAAAGCATGAGATGAAAGTACAGTGGAGAATGATCCAACAGCTCTTGGGTACCAATGACAATTGAATTTTCTGGTTGACTTATGATGAACTCGGTATGGCTTTATTTTTTTTAAAGCTGATAGTTTGACTAAACAACCAAACTAAAGAAACAACAGACATTTAAAATTTTGATTTTGTTCTAGGGGTGTTTTGTATATATAGTAGCTTGATCGTTTCGGGTCATTTTGCTCCGCCTATCTGCGCTGTTTTGCTTTATCTGACGAATGTAGACCGGCTTCTTTATAAAAACGTGTTTGAAACTCTTTAAAGTATGGATTTAATTAGCTGCTGACCTTTCCAAAAGGTCGTGAGAGTTCCTCTCGAGGTCTGCGAGTTGATAAGCCAAGAGATCGGTAGTTCCCGATCATTCAGGTGAGCCCCTCCTCGCATTTTTGGTCGGTCAGACACGTTTCAACTTTTCACCATCTTCATTGATGAGGTATTACATGATTTATTTTGGTTGAGTTTCTATTCTAGAAACGTTAGTGAGAGATGATTAACTGTGGGGTTTTGATTAAAGGGTTTATTTTGTTGGTTTGTGTGCGTGTGTTACTAGGTTTTTCTTGATTATGTATTTTGTCCGTCTTTTTTTATGGTTCGTGATGTTTCTTCGATATTTTTCCCTGGTATATTCAAATTGAGTTTGTTTTCTTTAAAGCAGTTTTATCTGTTGTTATGACTTTCTTTCAGTTTATTATATTGATTAGTTAATTGTCTCTCTTAAGAATGGTTCGTGACATTGCCTTTTTTTTAGGCGACCTTTGTTTTTCTACGCGTGTTTTTTTAAAACTTATTTATTGATTGTGTCTGTTTTTGTTTATTTGTATTTTTCAATGTTTAGGCTGTACATCGAACAAGTATTTCGGTTGTATATGTACATAGGGGAGCGAGGTTTGGCACATCTACACTATGCTGCGGCTGTAACACCCATCTGTCGTATGCGGAGGTGCGTCAGCTCTCATCTTGAGAATCAAAACGGGACGGCCGAGTAGAATGCGGGAACCTAATGTACGTCAAACATCTACAGGACACCTTCCATGTGGACCCAGGCAAAGTCCGACCATGAACCCTGGAGGCAATTTCCCCATTACCATTCATTACTTTCCTCATTTTCCTATCTCTTCCTTATCCTCCTTTGGCAGAGGCTTCCTGTGTTACTTACTCCTCAGGCAAAGGGTGCATCAGTAGGAGGTTCGTACGAACTCCCGGGTAGGTGATCAGTCCCACCTTAAAAGTAACACTGAAACACGGGAGTAGAGTATCCAAGCGGCTGTACTATATGAGGTTGGACCCGTGGTGGACGTGGTTTTCAAAAACAATTTGTACCTTAGCTGGACGGTAACGGCCAACCGGAACAACCAATAGAGTGTCTTCTCTATCCCTCCGGGGGTGGTGAAAGGCACATGTGTGCCCTTTCTGAACTTTGTTAGCATTGCACCACCTCGCTCGCCAAAGAATGTGACAAGTACATGCATGTAAAATCTTCCCTTTGAGAACACTGGGAGTCTGAGAAGTCCTCTCGGGGATAAATCCGGTCGTTAAAGATCCTCATGGGTCCCAACACCCATGAGTAAAGATGGGAACAAATGTACATCAAACATTTCGTTGCTGCCATTTTGTGTCAGTATGGGTGGTTTCAGTCAGATTGTATAATCTTGCCTGCCGCTATTGGTTTTGTGTATATGATAAAAAAGAGTTGATATTAATAATAGGCCAAGGTTGTTTATGCTGTTGAGCGCCTTGTAGACATTATGTGGTGTTTGTAATCATTATTTGTCAAATTGTAATTTTTCCTGTTGTAATACGATTTAGAGGATTGAGATAGAAATATGTGAAGTCGATAAATATTCAAAGTTTTATTTCAAATTGTATTTCAATTGGTATTTATTAGGTTGGATGGTTTTGAATTTTATCAGATATATCAAATTGAAAGGCCTTACTTTGTTCATTATATTGAAATTATTATGATTTTTTTAATAATAACAAACGTTATAAAGCGAATGATTCCTGTTGTTAACAAGTTATCAGTTGTTTACCGAAACCGGAGAATTCAAGAGGAATCCTTCCACAGAGGAAGGACATAATGAGTTTGCCATCTAAACTAATTGCATGTTCTATTTAATTGCGACTTTTCTGGGTCTACCCTGTTATTTTACAACCCCTTCTGACCCTACATCGTTAATAAGTGTTAATTGCTAAGTTGTAATTAGCTTCGGGGTTTTTCGGAAAATTTAAAATTATTATGTATTGCACACTTTATAAATATTAACCTCTGTGGTTGAGAGAAAAAAGGAAGCGTCACGCGCGGGGTTCGAACACTCGACCTTCGGCTAAAAGCGCCGCTGCTCTACCTCTTGAGCTATCGTGACTTCGATCCTCTCGGACACCAACTCTCCATCTCAACCTACAACTATTAGTACTTAACTATTCTCGTACAGCGATTTCGGTTCTCTTTTTTAAAAAGGTTTTTGAATTGAAAATAATTGCACACTTTAATAATATACTGAGGTCACTTAGCCAGTGTGCAATTGTGCCTTATCATAAGCCCTTTTATGACGTCGATAATGGCATTGATGGATGATTGTGAAAATCGAGCTTGACTTTTATCAATTAAAAGTTAAAATTGTTCGTGCCGTGCTATCAGAGGTTTGGGGGTCATGTTCAGGAATAAAACGCCCATTATAGACATGGGATTGATTATTCTAATGGAACAATTTTTGGTAATAGTAGGTCCAAAAATATTAGACGCGTGTCGGAACAGTTTTGCCAATGGACAAAAGGAGAGGTGAAAAAATTATTTTGTGTAATTTAAATGTGTACTGTTTTGTTGTTGTTTTTGGATAATATTTTCTGTTTTTATTGTGCATATATTTCAAGGTTATTACACAGGGTGTTCGGCTACTCGTGTTACAAACTTTGCCAGTAGATTCTACATTCAAAATGTAACCAAAACTTCCTAATTGACTATAGTAAAAAAAACCTATAATACATAAGTTATAGACATTAGGTACTGTTTAGGTAGATGGGTAGTAACAATGCTAAGAACTCCCTCCATAAATAATTAACTTGTTATATTATAAATCTAGTAGAAGGAATTTCTGGTTTAGCCTCTAACGAGAGTGCACCGTTAAATATTAGTTAAACTGTATTTGCAGTTTCAAATCAAATTTAAAAAAAAGGGAATCTTTAGTTGAAATTATTTAATTTATATACGAAAACACCATGAATGGACGCGGTGGGTTTACAGTAAATCGTTTCATCCTCAGTCACTCGTAAACAAAACTTGAACCGAAACTAATAACAGTGCGTTCTAAAGAGCACGAGGAGCCATTATAATTTAATTACTACTTTTGGATTTTAAATTGATAGAAGGTACAACGGTAAATGTATTCCGAAGAGACGGGCGAAAAATAAGACACGGAGACGGAAAACAGAAAGGAGAGCGACCTTCGTTTTTAAAGAGGAATTCCTTCCTTCTTGACCCACATTCATGGAATAATTGTATATTTTTATTTTTGTTGAAGCTTGGTTCAACGACCAACCTTCAAACCAGGCGACGTAGGCGATACAGGCAATTTTTGAGATATGCGCGCAAACGTTTATCGTGTAGAATACACAAAATGTGTGCAACATATTAAGACACAATAAATTGGATGTACGGCATTTTGTGATTTTCCTGCGAAATATGTGCTAATTTATTCAGACGGATGGTGAGGGAGATCTACGATGATGTTTTTTTTTTTTTTTTACTAAAGATAAGTAAAAATATCACGTTGAAAAATGGCAAAAAGGAGGGAAAATCCGAAAGGTTGGGTTGAGATGGGAAGTTATTGTCCCAGCGGATCGAAGTCAGGAAGTGTCAAGTGGGCCAATAAGCCGGAGGCGTATTTAGCCGAGGGTCGAAGGTTCGAATCCCGCTCGTGACACATTTTTTTATCACAAACAATACCATACATAAAGATTTGTTAAATGTGCATCGGAAGGAATCATAGGGTAAAATTAAGTTTATAAAGTATTTTATACTGATGGGTCTAAAAATGAAATTGGGGTAGGGTGTGGGATATTTTCAGATGAGTATCGGTTGGCCCTTATATCTTAAAAATTCACAAATATCTCTATGAATTCAGAACACTCAACAAAAATGTGGTATTTGTTTGGGTCATTTCGGCATTTCTGGAAATGAAAAAGCTGATCAGCAGGCAAGAAACGCTGCAAACCATCCGCAAAGAGCAGATCAATTTCTTCTCCGTCCAGATGATATAATATAAAAACATTATCAGACGAAAGTGGGTGGCAAGATGGAATGCCTGTAGAGATAGTATGAAAGAAATTAAGCCAGCTGTGCATAAATGGCCAAATGAAGAGTTTGAAAGAAAAGAACTTGTAATTCTCTCTGGATTGCGAATAGGTCATACCAGGTTAATCCATAATAGACTTTTAATAGGCAACAACCTTCCAACTTGTCCTCGATGTACGGGAAGTGGAGAACGCATCATTTTGACAGTAAAACATATTTTGGTCGACTGCCCCACTTAACAACCCTTTAGGCAGAGGCTCAACCTTTCGAGAGATTTACAGGAGTTACTGGGTCCCCAGTGTTTCTTTCGAAGAGCGCTTTTCAGTTTTCTCAAATTTATTGGAATTTATAATGAGATTTAGGCCTTTTCCACAAATTATTTTACCACTGAATGCCTGCTAATGTCTGCATAAGAGTTGTGCGTGCATGATTTCTTTTTTCAGAAGTTTTCGAGGGTGCCGGAGCGGAAAAATAAAATTGAAGACAATAAAAATTGCGGGGTAATGCACTGCAATTAAAATAAGAAAAATAGCTCCTAAAAAAAAATGTTATTGTGTTTTGTTTCTTTTTATTGTTATGTAGAATACAGAATAGAATCAATAGATGACTATACAAAATAAAATACTATTATATAAACGAACCATAAAGCCCATGTGGATATATGGTATACAACTATGGGGTTGCACCAAATATAGCAATATTAAACTCATACAAACACTCCAAAATAAAATCCTACGTAACGTGGTCAATGCACCTTGGTACATAAGGATTAAGGACTTACATAGATATCTTAAGATAGGAAGGAAATACGACGATTTGCCGCCAAACACCAGGCTCACCGCAGCCAGCACGAGAACGTGTAGGCGACCAAACTCTTACATAACGGAAACATGGTCAGAAGATTAAAACGAACAAAGCCATATGAACTTGTGTAGATAAAAGTGAATAGTGAATAGTGAAATGTAAATCTTATTGTACCAATGGGTTTATAAGAATGTAAATATTTACTTATTCTATAATATTATTGTAAAATTGATGGTTGGTCTATTTAGACCGGTTTTAATTAAAAATAAATAAAAAAATAAAAAATTTAAAAAATGTAGACTTAGTTATCATACTTGAATGGAAGAATAAAAGGATAAAGATGAGCCTATAATCACACTGAGACTGTTCCTAGTCTGACTCCATTATTATTATTATTATTATCATTAGCCGTACAAGCATATGGGGAAATTTTAATTTATGTAAAAAAAACTCACAATTTTAATTTAAAAAAAGAAAGAAATTTTATAACTTTATTAAATTTACTGTAATTTGGCCTTCCGAATTAAGAATTTGAAAAAGAAAATCAAACCTCGTGTGGCAATAGGATAAATTAGATTATGACTGAATGTTCGGAGTCAGAGCTTTATAGCACTCGGAAGAGATATAGCTAACCTAAAATAGAATGTTTGGATGTCAGGGCGTGAAATGACCTTAGCCGTTAAAACGCCCTTAAAAATTAATAATAATAACTACTTTTTTTTATCTTTTCTTAATAAATCTAACGTTGTCCTTTTTTTTAAAGGAACTAAATATTTATATAATACTGTGGTATTCATTCATCGGTTGGTTTGTATTGAATGTCTAAATGTGCTAGTAAAATGCATAGTGAATCCTTTCTAAATATTCGTTCTCCTAGATGTAAAAAAAAAAAAAATTAGGGGAAGGTTGTTCAAAATCTTCGAGAGATTTATGTGTTATTGTATTTGATTAATTTCTTTAATGATAAAATTATACATAAAGACGGAATTACTGTGATTATCTGTGCCTCGATGAAAATGGTCGAAATGAAACATAATTTCATCCTGCTTTGACAATATTTTCGATCTTTCCTTTTTCAATCTAACTTCTTTCCTCCTTCTGTTCTTTCAAGTAACTAACTATTTATATACAGATACTAGTCGTGATGTCGTATTCCGTGAATTGTATTATTTTACTAGTGAAATATTTATAAACGAGATTAACAAGATTTTTTTTAAATCAAAAATTTCCAAGCGTGTTGAGGAAAGATATTCTTAGATTTTCTAGTGTTTTATGATGTCTTGTTCGTCATTAATTATTTCTTATGAGGCAAGTAAGTAAACAGGCAGACCAGGAGCACTACACGCATAAATATGCCTGGTGGAAATTGTTCGGTGGTATTAAATTTAATCTTCTTTTGACCCCTTTTTTATTTTTCCTTTAGTCTAACTTCTGTCCACTTCATAATTTTTAAGTAACAAAGTAATTATATATTAATAGGAAGTTAATGCAGCCATTTGGATCTATTAAATGTGTTTTTAAAGTACGAGTAAATGTGACCGTCATTTTTAGATTTTCTTCTTCTAATAGTTTTAAGGTTTTGAAGAAGGTTATTCATAGATTTTTGAATGTTTTATGAGTTCTTGTTCATGATTAAATAATTCCTTCCTAATGATAATAAAAATGACAGGGTTCCAAGATTATCTATTTAAAAGTTCTTTGGTAGAAATCGTTGCCGAAATTTCATCTTGCGTTGTTCAACTTGGCTTGTTGTGCTGTCAAAATACGAATAAAGTAGCCAGCCCTTCCAGACCTTTTTCCTTCATGTTTTAAGTTGTGCAAGCAGGTTATTTTTCAAGTGCTTTGTGCCGTCTTGTTTGTTATTCTTTTATTTTTAATGATGAATACAATTGACTTTCCTCCGTAACTAGTTCATGCGTACAAGAGTGGCCTTGTGTCTATGACCCACGGGAAACTTCATAGTGCATTAGAAACTAATAAAATAATGGCACAAACATAACCTCTGTAAATCAATTAAAACAGAAGCTAAAGAAAAGAAAATATCGGAGGACTTATTTCATGATAAGACGTTTTACACCAAAAAGCCAATTTTCATTCTTTTTTTTTTGTTCATTTTGCATTTTGTATCGAAAAATACAGTGGTTCACTGGCTTAATTCTAGTTCCAATCTACCCAGCAGGTCGTTTTACATCGAAAAAGACAAATTTTTCTGTATTTTTTGCATTTTTTTAATCGAAAACTCCATGGTTTAACGGGTTGATTCTTGTCATTCAGCAGGTTGTTTTACACCAAAAAACCAATTTTCTTTCTCTTTTTTTGTTCATTTTGCATTTTGTATCGAAAAATACGTGGTTCACTGGCTTAATTCTTGTTCCAATCTACCCAGCAGGTCGTTATAAAAATATTCATTCGTGCAAATCAATTTCCATATTTGGTTCATATGTAACGTTACCGGTTTTATTCATAACCTATGTTGATTTTATATCCTCTTTTTTGTCCAGATTTTTTGGTCATTTTTTATTTCTTTGCAATTTATAAATTTTCGTTGTAAGTTGTGTAAGTTAATTTTCATGTTACGTGCCTTAATAATTATTTCTATAACTTTTAGTAGCAACTTATGTTTATATTAAGTCGCTATGCATATATTCTTTTTTCTTTGTGAACTGACTCCCGTCAGACGGACTTAGTCTGTGTGTGTCCTTTCTCATCTATAGAAATTATCTCTTGCCTGAGCATAGCATTTAAAATTTTAAAAATTTATTTCTCTAATATAAGTTGTTTCAAGTGTTGCCTATTTCTCCCTCTAAAGGTTGAAGTGTTGAACTTATGGCTTTTCACCTTGAAAAAAGCCTATTCAAAATAGATAAACAAAGACAACGCCTCTTTGTTTATGTAGAGCGTGCAGCTTTCCGCCGTTAGTTATTGTTGTGAGTCAGAGTTATTTTTATAACTAGAAGTAAATTAGCATTTGCCCGGTAACGCTTTGTCAATACAGGACGTACTCCGAGGGTCGACTTGTGCGTAGGGCTTAACTTACGCAATAAAATATGCCGTGCGAATCGGGTTTTACTGCGACCCATCTGGAACAAAGCCAGGGCGGATCCCTTGTGAAAAACGGGCTCGGCCACCGTTGCTCTGAGCAATAAAATCTTTGTAGCATACCCCGTACACGGACGGACAAGTGGTCATGATCGATTTCCAGTTTCACATCGGCATGTCGGAACCACAAGGTGAATCTGGGTAAAACCTACAATAAGGTATGGGTTGAGATAAAAAGTAAGTGCCACGAGCGGGATTCGAACCCACGAACTTCGGCTAAATACACCGCCATTCTACCTCTTGAACCATCGTGGCAATTGCAAATGGCAAAAAGGAGAGAAAATCCGAACGGTTGTAAGTTGCGATGGGACGCTAGTGTTCGAGTGGATCCAAGTCACGATAACTCATATGTTAGAGCTGCGGCGTATTTAGCCGAGGGTCGTGGGTTCGAATCCCGCTTGTGAGACTGACTTTTTTATCTCAACCAAACCTTACATTTAATTCATTATTATTTTCAAAAGTCACCCCTATTTTACATTTTTACCCTGATTCGCCTTGTGGTTCGGCTCCGATATGCAGTAGTGAAGCTGGAATCGATTGATAATTGAAAAATGTTTGGTCAATCGGACCACGAAAGCTAATGAATGAGAATAATAATAAAAACTAAATATGATATTTATAACTATTTCAAACAACGCAGGGTTTGGACTTCAAGCTTATGACTTTTTATGAAGTCTGAATAGGACATAGACAACGCCCATACACTGGCCAAATCCACAAAAATTGATTGAACCAGCTACACTATGCTTATACCCCAGACTTAAGTATATATACTCTTTTAAGAACAGACATTTCAAATTAGTGACTTTGGAGTTCGTGAAATCATCACAAATTCTCGTGGAAAAAAATAACAAATACAATCACATATATTTTTAACATGAGAATGGTTATTAATACATTATTAGTACAAACCATTTATTGGTTCAAAAAATGTAGTTCTTTCAATTAATTAACCTTTTCATGTAAGGTCTTGGTTGAGATAAAAAAAGCCAGTGTCACGAGGGGGATTCGAACCCATGTCCTTCAGCTAAATATGCGTCTGCCCTTACCACTTGACACGTGACATCGACCATCTCGGACACCAACTCTCCATCTCAACCTACAACTATTAGTATTAGCACTATTAGTAGTAATTATTAGTATACTTTATAAATTTCACAAGTGTTTTGAAAACTAATTATTTTAGCAACAACCTGGTTATAACCCTGACTAAAATATAGTTCACTACTTCAAGGGCAGCACTTCAAAATTTCTTGGCTAAATGTGAGCGGATTTTTCATTTAGATACCAAAGTGAATGAAATCATTATAAATTACTTGTTGAAAATACAGGACAAATAATCACTTATATTTTTAAAAGTAAGGTCGGATATTGGCATATTTATATAGAAGTTTAAAAGTTATTTGGACTGGCTGCGCCCTGCTTATTTTCCTAACTAGGTATTCGGATAGGTATAAAAGAGGTGGAATCTCGACCTGAATAGATTTAGCCTATATTTTTATAATTCACTAGTTCTTAATGAAGGATCTTGCTTGAGGCTTTTCCTCTCCTAGTTGCAAGGATCTACTTAGATCTTAACGAAAACAAAAACGTGTTCTGCGATCATCCCTTTTTCCCTGGCAGTATGTACTGTTTGAACTTCCAAAATGTCCTTCTTACCCGGCAGTGCGCGCTCAAGAGTCAATGCGGAATCTTGGTTCTGTTGGGGTTACCTGAATATAATCCCTTTGTAAATCTTGCGAATAGCTCTTCTATGAATATCTTCACTCATGCCTGGAGTGTTGTTCCACCAGGTTTCACCAGTGGAAATTCATATTGCTCGTTTTATGGCCGACATGTCAATTTCGCAGGGTTCGCAACAGCAGAGGTCATATAAACCCTCAGTTTCTATGATTTCAGACTGGAAAACTGTATATTATTTACCTAAGTTTAAAGTCTATTCGGTCTTCCGATTCATCTCGATGACTCCGGATACATTTATCCGTTTATGGCCAATACACCAGCAGGAATTGGCTTTCAGAGGAATTCTTTTGGCCCACTCTCTAGCATGAGTACCTTGTACTAGTAGTAAAGATCTGCCTTTATCTCCACTCAGAGCTTCCATGTGCCATTTAATAGCCCGATCGCCTTAGCCTGCATGACTGACCCTTTTTTAATGGCGGCTCTTTAATAAATTTTCTAGATATAGGAAAATATTTTGATCTTTTATTAAATTTTTATTAAAATTTAATATAGTATCATCAATTCCTGTAGAAAATAATTAAAATTCCTGTATTTTATTTTTCAATGGTTTATGACGTTTTCAAGCGTAATGACGAATGTCGACGAAAAATTTTGACCACTTGGCCTTTCTTATTTACAAAACTGCGAAAAAAATTTGGAGCAAATGTTTGCTCTGAGTCAATTTACTTTAAGACACTGATAAATAATCGATCAATTTTAGTAAAACATTATTTTAGTCAATATTTATGCTTTGTTGAAACTAGAATTTATCCTTTTTAATGTTTCATATACCGATATGGTATGTAATTATTACACTCTGAGCCACTGTTCCTGGCTGTTTGGCCTGGTGGGGGGGGGTCGTCTAAATTTAAATTGGCACAGGGAACCCTGGAAGACCTTGGCTTTTCATTATTTTCCGCTTGCTAAAAATAAATTCGTCCCAGCTCCGAGCCTGGTGCCATTTGGGCCCCCTAAAGGGCCGCCGAGGCCCTGATTTAATTGAAATTCCTCGTCGCGAGAAGAAATCTAATTATAATATTAACTTTTGGGACACGATATCAAAATTCTTGTAATAAAGGAACCGCTAACAAAAATGACAATAAACCATCAGTTATCAGAAAATGGAGCTTTCCAGGCATACAAATATTCATATTTTGGGAATAATTACTTCAATGAACAATCGGTTGTATTGAAATATTACTATGATTAAAATTTTTGATCGAAGGAAAGCAGAACTTGGTATCGGTCAGTTGTCCCTCAACGATATCACACCTCGGCTATATATCAAATTATCAACTGAAAAGTTCAGGAATCGTACTACTCAACTCTACCTCAAACATCTCAAAACGCGCCAAAGCCTGGACAACCTGAAATCATCAGCAGTTGTGAGAATCAACTATACTGTAACTGTATCAACTGTACAGATCACGATCTCAAAATTCCAGGACTGGTGTTACACAATTATTTTAAAAAAACCATCATCTACTTTCTCAGCGACCTGAAAACTCCAGCAATTGTGCTGAGAAACTACCTTAAATTAATTAACTACTAAGACGTATTTTTATAAACTGCTGATCAACGTTACGAAAACCTCAAAACCTTTTATAATCAGCTTAAGACCTCAGTAATTTCATAATTCAGCCATTTATTTGACCAGCTACATCTCTGTTACGTGAAATCTTCAGAAAATCACAACTGAACGATTGTAATGTATCGATTCTTGAAGTAATCAACAACCTCTGAACGATGTCAAAGTCCCAGCATCCATATTAATCAATTAACCACGACGATCTGAAAACCTCAGCACTTGTGCTTAGAAACTACATCTGATCTCAAACTTTCATCAATTGTATTAATCAAAGACATTTGAAGTATATGAAAATCTCCGGACTTTTATTAACAACTCTCCTCAAAAAATCTACTGTTTGTCTTCATTCTCAAGCTGCCTTTTTTCCTTTATCTTGAAGACGCCAGTTCTCCAGATTCATGACCCAAAAATTACCTCACTTGATCGATTCCTTGGATCTCTGCCTGGAAATCACTCTGCCTGCGAAATATGATATTGACTTCTCCCTAACATTAGAAAATGTCACTAACTGGAGGACCCAATTTTCGATTCTCTTGACTTGAATTAATTGTCAACACCACAGTGAATTTGCTGATCGTGTCGTGAGCTCGGCGCACCTTTCATTATGTAAAGAGTTTAGCGAGTTTAGCCTCGAGCGTTGTTAGACCTGAAGAAGCCAAATTTTTAAGATTACTCTTTGGTTGAACTACGTTGGCTTTTTAAAATGCGCTGCGAGGTGTTTCAGCTGAACTCGGCCGTGTGGTGAGCACGGCTTCTGTTCTCTTTGCAATTCGCATGTCCTCGAACCAGTTTTTTTATTTCTTGGCAGAGTGGTTCGATTCTGGGTGAGATCCGTTTGCCAAGGGATGAACTTCTGGGTTATTTGGAGGCTCCAAGATCTAGGCTTTAATTGGAGGCTTAGTTCTACAGACATGAGCTGACAGAAGAATTTGATTTTTGATTTCATTACCTGAAGTGATATATATATGAAATAACTTCATTCTGATCAATTAAATTGCTGAAACTTTGATTTTTTGAGTAGAATGAATAAACACTTTTTTTTCAAAATAAAAACCAAAATACAAAAGAGAGAAGAATAACAACAGTAAATAGACAAACGATCGAAAAATCTATCTGCCGTAGATCGACGTGTTAAAACAATGAAAAATTCTGAATGCATTTTAAACAATTGACAAACAACAGTTTTTATTCATTCTACTCAAAAAATCGAAGTCCCAACAACTTAATTGATCAGCTACATCTTAGCTGTCTCAGGACTTTTAATACTTCACTACAAACCTCGGCAATTTTATTGATATATTAAATCTCAACAACATCAAGGTCTCAGCAATTTAATTGATCAACACCTTAGTTGTCTGAAGGCTCAGCACTAATCTCAGAAATTACAGCCCAATGCAGTCTCACAACTTGTATTAATCTCGACGATGTGAAAGCCTCAAAGTTATTGAAGTTATGGTACCGTCTTCCAGAATCCAGAGTCAGCAAACTTCACTTCTATATAAATAGGGCTCAGGCGCTAGGGCCGACAGTCTTCCGTTAGTCTTCTATTAGTCTTACTCTTCGTCTTATACTAGACGCAGTGTTATGCTAGTTGTTGGCCGGTATACTTGTTGTATAAAATTGTATTCGTTATTATAAATAAAGTTTTTTTTTTACTTTTATTATAACGGATTACATAACTTTGATTATCTAAAGTTCATCTCATTCAGTCTTTCAACGTTCATATTTCTCGATTTTTCCACGATTAGATTGATTAGCTTTAATTTAACCACACACACTTCCAAATATTACTTTTAGACGACACGAGTCAATGTACAAAGCGCTGACAGACTTGAAACGATGAATATGCAAATAGTAATGAAAGAGAAAACCTACGCACTGATATTCTAGAAGACTACAGAAATTTTTTTCTCGCAATATTGTCAGGTAACGCGTAGTGATCTTTTGAATTCCAAGAAGGCAAATACCAACAATGCACCAATATTAAATCATCAGCAGTTTTGAAAATAAGAATTTGTTTATTCAGTGAATACTTTTTACGTTGTGTATCTCATACAAACAAAGTGAGATTTTAAAAGATAATAATTGTAGGAACTGTTTTGAAAGTTTGTTTAAAAAGAAATAAATCAAGTTTGACACCCCGAAGATAACATTAAGTTTGTTTACGCTTAAACGTTTTATAACAGAACACAGTCCATTATTCTATTGACGATTCCATCCAAAAACTTTTTTTTTGCCAATTTGACAAAGACACAAAGTCCCGACTTGGGAAAAGCAAACCCAATTGTTAGTGTAGTTGTTCTCAAATGAAATATGGTTCATGATTCTTGTATGTCAGGGTTCTTTGCTCGACAAGGGATTATTCAAGCAGTTTTAATGATATTCCACTGTGCTCTCCATTGTTATTTAGGTCGGGGGTCGACGGCCCGGGACTTTCTTGGGGTAAATTAAATTACATAATTACTTTTATAATAGCTATTTTAAAAAAATTCAACCCTTTACTGAAACGGGCATATTGAACGCATAAGGTCGATTTTGAAAGTCAGCGAAATCAAATACTAGATTTAAGAAAAAGCGTAGAATTCTATTAGTCACTTATTGCGAATGTGAGCCGTTGCAGACGTGTCATAATCGCTGAAAAAGTCACGTATCTCAGACCGAATCGTACGAAATCTATTTCCTGACTTTTTATGCTCACCAATTCTCTATACAGCTCTACTATTATTTTATTATTACCAATCACTAAAGTAGAAAAACTGTACAGTCGTGTTTTCAAATAAGTCGAATTTTATTAACAATGTTAAGGTTATTGTTTCATGGCTACTTATGATACTTGTCTGTTTATCTTCGCTGATTTTGGTTGGTTCAGTGCGTTTCAGCATTTCGCCATCTTTAGTGTGAATTCATTTCACAAATTACCGAAATACTGAAGATGGCGTAATGCCAAAACGCGTCTGAACCAAAAATCAGCACAGGAAGACCAAAATGACTGGAAACAATCAAACAATAGGTTTATCATCCCGCAGGCGATAGGAGGCAGTCCAATCAACATCATTCCACAATCCAATTTCTGAGTCGTCGGCACCGTCTCCGTTCTAGAGAACAAGAGTTTGGATGTAGCAAAGGCTATTGATATGGTCTGGCGCCCATGCATAATTTATGAACTTAAATGCTTCCCGATCACTCCTTACTACATTATTCTCTAACCGACCATTGCTTCAGAATGAGGTGTGACAAGAGCTTTCGGAATCAGAACAAAACAAGCCGGGCTTCGCACAAGGGAGCATTCTTGGTCCTATCCAGTATATCCTCACCACCTACCCTCGCTTATATTGATACGATACCAATATTGTAACCTCTACCTAGAATCCAACCCAAATTACCAGCAAAATCTAAGGACATCCTGGCCTTATCGAAGACTTGCTTATCGATGCCGATTTACATGCAAGTCAAATCCTAGTCAGTAAAAGGAAGACACTAACACCCAACGACGTAACAGAAATCTTTGACAACAAGAAAGACTTCTAGGACCGAAATCCGTGTAGAACGTGAACAGTAAACTAACCTTTTAGAAGACTTTTATGTGACCACTTTGGACATACTGAGTGGAACTGTTGGGTTCAGGCAAGCCATCTAACATCCACTGCATCCAATTCTTCCAGTGGAACATCCACCAATCAGCGCCTTAAATCGAAAGTCAAGAAGTCAAGCACCACCACAACGACCTCAACATTTGTCGATGAATTTATTCGTTCCTATCCAAAAGTTTCTGAGAGTCAGCATTGCCCGTTTTTCAGGGCCTGAGTCTTCCTGGTGTAGATCTGATATTTATGCTTTGGCCGTTTAACAAAAATGTGACCACATATGTACTGTAGGCTACAAATGAAAAAATAATAATAGATAAATAACAAAATCAATATCTTGTAAAAAAAATAGGGCAGAACTATTTAAGCAAATTATTAAAAACTGTACTTCCTCTAGTTTTTTTTCCTTCTTCCGAAGGAAATCTTCCATTACAGTACTTCCTCTTGTTTGTACATATATTGAAAATGAATTGATTTCTCAAGGGATTTTATTGAAAATTATAAGAAAAAATACTTGTTTGTATCGTTTTGTAATTTCACATGGCATTCGAAAGTGTAATACATCAAGAATACGAACGTACGAGAACGACCTGTGTTAAATGTGTTAATAAGTATTGTATGTTCTTATTAGTGACTAATAACTAACTGATTTTTTTATGACAAAGATAGGTGAAATGCTTTTATGGAAAGGGATTGATGAAATTTAATTTTCTTTTCCTTTGACCATGTTTTAATCCTTTCTTTCTTATTTTAACTCGTTTCTTTCCTTCCGATTTTTTATAAGCATTTTCATCGTAACTCATACAAACGAAAGCTTTATAAAAATAATAAATTTAATGATCAAAATGGCATTTTTTTAATGTTAGTTTGTCAAAGAAAACTATATTTGTGTTAGTTATATATGTAAATGGTAACGTAGAAAAATTACAAAATAACCCACGAATGTAACTGATCTACAACAAATAGGACGTTAGAGAAGAGTGGGTTCACCTCGATGAACTTCCGTCTTGGCTTGTACTTCGCGTGGAATTTTACAATGGCCGAGATTCCACAGCCGTTTTCGGCTTTAAGGCAAAGCACGCAAGAATGCCCGGCAGCTTGTCTACTGGACTGAAAATTGTTAGGAAAAGGGCTAGTGTTTTTTAGACCGAAAGGCTTCTTCTGGAATGTAGCATTTCAAAAGTTTACACGATTTGCATTTGAAATGATAGAAGTGTTCAAAATGCAATTTTAATTGTTAAAAACATTTGAAAGAACTTACTGACAAAAACTATTTAAATAATTAATTGTCGCCTGTAAAACAATTTATACTTATTACTGTATTTAAGTATAAGTTTATTTTCAGCCAATCACTGAACTGTAGCCAGCACTGCACCCGGAGGGCAGAGGTGAAGGAGCGAGAAGGTCTCAAAGTCATTTTCGTTTAAGGCGACGTGACGATTTCCAGGATGGGAAAGTGTGGAGAAGACTTGAGCAGTAGAGTCAAGTTCAATCGAGAGTTGATGAAAGTTTAGAAGCGGGACAAATAAGTAATTGAGAGATATGGATAGTGAGTGACTAAGTGAGTAGTAAAAGAGCTTTGATAATTTGGATGGATTAGTAGAAGCTCACGTTCCTCTCCCTTTCTCCGAAGAGGTTGGAGTAATGTCTTGTATAAAGTTGTTATTTTGACGTTCAAAACAGATTTCTTGTATGTTGGAGGCTGCTTTGAACTAGAGGTCAACATTATATTATCATAGTATAAAAATTTGGTTGGGAAGAATAAGTTAGCAGTGTAAATGGCATACTGGATGGGACCTAGAATGCTCCCTTGTGAAACGCCAGCTTACTCACCACATCACTGTGAAACAACAGACAGTTAAACAGAATGCCTGGAAAGGTAATAAGGACCGGTAGGAAGCACAAGCAAGCAAGTATCTGGGCGTCTATACCTATCAAAAGCTAGAGTCACATATAGGAACGCACTCAGATATGATCTGAAACCTTGCTGGATCATGACATAGGATGTAAGTATGTAAGTCAAATTGTCGACAAGTAATAGTATTATAGGAATTTATAATATATAGTACCCAAAAGGTGAATTATAAATTTTTGAAGAGCATGAAGAAACTAAAATCAAATTCTTGCATAAATTTATCTATATGTGAGAGTTATAGTAATGATTTGCAGGTAATGACCTAGTTTTTGATCATCCTTGTCCACTTAAGTAAGTACTCGCTGCTTTTAGTCTCTCAGCGGGGTTTCAGCAATTGGCAAACTTCAGTGGACGGTCAGGATTATAAGCTGGATGAGGCACCGATTCCAACCCACTATCGAAGAAAAATGTTTTCATGGTGATGGACCTTTAGTTGTTCGTATCTGATCAACCTCGCCCACTTACATTCTCACTGGTTTTCGACTCTCTGGCACGTTACGGCGTTTCGGCATCTTCAATGGACGGTCAGGGATGCAAGGCATGGCACCCACCATGGAAAAAGTGTTTGACTGAACAATCCCAAAAACATTGTGCAGCACAATCACTAAATGTTTGTTAGCACCAATTTCAAATGGATAATATACACATAAAACAAATAAAGTCCTCTCTGAAGAGGCGCAATGCTGAAACTCATAGTACTGACCAAAATGACGTCGGTAGCAGCCCGAAACCATCGGTGACACTCAAATTATAGGTATAGAGAAGTAGAAACATAGAAAACAACTTTTTCGTTAAAGAAAATCTTTTGATGAAAGTGAATTTTATCCTGTCCTTATTGACAACCTGTTTAATCTCTTTTTCAATCTTCCCCAAACGTCTTCTTTTTTTTATGTAAACCGAAGTCAAACCTTAAAGTGGAATAGTACACATCAACAACGATTAGAAGAGGTTGGAGCACCCTTGGTACAATTAACAGAGTTTGCGAAAATATCCCATAAATCACAAATAATGTTTGAAGTTTTGTGGTGTCTGCTAGACCAGTTAAAAAGCGATGTTAGTACACACATAAAACAAATTAAGTATAGTCTAAATAGGTAGAAACTTCTTTTAAAGTATGTTTTACTATGTCTTTATAAGCGAGTAAAACTACATTTCCAACCAGAGATCCCACAGTAACCGATGTAGAGAGTGGAGATCCAGGTTCAAGAATAAAGTGGCTGGGACGGTATAAAATATATCGTGCAAACAATGAAACTGATGAAATTGATGGTCATATGGACCATTTAAATAAACACAGATAGATAACATTATCAAAAATTCAACAAATAAAAAAACCAAAAATGTCACGAATTGATATTATTGATATTATTAGGTCCCAAAAGTATAAATGCCATGGACATTGGAAACTTTCTGAAAATCAACCTATCATACGTCAGCACTGTACGAACAGTTCTCAGATTGAATTGCAGAATTATCTCGACTTTCACCATGATCCATCAATGCCATTGTCATCATATAAGCGGAGTTTATATTGATTAACAACGGAACTTTCTCGTACGTCCCGTTTTGTTGGCTATCGCTGATATGCCGGCAAAATACCGCCAGGTAGATAAAACTACTATTAACTAATAAACTTTTTTTTTTACTGGCTCGTTAACTTTCACTTTTTTAAACGCGAACCATGATTCTAACAAATCCTACATAGTAATGTTACGCCTCATGTACAAAAATATGATAAAATCATTATTGAAGTCATAATCTTTTTCGTTTATTACAATATAAATTGTGCGCAATGGAATGCAAAGGCGGTAAATGAAGAGATTTGAACAGTGGGTAATGGAATTTCATCATAAATCGCGTTTCGGTTCAGAATGTTGGGAACACCAGTGAACTGTTATTCAGTGAGCGGTACTGATTTTTAGGCCAGGATGCAGCATGAGGATTATGTGCCATAATCCGAAATTGAAATGCCACTGAAATCTTCCATTTTAGTAACGGCTGGTGTCCAATAGATCCTCGTGATTTGTACGAGGTCCATTTGGTGGAAAATAAAACGAAATAAAAAACTTCTGACAGTGAGGATGCCTTTCAGTATTGCTTCAATCTGCTTATATCCCTTACACTGCACCATCGTACTTTATATCTTGTCAAAAGCAGTATTTTTGAAAAATACAACCATTATAATGGTCTTTTTCTGTAGTTACACTCTTTTTATTGTAGGTTTTTAAACTTCTGAGAAATCACATCTACTCTTTGCGTCTCAACGTGGCAGTCTTCAGAGTCAGGTCGTGTCAATAAAATACTACTGCTTCCAGACCGGAATGAACAAAACGGCCAAACTTATTGCCTTTGGTAATAATTTGCTGACGATCAGTGGAGAAGGGGAGGGATTCTCGGGGGACCACAACTATATTCGGGCGCCACACTATTTAATTCAGGGAAAATAGTGAATCCCAAAAAAGAAAAGGGAAAAAGAGAAGAAAATAAGAGAAAAAGAGAAAAAAAAATAAATTACCCCCAACCGCGAACGTTTTCGTCTGAATACGAATACGATACCTCTGCGCTACGAGCCACTTAGTTGCCTGGCTGTTCATCTTATTCAGTATTTAATTTCAGTGGACCAGCCTTAGGGGTCGGAATACAAAATCGAAACAAAATAAGTAAATGAATAAATAATTTAAAAAAAATTAATAATGAAACAATCGGAACAATAGGTACCTCGCGAAGGCCTCGCAAACAAAATTAATTCAAAATACCTGGAGTATCTCCTCCAAAACAAAAAATAAAAAGAAAGTAACTCTTAACAACAACCACAAAAGAAATTCTTCCTGGATTAAAGTACATACACACAACAACAAAAAATATTTAAAAAAAACAACAAAAAAAACTGACTGTTCTCAAACGGTGAATTCTCTGGAGGTCTCGAACTGCCGCCTGTCCTCTTCACTCCTTCCTCGAGGTAGGTCCTGTGTCCTGAGAAGAAGGATAGGGTTCCACGCTGGACCAAACTGAGAAGGATCTCCCTTATTCTTCCGATATTTTTCCGTTCTTTTCTCTCCTCTCGCCTGCTTCCGTCCGCTAACCCTCGTCCACTGCCACCGATCCACCGTATTGTTTTCACGGCCTCCGCCGTCTCAATTCATGATCTAGGCGGCCTCCACGTTAGAGGTACCTTTTATAAAACAATTGGAATTTTTCCGACCCCTAACTTCGAAAATTATATATATATATATATATATATATTTTTTTTTTTAATTTCAAACTGGAAGTCACAAAATCGTGGAGGTGAACAGTCAGGGCGTAACAAACTAAAGGTTCGTCGTATCAGATAACAATAAGAAATTTTTCCCACTTTGTTATAATCAAAATGTTCGGTTAGGTTTCCAGTCAAATTCAAAATAAAAAGTTAATGATTATCTACTCCATTGAGCAATCCATAGTTATACAGAAAAAAGTTGTACAGTTAAATTATATTAATGGTAATAATGAGGGATTTTCAGTCAAAAAGTGACACCACTCGTTTCACTTACATTTATTTCACGTTTCGGAGGATAAATCTCCTTTCTCAAGGTATACAAGAGAAACGCTTACAACATACAAATACATTTAATTTTTTTTAAATTTTATATTACAAACACCTTTAGGAGTAAAAAAAACCTTACTGGGAAAAATCCTGTTTGTGTGAGTGGAGTCTTTTCCAGGTTCACATTTAAAAATTAAAATTATATTTCGCCTCACGCCTCGACCGTTTTATACATCACCTCTTCTACCTGTGATTTTTCATATATTTAATTTTTGTTTAATGTAGGTGAGAGATATTACCAATGTTACCTGGAAGTAGTTTTTAAACTGTCACTTTTTGATTGATAACCTCAAACAACCCCAACAGTGACATTCGAATTGAACATTCATCATATTCATCCGTAATAATAAGGATTTTTTACTATTTCTTAGCCAATTTAAGACTTTCTTTATATACACAAACAAACAAAAAATTGCAAACTTACTAAAAATGTTGTATAACTACGTAATATTTCATGTGATTTTTTGCGTTGTGCCGCATAATTCCGTTTTACGAGTTTACATTCGATCGGAACGGTGCCTAAACGGTCAGAAACATTAATGAAATCTGGAAAGATGGGAGTGTGAGTGAAAGCACTGTTCGGAGATAGTTTTAAAAAATTCGAGAAGGAGAGTTTAGCCTTGAAGACCAAGACAGTCGTGAGAGGATTTCTTCCAGAGATAATAATGAAAAATGGATAATATTAAAAGAAAGCAAAGTTGTTTGTATTAACATCCAGACTTTTTTGTACTTTTCTAAATAGCTGAATTATCACGCCCGTTTTCGGCACCCCATTCGTCCACAAACAAAAAAGAAGGAGGAAACGGTTGTCCAAACACCGGGCACAGTTAAGGACTGATAAAATTACACCTTTCCTACTCCCGCGATTCCGAAATCATCGCAGATGTGTGAAACGGCCTTACGGGATAAGTGGCAACGCGTTACGTTGATAATTGTCTCGTAGGTTTGCCAACGGGACGAGGACTTACAATTCCTGCATACCTCCCCATGTTGCCGGTTCTACCAGATGCATTCTCACGTTTTCTTACCTTCTAATAAGCATCCTTAGGGAAAAGCAATGACGCCTATTTGGAGCCTTCTGTTTACAGTGGCGAATGTACATTAATTGAGGAAGGTATAAAGGACAATTTTTCATACGCAAAGGAAATAATTACCTAATAAAATGAACCAATAATTCAGATTTACTCTTGTTTGTTGTCTAAACAAAGTCCGTATATGAAAAAAGTCAAACTTACGGATGCATCAATGGTATCAATGTTTCCTTGATAGATATTTTCTAAACTATTGTATCATCCACAGAAAAATAGGAACTGTCTGGTAGAAAATAAGATAACAATTAAAAGAGAGTATCAAAGAGAACAATAAGTATAAAAATCAAACATTCCAAATTCTTCTCGTTTCGCAACAATAATCTGATATTAAAAACACAAAATGTCTTCCGTGATTCTTTTAATAGTTCAATTTAATAGATCAATTTTTAATAGATCAATACAGAGAAACTGGAAAAAGCGAAACTTCGACATAATGATAGCGAATAGCGTTTTGCGGCAAAGCTAGAGGAAAAATCTCCCGGTTTCCACAATATTTTTACTGACGGCTCAAAATTGGAAGCAGGAGTTGGCTGTGCATTTTACGACCCAATCTATAAAAAGGAATGCTTAATTAAACTGTCTCAAGACAGTAGCATATACTAAGGTGAACTGTACGCCATTTCCAACGCACTCAGCTATGTAGCTTCTAGGGTTCTACCATTGTTAGTAAATGTCTAATAACCACGGATATTTTAAGCTCCTTGGAAAGACTAAAAAATCGAAAATTGAATATTTCCGTCAACCGTCTCATTTTTGAGATATTACTGAAAATCTGTTATCTAAAAAAGAAAAATCAAAAAGCTGTAATTGCTTGGGTGGACGTTCAATGAAAAACTTTATCAGTTGGCAAAAAAAGCAAAATTGCAAAGGACAAAAGTCAATATTTATTATCAACTATAGTAATCCATAACAGCTAAAACGGCGTTATTACAAGAAGACAGTTATCGGAGTTCAAGTAAAGGAAGTGTTTACAAATGCGTACAGCCGAAAGTCGGTATTTCCTGGATTAAGAACCAACCAGTAAATAAGGATACGTTCACTCCGCTCGAACTATTTGCACTGAATATTTATACGAAATAAATAAAGACAATTCTAAATTTTGTAACCATTGTAAACTCCTTATTACGATGTGTCCCAAATATATGAAAGAAAGAGAAAAATTCTTCAACTCCATAATCCGTTTCATGGATCTATCAATCAACTACAAAACTATTTTATGCTGAAATAATGTTAAAGTTTACTGAGCAAAAGTTACATTTTTAAGAGAGTTCGGACACCATGAGTGACGTGTATACAAAATTCCACTGCGATACGTGCTGGTTAGGTAAAATATCAGGAAACGCCATAAGAAAATAATAAAATAAAACAACAACTACAAAATGGTATGATTGCGAATAAGGCTATTGCAAGAAATATATAATTGTTCAGGAATCGTGAGATGCGGTCAGGTTTCAAAAAACATTTTCTTTATCGTGCCAACGTTTCGATCTTTATTGAGATCATCTTCAGGGCTCGAAGTGTTTGTCTTCTGTGTAATTGTGCCATTCTTGGCAACTCTCAACACGACACGCAAAGATAAAGAAAACGTTTTTCTGAAACCTACATCATACCAGACCCCATCTCACGACGCGATTCCCGAATAATTATCCATTAACGGTATATTATATAATATATTTTTATATAACGTATGTTATATGTATTACATATATATTATATAATAATATAATTTAAACCAAGAATACCAGGATTTCTAACTAATGACTGTATACGTATATCTAGTAAAAAGGGATACACATAGTACTTCCAAAATACGAGTGAAAGAAGAGGTGCAAATAAAAATGAGAATTTTTTTCAAAAATTCGTACTTCCCTTAAAAAATATACAGGGCTTTGTATATTGGTATACAAATATACAGGGCGTCAGGTTGCCTGCATTACAAACTTTGCCCGTGAATTTTGCTCCTCAAGTGCAACAAAAAAGTTCGTATGAAACATGGCCCGATTCTCAACCCTTTCGACCTTTTATATTTTTTTCAACTATTTACGGTTTTTGCCAAAATTTTTATTTCAATTGTTGATGTTGATTTCGCAATGATAAATTAATAAATAGACAGGTAAATGGATAGTTGGATATAAACAGAATAGAGACACTATGTGAGTGCTTGAGAAAGAGAGAAAGTTTGAGAGAACATTGAGAACCTACTGTTTGAATATCGTTTTACTAAAAAAAAATCTCGCAAATTTAGGTCGCGACCCTCTTTTACAATTAACAAGATATAAAAATGAAAAAATGAATATTAAACAATGACGAGAAACGTTTTTGAGTATATTCTTTATTGAATGAAATTTTAGAGAAAGTGAAAGAGAGAGGTAAAACTAGAAGAAACATAAAAACAAATTAAAATTTAAATGACTATTTTGGGACATGTTCATTTGGGGAAAAGTCACTACAGAAAATAAAATAGTTGGATATAATTAATTATAAGCCATGCAGAAAGAAAAACAGAAATAAATCTATAAAAAAGATTGAGATAGATTGAGAAATAGATAGGTAAAGGGATAGTTGGAGATAAACAGAAAAGTGACAGTATGTAAGTGAGTGAATGAATGATTGATGAATGAGTGTGTGTGTGTGTGTGTGTGTGTGTGTGTGTGTGAGAGAGAGAGAGAGAGAGAGAGAGAGAGAGAGAGAGTGAGAAGGAAAGTTGGGTGATTGATATTTTTCACATTTCCTCAATAAAATGTATTCCAAGACTGTTTTTACATTTTATTACCCACTTTCGATGCTTTTCTTCCCTTAAATTCCAAATGTTACTCTCACCTAAGCCGGTCTATTCGCTTTAGTAATGCAAATAGGAAAAGTGGGCCGTTTGATTTTTCATTCTTGCCTTAAGGGACATTTAAAATTTAAATAGGGCATTAAAAAAACGTTATTGTCATAAACGTAAGGTGGATTTCCGGCCTAATCCAAAATACTTTCCCGGTACAGTATAAATTGGCCCGTTTTAGTACCTCGAAGATCTTAATATAGCGTCGTTCCGAGCCGTGCACGAGAAGTGCAAATTCGGCGTAATAAACGATTTTCACTTGCAACGTTCTCGCGCGCGGAAAGGTCACTTTATTAAACGGCCACAACAATTTCGACAATTTAACGTCAGTGCTGTTTTATTTATAAGCCAAAAAACCTTTTAGCTTTTAACGCATAATAATCATAATTATTCAGAAATCGTGAGGTTTCAGAAAAACATTCATTACCGTGTTTCCACCTTTATTGGGATCATCTTCAGGGCCTGGGATTTACCTATTTCCCACCAGACCGCATCTCACGATTTCTAAATAATTATCGATTAATAATCAACACACAAAAATTATAATATTGTAGGGTTTTTTAATTATTTAAAAAATAGACAAAAGTAAATATAAATTTTCGTTAGATTACATACTGGTGGGAACGAGAAAGCGGAAGCCTGTATAGAGGATTCTGTAGCGTAGGGATTCACACTATCAATGAGTATATTAGACAAAAATAATGAAAATTAGGAAACAGTAGAATTGGTTGTGGTCATTGGTCGTGAACAATCGAGAACCTTCTAGTAAGTACGACTAGAAACCTCAGGAAGCTCTGGTGACTGTTGCAGAGTTCCCCAAGTACATTAAGGACTGTTTGGGGTCAAATGGGCGGTTCCCTAATTCAGTAAGAGAAATAAAACTACTACCTCCTCTTCAATCGAAACGTTCAGTGGCCGCTACGTGCGTCCGTCGTGGGCGAAAGCAGTCCATTACCTAGTGCATCGAATCCTTCCCAAAAGTCCACAAACAAATTGTTCAATCTGTTTAACACGTCACAAACCCCACTCCAAAACGACCTCGCATTTGGTCCTCAAACTGATCAGATCCCACTTCCAAAAGTTACTTCCAAGCATTCCATCCATCATAAACCTATTGCTCAAACCTTATTTTTCCATCCTGAAGAGCCATCCTCAAGACTTCCTCGCTCCTTAATCTGTCATATTGAATTGACATTTTGACATTGCATTGGCTGTTTTCTCCTAACCTTTGTCCGGGTGCACTGCTAGCCATAGGGTCAGTGTTATGCCCAAGAAAAAAGACCATACAGACTATAAATAAATAAGTTTAACAAATTCTTTCCTTGTTACCTTCTTTCAAAGCAATCTTACAAAAAATCATATTTAAAACAAATTGTTCCTGCATTTCACTCGAATTGTGCTTTCAAATGCTTAAAAATTTAGGAGGCAATTATGTTCACAATTTTGAAAAACAGGGCAATTGAACTCTTTTACCGAACAGTTCAATCCTTTCAATTACAAATATTTATTTTATCAATATTGTTGTTAGAATATTTTAAGTTTTCTTTTCAGGATAATGATTTCTAGTGGGTCCATCCTTGTGTTTAACTCTCGATATTTTCATTTATAAAAACTTACCATACTCAAACATAAAATATATTTAACCAAACGATCATACATTTTGCCATAATTGTGTTTCTCGTCTTTTCTTAGGAAATTAAAATAAACTAGAATAAAACGGTGCCAATACGAGATGTCTCAACAATCATCAATGATAAAACATTATTTCTGTCTGATCCACAAAATAAATACAAAATTTCGACCTCGCCATATTACAAGATGAAGAAAAGCTCTGTGTTTCAACCGAACAGGACTAGATCTGTAAGTGCCCGGTGAAAAAGGGGGGGGGGAGTTCGCGCCACGGGACTTGACAGGCGCTAAGCCGAGGACTTAGCGGAGGGCGGCTCCCATTGGTCGGAACGGGTTTTAACTTGTCCAAGATCCCGATCTCCCACCTACGATTTTCAAACCTACCGCCAAAATTCCAACGACCAACGGTCTTTTCAAAACGTTGGGACGTTTCGCCGAACTAAAATCACACCGGGCCAAAAGATCGGGTGAAAGGTGTGCAACTTTCGGCCAATTATGAAACTTCAACGTAATGTTTATTAATTAAAAAGGGCAAAAATCAGACTGTATTGACATAAACAATTAAAGGACAGAAATTTAGATCATGATCTTGATCAAATTTGCTTTTGTATAAGATTAAATCTTCTGAATATTTATGTAAAAAACCATTCTATCAGCTCTTCAGTATTTTGTATTATTCTTTAGCGGGTGAAAAGATTATGAGTTATTACAGAACTATTAATTTTAAGAGGGTTTCGCCGGTGATGTTTATTCAGGCTTGACAACACTATTTTGCGTTAGTAGGCAAGTAGGCGATTAGTACACACATTTTCAGAAATGACTACATGATTTAAGAAACACCCAACAAACTACAAAAGAGAAGAAGAATTGAGGAAGAAATGGAATTCAATGGCACAGTAGTACACAGATGGTTCCAAAACAAATGAAAGAATCGGATCAGGCGTTTTTTGATCCCCAAAAGATCAGCATTCAAACTCATTAGGTAAGTACACCTCGGCCTTTTAAGCTGGAATGTCATCATGAAATACATGATCGAGAACTAGAAAATCTTAAAAACTGTTTCACTTCTTCATAGGATCGGATTGCCAGATGTTAAACAACCATTAGCATGTAAAAAGATCACACCGAAACTAGTCAGTAAATGCATCCGAATACTACAAAACGTGGGGAAAACCATTAAACCTGATGGTATATTGGGTACCAGGAACAAAAGAATTTCCGGTAACGAAAAATTAGACAGTTTGCCAGAGGATGTCCAAGACCGTATTAGGCCCTCAACCTATTCTTAGATTGATAAAAACAAATACAGAATCGTTCATCGCAGAATAGATCCAAAAAAGACAAATAAATGGAGGAATGAATAAAATTTAGGGGCCCTAGACACAGTAAACTTATTTTAAAACATATCTGACCAAGGCAAGCTCATTGCTACAGTTAGAGAGGGTTAAACTCAGAGGGGTGATAGACCTATTTAGAGGTACTGGCATCGGAGATAACATCTCCACAACATGCGAAGCAACAGCATAGAGATACCTGGTTTTCAAAGAAATTGAATTGCAGCAACGACAACCTATACTTTTTAGAAAAAGGATCGACCGATTGCATTGATCTAAGGAACTAAGAAAATTCAATAAACAAGAAGGCTGCAGTGAACAAAAACTCGACTTCCTGTTGAGGTATCCATCAGCATCCTCATCATCACACAATTAGTATTACATTGAAATGACAAGCTAATGACAGGTGTTCTATTGGTCAAATTAAATTTGACCGAATCGCCTGTCTATTAAGTCACATCTTTATCTCGGACAAAAGAAATTATTTAACTATTATTTATGTAATAATGTTATGTCGGTTTGTAGAATGGTCGTTGCACTTTTCCTAAAACTTACTTGATCGGACCGCTCTGCCCAACATGTACGGCCGAAACGGAAACAGCGAAAACAGGCGGACCGGAAATTTTTAACGACCCGAGGTCTAGTATGAAATGTAGATATCGTTGGTCTGGTGAATAGGTAAGAAAGGCTGATCCAGGCCCAGCCTCCACTGCGATAGATGATAATAAATTATGTAATATTGTCATAAAAGGTTTTCAATATCCGCACTAGGCATTAAAAAAACTTATCATCACCAGAAATGATTTTATACTATATAACCTTCAACAAAAGTTTCAGCAGGAAACATAATCTCATAGCACATGGCAAACGCTATTGGCTACTTTTTTGTTGTATCTGCTGATGAGAGGATTATTTTCAAAATTCATTCCTCTGATCTTAACAGCACGCACTCGTGCACAACCTGCGTGCCAAAACACGAACCCGCAGTTTACATAAAATTGGTCGAATTAGTTGCCGCCACATGAGTTGAAACGTTATTCAGGATAGTAATGAAACCACTATCGGCTAAAATGGGCCGATTTTTCCATTACTTTATACAGGGGATGGTTTTGCACATCGAATATATTTAGACACACGAGGATGTAGCAAAATGCGCTTTGTTTGAAAACGGTTGCAATTCTCAGTAAGTCTAGCATTCGTTACGACATAACATGGACAATGAGTTGAGAAAATAGGTTTGATTATAAATTCAAAAAACAATTTTTACATATGCAATTATTTATGTAGTCCTGTCGAGGTGTACGACAAAGATGGGCATTATAGAATACATGACTTCATTTCCAAAACGACCACCAACAAATGAAACACAGAAATCACATTTTAATTTGTAAAATGTTTAATTTACATTACGTGATAAAACCGCCTACAGGGCAAAATGTTCATAAAAATTTATGTCGTGGTCGTGAGAATAATCGATACGGTTTGTCTGTTCAGCACGAAATTGTTTTTTTTTCTCAGGGTGCAACGAAAAAAAAACAATATTAAATTTTAGGTACAGTTCAGCCCCAGTTGTCTTGAGTTAATATATTATACAAGACAAAACTTAGGATCTAAAAATTATATGTAAAATATGTTTCATAGAATAATCCATTAACATTACCGGGTCTGACATTTGCGGTTTTCACTATTCGCATATGAAAAAATGAGGTAAGATTTAACATTCACGGAAGGTCAGACTTGTGTATTCGCGGAAAAATAACACTTGAGTAAACAAATAAAAAATTGAATCAACTTTTCGTTCTATAAAGTCAAAAGAGACCTCTCCAAGGGGAAGAGTGTGCCAAATTCGAAACAAAGGGCTGGAAGAAACTGAAAAAGCATTAGGACTCTGGATAGAAGACATGGCGCAAAAGAGATTGCCCTTGAGCTCGGCATTGATAAGAGCTAAGGCAAAAAAACTACATGATATGATTAATGAAAATTCTGATTCCAAGTCCGATTTCCAAGCCAGCAAAGGGTGGTTTGAGAATTTCAAAAAAGTCTCAATCTACACAACTTGAAATTAGATGGAGAAGCAGCATGACCAGATCATAAAGCAGCGGGACAATTTCCAGCGGCACTCCAAAAAATCATAGAAGACAACGGTTACTCACCTCAGCAAGTTTTCAATGCTGACGAAAAGGGAAGAAGATGCCGAATCGCACGTTCATTTCAAAAGCAGAAGCAACAGTTCCAGGATTTAAGGTGGCGAAATATCGTATCAGCTTATTACTTTGTGCAAATGCATCTGGTGATTGCAAGTTAAAGGCGATATTGATCTACAGATCCCAAAACCCAAGAGCCCTTAAGGGAAAAAGTAAAGATGAGCTCCCAGTGTTTTGTAGATCAAACACCAAAGCATGGGTGACTTATTCCAAAAATGGTTTCATTTCTCTTTCATCAACGAAATAAAAAAAAAAAATATTCTTATCACAATTTTTTCAGTCATGGAACGTAACCCTCCTTATAGCATAGGAAAATAGACTCAACATTCGCGGATTTAACATTCACGGTAATTTTCAGGAACCAAAAGGGATTACTGCATACAAGGGGTGGTCAGGGGATTAATCGTGGTAACTGGGCACCAACCTAGTTAAAGTTAATACATCTTGTGGCTCATTGTGATATTTTGAATTAATACCAGACTCGGCACTAGCAAAGATATCATCTTGGGGTTAACTCTTAGTTAACTTAAACTAAACTTTAGGTTTTGGTTCATTTTCACTATTATTTGATGATTATGAAAGGGTATACATAGTAATCAGAAAGTTTAAAGTTAGGCTGAGAAAGGAAAGATTACCTCAACAAATTAGCAGAATTTTCATAAGCAAGCTGCTTTAATTAGCGAGGTATGGGGTCTTTTAACCTCTATGAAATTGCGATATTTCGTAGATCCTGGTTAATTTCAGGTCACCTAATAAAAATTACATTTCAAACCGACGGAAAATGAAAAAGAGTAATTTTTAAAAATGTTAATTTATTTGCAACCGGTAGATGTTCAAAATATATCAGTTTTTTTTCGGTCACTCATTGGCACTTACCCAGACGACACACAAAAGAAGAGAAAGAGGTTAATGACCCAATAAGGTGGACGAATTGTCTAAGGACTTGTAAGAATTGAACGCAGGATATTGGATTGCTTAGTGGAATTCCACTCTATATCTTCAATTTAGTCGCTGTCATGAGTTGTATAGAGTTAGTTGAGTTTTGACGGTCAAAACATATTTCGGGACTAAAGTTCATCGCAGTTTTCCGTTAAGTTCTAGTTTCTTAAGTCCTGCATGCCCATGCTACATTATTCTTCTGTCTAGGTATAGTCCTAATTATCTGACTTGGGTGGTGATTCTGATGATGAACAGTGTGGAGCCAGAGTGGGTTTTTTTTTCTCGCATACATACATATTGCGTACATACTTCCTCATTGAGTTCACTTTTTCCAAAGGGGGATTTGACAAACGCAAGGTGTTCTCAAATGATGGAGGTTACTTCGAGTCGGAATTCAAAATTATCGTACTATCCGGTAGTAAATGTGTTGGGAGGAATAAGTGTAATGGTATACAATTGTAGGACGCCGACTTGCGTTTGTAATATATGATTACACGTTGCCGCACGTCAAACTCAGTTAAACAGAATTCCAGGATGAAGTAATAATAAGTGGTTGTGGAACGGTTTAAGTTTTATACAGGAAATCATCGTACCAAACTTAAGTAGATAGACAAATCAAAAATGTGGTAAAATCCGGACTTTAAGTTCACCGAATATTTTCTAATAAAGTAGGTCTGGAAGGCTTTTTAACAAGTTTCCCTCTTTACATATATTTGAGAAAATCGTATAATCATAATAATGTTATTAATTAGGAACAAGAATCATCGGAGAAAAATCGGAAAACCTATGAATAACATCCTAAACACGTTGGAAAATTAAGTTGATGAATATCTAGAAGGGTCGTTCACTTATGATCGGAACATAAGTGAATAGCACAATTTCACCCGCACTCCATTTAAAATGTCTCGGGGCCTGGTTACCCGTGTGGATGTGTATTTTGTACTCTTTTAAGGACAGGACGATATAGAAAAAATTAAAATATACATGATGTCACCTAAAGGAATAGAGAAAGAGAGACTGACAAAGAGGGAGAAGGAGAAGAGAGAGAGAGAGAGAATAAGGAGGATAGTCAAAGCAAGACTACCAAAAAAGAGACTGTGATAGATTAAGAATGAGGGTAGATGACAGGTAGAAAAGGAATGAGGGGGAGAGAGATAGAAACAGATTAGGATAGAAAGAAAGACGTGAAGGATAGACGAAGAAGAAGAAGATAAAAGAGGTAGTGGAGAAAGGGGAAAGAGAGACAGACAGATAAAGAGACAGAGACAGAAAGAGAGAAAGACAGACATACAGAGAGAGAGAGAGAGAGAGAGGAGAGAGAGAGAGAGAGAGAGAGAGAGAGAGAGAGAGAGAGAATCTGTTCGACTTGCAAAGTAAACTTTTTAGCCACGGACAAGAACACGCAAAACCTTCAAAACCCTATAAATAACCCTTGGTCAAGTTAACACAGTTACCAAAATTAAATCTATAAAGAATTAACACGATACAATGGTTGGATAAATAAGTTCTTATACTTGATGTTATAAAAATTTACAACAAGGAAAAAAGACAGACGACTTTTTGAAAAATAATATATTGTAAATTATAATCTAAAATATTAACTTTTATTAAAGTAAGTTATATGTGAACGTAGTTTAAAAAAATGGTTTTTAATATGACGATTAGGCTTTTAAGCCCTTTTTTCGCTCTTGTTCCTAGTATAAATGGGATTTTACTGTTCCTTGTTATATTGCATATTGTGCACATTAAAACAAATTTTCCAGTGCATTATTCGTGTGGTCTGTCTTATAACTGTCCTAAATTAATTTCTCTTCTGGCTGAGCACTTTGAGGTGAGACGCATTGCTGATACAGCAAGAACAGGCGGACCCAATTGATCAAAGTGTTAACGGTTCATTGAGTCAGCAAGCCACCCAGGATAAATTTACAACTAGAATGTACAACAGTTCAGATGTAAGAGTAACAAACCAATCAACGGTTTTGGTTAAATCAGGTCAAAATCCCGTTTTCTCGGCCGTTCTTTGTGATTGGTGATATCTCTCTAAATTATCTGGCCGCTTTTCAAATATTATTTATTCAACAAGGCGATTTTTTTGTAATTCCAATTGATTCAGCTGAATTGTATGTGATTTTATTGAATAATTGAATCTGGAGTATGACCATCTGGCAGCGTTATTAGGCTGTTAAGTAGTACACAGGAACAGGTCCTGACTTTTCTAATTTTTTTTTTAAATTTTATATTCATTGTTATATTAACTACTGTGGAGTTTTTGATAAGTCTAGAAATGAGCAGAGAGACGTTGAGAAACTTACGAAAATCGTTCACGAACCCGCTACTAGACATTTGCAAGTGGTGAGGGGCCGCAGAAAAGATTGCATCACTGGGGCTCAAAAAAGGAGAACCGAAAAAGGAGCATCTATTCTCCATCTGGCAGAACGTTCCGTCTAGTCATCATGTTACTTCTGTAAACAGAATAATATTTTGGACTCCAGAATCTAATAATTTTCGACACATGATCGACCGGAAAAAATCCTCAAAAGTAAAGCAAGATTGCACTTACAACAAACGACGGAGTTGTTTAAAATTTATTTATTTTATTTCTTTTAATGTAAGATGTGTTAAAATACATAAAACATAGAAAGTATTAACCAAACAAAAGTGTTTTTAATTCTTGACATCTGCGGGCGATGAACCGAGAACGGTAGTCTTCGATTATTCTGATCTTTTTACTGTAATTACCGTAAACGACAAATCACATGTTGACAAATTTTAGATTATATTTATTAATTGTAAATAAATTGTATAAGTCAATAGTAGATATGACAAAATATAAATGCAAAAACTCTCTGATCGTGGTTTCGACTACTATCACATATTATCGGTAGACCGTCTTGTTATGCTCTTCTTAGAGAGATATGCTGAGTTAGACCTCCTCAGAAAAACGGTGGTAGTCGTCTGGTACACGTTGGGCTGGAGGGCAACGAACGTGCAGACGAGACGGCGAAAGCTGGGACGCCTTGCCCTCCAGACAGAACGACCGCGATCCGGCCCGGTGACGCTGTACGAACAGTAAAGAACGTAATAAAAGAACGTTGGCAGAGTCAATGGGCCGGATCGTTAGAGAAGCTATTTCGTGTCAAGAGTGGGACTGAACGAAGGCCCTCCGAATGTCTGAAACGCAAGGAAGAGATCGTGCTGTCCCGTTTGATGATAGAGCAAATGATGTCTCGCTTATAAAGAAAGGTTTGTCGAGGAGAGCCGCGCCTTGGTCCCTTATAGGGAGCGAGTTAGGTCACCTGAGATCAAGACAGTCCCTGGACACGAGAAAGAGTCGTTGGATGCCCTGTTCAGATTTTTAGAAGAGACGAATATTTCACTATCTGTAAATATTGTTAATATCTGTGTGTTTCTTAGTGACCAATTATTGCATAATTTGTTGAAGTGCGGTCAAGAATGGGGTAGTTTTGAAAAACACATTTTGATTTTTTTGCCGACGTTTCGAACCTTATTCGCAGTCATCTTCAGGGCATCATTGGAATATGAAAAGAATTGCACCACACTTTATGCATATGTCGCGAATAAGGTTCAAAACGTGGCAAAAAAATGTGTTTTTCTAAACTACCTTATTCTTGACCCCTCCTCAAGACTTCAACAAATTATCGTAATATTATCTATAATTATTGTGTAGCCCTACAGTGTAAGAGTATGTAATGAGTTATTAAGAGGGCTGACGGACTCTGGAGTACCACCCTCAGAGTGCGTTGGAGGCTTGTACGACTACATTGTCTGTAGTCTCCGTTACATATCTACAAAAAAAGAACCAAAAAACTTTTTCCTAAACAGTTTACTAAATCTTTTTGAATTGAATAAAAACACAATCTTAAAGAAAAGAAGAACAACGAATAAGATTTCTTCTTGAGCTAAGTGGGTCTATTAATCTGTAGCTTGGTCATGTTGAATCATTTTGATCAATCTATCCCCTAGCTTTATATGTATTAAAGAAGTTTTGGTCTAATTTTGAAGGGAGGACGTGATATAAGCAGGGTGAAGCACCGAACAAACCATCACAAAAAATGCAATGTGCAATAGACCAAAACAAAAAAACGAATATTCCAAATCACGGTATGGTCGTAAAACCGAATTCCATTGTCAATCGTCGAAAAATCATCCAAGTATAAGGCCCCCCTCTCACATTGGACGACTTTTATCGTGCGATAAAAAATTTTGACCATATGTTACCGTGAATAGTTTTTATGGGAAAAAAAACTCAAATTGACGTATTCACACTACCCGGGTGGTGGGAAAGGACGATATCGTGACGATATTTTATCGTGTTCGCTTTGTGGTGGTCCATATAAACTAATCGGAGGTTTCATACTCCACGACTTGTATTCGTATGTCGTCGTTCTCAGCTTGGTATTGAATGGTATCTATTGGTCATCAAACTATGAAACGGACTTCTTAAGTAATTAAAAACTTTGGTTACATGACTTCTTAATTCCTCAAAAAGAGATTTACATGAACCCACTTCATTCCTCCTTTGATTTATAGGATGGACCCAATGGATGCGATTTGATTTTTTTTTTAATCTCGCAAACGACGGTCTCCGATCCACAAGCGAGGTGCTCCAACAACAGCGGCGAATTTTCGGACGACACGACTTTTGTCGGCCAGTATGAACGCATTGATACCACGATAACATATTAGACGATCTTTCGACGATCAACAATGGAATTCGGTGTTACGACCATACCGATATTTGGAATATCAGTATAGAGAGATCTCCTATTGGAGCAAATAAAGAAATCAAGAAGATCGGGTTTGCCAGGGGTGGTAGGCGAGTAGGTTGCTTGTGTTGGAAGGAATAGAAAGGAGAAAATGGTTTGGGTAAGAATATTTAAAAGTTTCGACCTCTCGGATTCTTCCCGAGATTAGGTGTTTGGCGTAAAGTCACCACCACAAATGAATCCGAGGACCACGGGTATCAAGAAAAGTTAGGAAACCGTTTGCGTGAATTGTTTCGTTTGTAGGTCAGAACACGGTTGAGTGTATGCAAATAGCTCCGACAATAGAGAAATGACGGCTACTTGAAGGGAGGAAGTGACATTACAGTGTTCTGGGAAATGAGATAGAGAGTCGCGAACAAAAATTCTCCCGTCTTGAGCTCTCTCATCGGAATCGTTAGTCGCGTTCAGTTGTGTGGCCTGGGACGTCGCGATCCGTCAGTAAAGTGTGTTTCTGTTATTAAAACTACATCAATTCTTTTTTAATATAATGGTATTTTCAGTTCATATCGTCAGTCGGTCAGTCCGTTGGCAGTCCATTGGACAGAGTAAGAGAGTGAGGGATATTTAAGTATAATGTTTGAAAACAAGCTATTCACAACTTTGGTTAATATATACTATTGGTGTGATAGAAATAATTTAGAAATGGTCTTAGAAGGATTTCGTATCTCATGAGGGAGCATGAGAGTAGGTTTGCGTGGCTGGTGTAGTGGGAGCGGGACAGGAAACTGAAGATTGAGTGGACCCCACGACTACCTGTGATAAATGACAGGTTTTATTGGAGTGATCCATAACCTTCTATTAAAAATCTAATTATGTCAATTTGTAAACGTTTTCATGATTGTTTTGTCTTGATGATGACTTTCAAATAGGTCGAAAGCATGACAGATTGGATTTGTTTTTCCATCCATATTACACAAGAGTAGAAAAGTAGGCGATAATATATTTAACGCTTAAAACAAAATAACAAAGTTAGGACGAGCGATCGGAAACGACCATATTCCAATATTGGAACTTTTACCCAACCTCAAATAATAAGAATGATCTAGTATGAGGTTTTATGACCTCATTTGGATCTTTTCTATTCGTATTTATCCAATTCTTTTTGAGAATTTGTACATTGCTAAGTGATGTATGTTATGTAGTGAAGTATTTTTTTATGTATTAAATTTTCATGAAATGTGCCAACAAGGGGGTTCAACGACAGGAGTTGGTGGAAAAATTTCAACGTTTCTTTATCAAGGGGTTGTTTGGGCTCCTCCTCATAACACCAAATTACAAGGTTTCTATTGAGACTCCAGTTCATGTTGTCTCCTTCGGTCTCCATATTAGATACTGCATCAAGACTTTGAATCTGCCTGCTCACCGCCTTTCTCGTACTCTTGCCTTTAAGGTTATCAAGGGAAAAAAAAACATGGGGATAACCTGGGTTAATTTGGCTGCAAAGTACTCATGCCGTTTTGACTCTAACTTCCAGGATCGGGACAAATGGTGTGCACAGTTGATGGTCATACGTCAAAAGATGGACGAATTTTGCTGGGAAATAATGTGCGGTCAGCTCGACACTTTTCTTTTACATGAAGATCTGCAGTACCCCCCTCCTGCTTTGTTGTCCCTTCATCCAGAAATAGTCCACGAAGCAGAGCTGGTTTTTGAAATTAAGAGGCGAGTTGCTTTTTCGTAACAACACTCCGTGGCGACAAAGAGTTACCCCTCTGGGCTCTTGGTAATGGATGGAGTTCCATTCCGTGGATGAGTTCCATTCCTTGGATATATGCCCCATAGTCCCGGAATTTAGATATCCCCATACAGATCACAGCAGGCTCACCAGAAGACAGGAACAGTTTGCAATTGACCAGATTCGCACGACAGGCTTGAGCGTATCGTCATGATCTAATTAGACAATTCAATTATGATCAATAGTCCTTTTCCTTTTTAAATTAGTATTATTGTATTGTTATGATTTTTTAATATAAATTTTTGATGGTTGCGGCTTCAACCTCCGGCAGAAGGTTTTTATCCAAACATTTATTTATTTTATGTTATGGCATATTTTTTGTTTTGTAAACATTTTTTATTAAGAAAGCATTATTACTATCATTAAAAATGCCAACCCTAACTAAAAGTCGTAAAAGGTAGTCATAATTGATTAGATAATTTTAAATCTAAACCGTAATTAGGCGGCTGCATAAATTAATTTAAATTAACAAAACTCCAATTTTCTTGTTAGCAGATACCGTTACTAGTGATATGCTGGGTGACTTGAGAACTTCTGGCAGATTTGAAAATTTTTGCACAATGTCAAGATATAACTTCGAATATTTCTTGATTAGAAACAGGCAATTTTTAGCGAAATGAGATGTAAACATGCAATTATTCTCATTCAAGAGAGTTGAGCTGTAAGAATTTTTCGCTACTCGGGTCTATACCATTTTTTCTTAATTATTTAAGTCCTCAAAAACCAATCGTGGCCAAATGCCTAGATGAAGTATGTCAGAGCATCAAAAACTTTTAAAGGAAAGGTACCTACTCAATATAAAAAATAAGTATTCAGATATCGTGAGATGCGGTCTGGTGTCTCACGATAAATGAATAATTATCCATTAACGGTCACTAATCTCTACACATAAAAAATAAGCATTTTTATAAAAACTTTGATGTTTAATGTGCAACATATCAACATATCGTACATTTTTTACATTTTCACAAAATGAACTTAATTTTAAAAATATCGACAATAATTTTTTAAACAACATTGAATGTGTGAAAATATTTGGTTGCGTTTCAAAACGGCAGTTCAGTTTTGTTGTTTATGAGACCATATTACGGTGTACTTGCAGCTTGAGGATTATGCCCATGCGAGGTATGCGACGAAACAGAATTATCATCAGACCCATCGCCCGGTGACTCAACTGGAATAGTACGTCGAGGATGTCGATAGTTGTGAGTATATGACCAGTAGGACTGACGAAGCTTGGGTATTTTGAAATTAAACATCAAGTTGTTGATTTCGTGCATCGCTATTTCGCGAGTGTCGTCATCTAGCGCTTTCAATTTCAAACATAATAGATCACAAAATAAAGAGCATTCATCGTTTGCTGGTTTTGCTTTATTAGCAACGTGTTCAAACAAAGAATAATCCTCGTCCTTGCTCTTCTCAACGTTTCCTGGCATATCGGCTTTTCTTTTTCTGTTTGATGGAAGTCCCCCTTGGTCAATTACAGCTGCTTCCGTTGCAGCAGTGATATGAGTTCCTTCATCGTGGGATGCAGTGTTTACGTCAGAAGATTCTACTGAATCAGCTGTTGCGTGTTCATTAGTTGGTGGATCATTTTCTAGTCCCTAAAAACAAAGCATAATAGCCAATCTTTTTAAAACAAGTCAAATTTTAGATGTACATTTATAAAAACATTATTTTTAAATTATCTACATTATATGTGCATAGAATAATAACATTAATAACTTTGTTTTTTTACAGTTGCTTAAAAAAGACGAGTTGAACATAGCAGAACAATCTTTGGAACTTTCCTGACTAGTTGTGGGTGAATGCATCTTCATACAGTGTCCTTATGTATTTATGTAAGGAAAAATTCAACATTTGTTGGGAACCATTAGGCCGGCGCCACACTAGACGGAATTTCGCGACGAAAAATCCGCCCAACCCGAACATGCTACTCATACAGCGCAACTGAACGGAATGACTACGACTGTTTGAATATGCGTTGATAAAGCGATCAGTTGATCGTGTACGGTACAATGAATCAACTTTTCATTTTGTGTATTTACAAGGCAATGGAGAAACGGAAGAGAAAGAGAGAACATTGGTTTAATCTATATCACTTGGCCAACTGCACTGACAGTCTAGGGATCTTCGGCACTATCCTGTCAAGTTCTTCCAGTAGCAGTAGTGGGATGACTATGGCTTCATTTGACGAGCGTCTCTAAAATTCCACCGACAGAGCCTGTTCTGAACTTCTACAATAAATTGGTTCAAGTCCGTCCTAGATCAGCTTCACCTGCAGTGTGCTGTCCGACTGCTTACTCTTCCGTTATGGGATTGTCAGTGTGGCGCACCCTTTGCACTGTTAAGATCTTTTTACACAAAACGCAGCGGAACAAGCTAGTGAATGAACGGAGCTCGACGGAGACATTACGACTTAAATTTCCGATCATTCTGGCGCTGTGTTTTGTATGTAAGCTTGTGCGGCGGAAATTCCCGTCCTGAAAACTTCCGTCGCATTCCGTCCAGTGTGCGACTTACCGTGGTACTCCTAGTTATTGTAGTTGCCCACTATCATCACCACCATATTGCCAAAGCAGGAATAAGCGATGGAGGAGTTTTGAACAATTCATCTCTGTTCTTTAAACTACAGAAAGGACAACTAAAAAAAAGCCTGACAGGAAGCTGCCTTCAGCTGAAAAAGTCCCATCTTCATTGGGGGCGCATTTTTGCCTTGAGTCACCCATGATGATGCCATATCTCTATAGGAAAGGAAATGCGAAAAACACTTTGCGGGTATCGGTTATCTCGTGCAGGGCGGGTTGTTAAAAATGTTTTTGGTATAATGGCATTTGTTTTTCGTGTTTTTAGAATGTTACTCTAGCATGAGTCCTTTTGCTTAATTTCAGAGGATAACTTCATCAGCAACAACAACAAAAGGCAGTTCGTCAGTTTTGGGTATTTTTCTGGAATGTCGTCTTAAACAACCTTATAGGAAAACTTGAAAAATGGGATATTGAATTAGGTGCATCTGTCGAAGACTTGGTAACCCTCATAGTGGCTGATTCCAAAAGGGAACTCGCAGAAAAGGCAGAAAGAAAAATAGTAAAATGGTGCAAACAGGTCAAGTTAAAAATCTCCCATGATGTCTCACACTAATTGTAAAAAGTAACTTATGTTTTTTCCTTCTCGGTAGGTAAAAAGTAAGCTCACTGGTCCACCTGAAAAAAAATCTTTGAAAAAGACAGTATTAAACAGAGCGAAAAGGTAATATGTCACAGGATAAAAAATAAATAGAAATTGAGCCCACAAGCCGTATCGACGTATAAAAACCTACCCATTGCTACCTAAGTAAGTGCGGCGTGGGCGAGAAAAATAAAAAGCCACACTAGAAACATCCTTGAATAGAGCCAAACTATAGCCATACTGAGATGTACAACGAATACAGGACAACATCCACGCACTCCTTACAAGTTATTGATTATGCCCAAACCATGGATATTGTCCTTCAGTGCGAGGTATCAATTAAGCAAACCAATGAAGGAAACACCAAACTTAGCACACGTTGAGAGACAAGAATTGGCAGTGCTCCGAAAAAACAGTGCGTGATCTGTATGAAAAAAATGTATAAAAGAAAGGTGGCCAATCAGATAGGAAAATAGAGATAAATGAAGGCTGATTTTTAAAAACTTCCCTACAATTGAACAGAGGGCAAAAGGGAAATAGGGAAATGAGTACTTCCCGATTTTTATACAATATAATTGCTACCAGTCACGGGAATTTCGCAGCATTCCTATCCAAGTTTAAAAGAGCCCGTTGTGCTTAATGTGCAAAACGGAGGATGATGTAAGTCAGGGATTATTCTCGTGCACCTTGCCACCGAAGGAGAGGATAAAACTAAAGGCTTTATTCGCAAAAAAAATGAACGCCAAAAGTGAAAAGAAGAAATACCTTGTTTCAGACGATTCAACTTATTTAACTCTCTCAGCCATTAAAAGGTTGTCCGACTTGATAATGTATTTAGTGTAATGTGTATAGTTCAGGTTTTAGTCGTTTACGTTAATAAATATTTATTCATTTATCATGACATTAGTGCATATAATACATTTATTAACTATTATTTGGAGATCGTGAGGTGCGGTCTGGTGTGACAGGTTTTAGAAAAACGTTTTCTTTATCATGCCAACGTTCCGATCTTTATTGAGATCAACTTCAGGGCTTCAAAACGACAGTCAAGAATTACACATCTACACGGAAAACAAACACTTTGGGCCCTGAAGATGATCTCAATAAAGATCGGAACGTGGCATGATAAAAAAAAATTAAAATACGTCACACCAGACGATCTCCAAATGATCACTGGCTAACGGTCACTAAACACCACACATATTAATTAAGTGGTTATTTATTTATTATCATAGCATATAAGTAATTATTAATAAGAGCATGCACAAGATAGACAAACCCCCGGGCTTGTGCCCTTTCCATTATTTATAAAGGATATAATAGCAACGGTAGACCCATTTAGGATTCCAATTTAAAACAAATAAAAAATCTTACTTTCGTCAAGCCGCACCGTCAGACAGGTAGGAAATTAAGGAAGGCGTTAGGTATAAAAAGCCCTTTTGAAGGACCAAAATTTTAGTACAAGGGTCTTCCTAAAGTACCGCCCGGTCGGATGAACGAACAAAAGTGATATTAATACAAAATTAACTTCTGTGCCAGGAAGTAAAATAAATAGATATTTTATACTAATTATGTTCACTAGCATACCCTTCGATAAGGACGTGTTGCCGAAAGAGGGGCTTACCTATAAATTAAAACGAGAGTTACAATCGAACAAATTTTCTGCATTTAATTTAAATGAACCATCTAATTGAAACAAAACCCAATTTCAATTTCAATTTAAATACAACAGTGTTACAAGATACACATTTGAAATAAGAAATGTAAGATTAAACATGGAGATAAATGCACAAATAAATATTAGTTATTCAGATATCGTGAGATGCGGTCTGGTGTGATGTAGGTTTTAGAAAAACATTTTCTTTATCGTGCCAACGTTTCGATCTTTTATTGAGATCATCTTCAGGGCCTGGGATTTACAAACATAGTTTACATTTAGAAAATACATATAGAATTTGGATCCAACATATATAAACATGAAACAGCAAAATCTCACTGGCACTCTCAACACGACATGGCACAATTACACAGAAGACAAACACTTTGAGTGAGTAGAAATACTTTGATGGAATATAAAATATAATTTTTTGCATTGTATAAATTCACTTTTTCAAATTCTGTATGTATTTTCTAAATGTAAACTATGTTTGTAAATCCCAGGCCCTGAAGATGATCTCAATAAAAGATCGAAACGTTGGCACGATAAAGAAAATGTTTTTCTGATACCTACATCACACCAGACCGCATCTCACGATATCTGAATATCCATTAACGGTCACTAATCTCTACAAATAAATATTAGATTCAACTCCTATTTTAAACATCTACATAAATAATATTGACATGCAAATTAATCACTAATTTAAAATTATTTTCTTACAGTATTTATTAGGATAGTATTTAGTTGTGTTATAATTAACGTTTTTTTCCCTGCTCCGAGAAATATCGAGAGCTCTGGAGTGAGTGTGTGACGTCTTGAGAGTAAAAGAACATTATTAGGGAGAATATAAGTGGGGGAATATCGAGTACTCTGGGCGAGTAAATGTTACAAGACATGTTCTTAGTAAATGTTCTGATGTGATGTATACATATGGATTGCACATTTTGTATTTGACAACCTGAGGTACAAACGAGAGTAATCAGATCGAGACGGCCAAAAAGCTGAACTTTAGAACAAAATACACGCGAAAGAAGAGAAAAGGAAGGAAAACATGCAGAGGGCCGGCGATGACCGCAGCTGTTTGTCGGTCCGTAAACTTCCCACTTTGTGTAAATTGACGTTTTTCCCACGTTCAAAATTGGGCGACATTAAAAACCAGGTTATCATTGGGCGGTAGATAGGCGCTTTCTCTCACAATTGAATAGAGGGACAGGTTTCTCCTTTTACCTGATGATGATCGTTTAATGCTCAAAATACCGATCGTCGAAAACAAAAATTCAGTAACTGAAGCTATTTTTTCAAAAGATTTAATACTTTTTATTTCGTTATGTATACTCTTTCAACAGTTGATGGTGAATTTTTTAAAAATTCAAGAAACCATAACCAGGTTTTACGCGACGGATTAGCTGTAAAAAGTAAACGGGATAAACATACTGTACTCAAAATCATTCAAGCAAAAAATACCATTTGTCCACCAGGAATCAGTCATATCAATGAAAAAAGTTAAAACTAAAATGTGTATTATTTAGTGACCGTTAATTAATTATCATTTAGAGATCGTGAGATACTGTCTGGTGTGATGTAGGTTAGGAAAAACATTTTCTTTATCGTACCAACGTTTCGATCTTTATAGAGATCATCTTCAGGGCTTGAGATTTATAAAGTTATGTAAATTATACAAATGTAAGACGTGAAAATGAATGTATACAATGTGTGGTGATTAGTGACTGTTAATCGATAATTATTCAGAAATCGTGAGATGCGGCCTGGTGTGATGTAGGTTAGGAAAATCATTTTTTTTTTTTTTTACCGTACTAGGTTTCGATCTTTATTTAGATCATCTTCAGAGTTCAAAGTGTTTGTTTTCTGTGCAATTGTGCCATCCTTGCGTGTCGTGTTGAGAGTGCCCCCTCGGCCGCAGCTTTGCTAATATCATAAATCAAATGAAGTATATACATGCATATAACCTACAAAACATATCATACAATATATAAAACGATCATTACATTCCACAAATCCTCAAAAATGAATCTCTCATTTCCCTAATAATCCCGTCCATAATAATCCTGAGTTTTTTAATCCTTTGTGCATAATCCTGTAAATAGCTGTTATTTTGTTTAAATATACATTAAAAAAAAAGCAATTTTTTGTTATCACAAAAGTACCTAAAGAAAATTTATAGTCAGAACATAAATGAAATTGAACATTTAATTATATGGATTTTTAGCAAGGTATTTTTTTGTCTTTACCATAAATTATTGGTTTCAATATAAATATAATATGTCAAATATAAATAGTATGTCATGGTAATTACTTATAATTTTATATATGTCTGTTTCACCGCCCAAATGTGTTATGCTCACCATGTGCTCCATGGCACACTTCTTCATACGCTTGTACAATATTACAATTAATTAAAGTTTTTAGTCGAGATAAAAAAGTGAATGGCGCGAGCGGGATTCGAACACACGACCTTCGGCTTGCTACGCCGCTCCCTACCACTTGAGCTAACGTGACCTCGATCCACTCGGATACCAATGAAGTTGAGATTAGAGATGAGCAAAAGAATCGAGAATCGATCCCAAGAATCGACTCATCTAAAAGGATCGATCTCACAATCGATTCCGTTAAGGGAGTTGCGGTTCATTTCAGGTAACTGGAGGGGACGGATACGTCACACAATTCCCGACGATTCTTTTTCCTGCTAACGATTCCTTTGATTCTTCTAAGAAAATCCCGGAGCGATTCTTTTGATTCTTCCGATTCCTCAACTCCCGTATTCCCAGCTTGATTCTTTTTCTTTCCATTCCTTAACCCCCGTTTTCTCCGCGGGAAATCGATAAATTAATCATTAACCTTTTTTTAAATTACCTACTTTTTCCTAATTTTACAATTTTATTTACAATATATAAAATACCGTATAAGTAATAAATATGTATACATAAATTACAATTAATTAAGGCTTTTATGTGAGATAAATTAATTAATTGTAATGTATTAATTGGTCTAGCGGACCACGAAATTAGTGAACTTGCACATTAAAGGCTAACAAGCCTAAGGCCCGGACAACAAACCTTTCCCATTGTAAATCACTTTCAGCTCAAACAATTGACTCTTCATAGAAAATTTAATTTCTATTAACACTCCCTTCCCCGCTCCCTTAAAATCAAAAATATTATGTAAATAAATAAAAAAACATTAATAACTCAATAATACACTCAACATGACGCACAACCATGACACATCTACACAGAAAACACGTACTTTTGAGTGAGTACAAACACTTATATAAACCTAAAATTTCTCTATTGTTTATATCATTGTGTACAACAATAGATTTTAACATCATTACATGCATTTGTATAATTTGAACAATATGTCCCAGTCTCCGAAGATGATCTCAATAAAGATAGAAACGTTGGCACGATGAAAAAAAAAAAAAAAAAAAAAAAAAAAAAAAAAAAAAAAAAAAAAACTTAAATAATCTTGGAATTAAAAGGGAAAAAGCCTAATTGAAGGAGAAAAAGGTTTAAATTAAATGGAAAAAAACTTTACCTCATCAGGTATTTTCATTTTCCTTGGTTCATAGATACTATGCAAAAATGATTCCATTTTCTCGTAGGCAAACCATTTCGGCTTAAACGCATCTTCAGTTTCAGCCTGATTTTTCGAACTTTTTTTTACTTTCACCGCCAACTTCCTGTAAGTTGCCATCAAAGCTTCTTTCTTCTTTTTCAGCTCTTTTACAGAACACTCGACGCTGATTCTACTTTGGATTCGCTTCCAAGCTTCATATATATTGTTTCTATCCTTGTGGTCCGCGTGTTGCAGATTCCAGATGGAAGGTTCCCCCTCGTACAAATCCAAAAACTCCATAATGACTTCATTTGACCATTCCATAATTATCCAAAAGGACGTGTTGAAATGCTTCTAGAAGAAACCGGTACAACGGAAACAAACCACATCAGACCGTTGCTCGAGCCATACTGAGGCGTGTCATCAGGCGAGCCCCAAGCCCTTGATGTCGGAATGTTTACCGACAATACACGGCAAAGGCCGAGCCAGCTCGAGCAGTGACGTGTCGTTACGTTCCCATGGCGTCAGATGTGACGCACAACTTCAGACCAGGCTCGCCAAGCCACACGCTGTGGGAACGAAGCTTTTAACCATGATCCATCTCGAATCTGGCTAAAACAATTTCCTCTCTTTTTTATTTCTGATCGAGGGCTAGTTTTTATTTCGCGAAGTTTATTATTTTCTATGTAAAGCCTCGTTTGTACACTTGTAAAATATAAAATAATTTTTATTCATTAGATTTCGTGGTCAAATAACTTCTTTTAACTAATTAACCTTTATGTAAGATAATGGTTGAAGTAAAAAAACCCAGTGTCACGAGTGGGATTCGAACCCACGACCTTCGGCTAAATACGCGGCCGCTCCACCTGAAAAATGTCAAAAGGAGGGAAAATTCGAAAGGTGGGTTCAGATGGGAAGTTGATGACCGAGTGGACAGAAGTCACGATAGCTCAAGTGGTAGAGCAATGGCGTATTTAGCCGAAGTTCCTGGGTTCGAATCCCCCTAGTGACACTGGCTCTTCGATGTCAACCAATACCTTACATAAAGATTAATTAATTGAAATAATTTTTATATGTAAAAATTTAATAATTGCGAATACTTTTTGTTCCTACGATGACCAACTTCATTGCCAGCTAAAAAGATAGATACGAAAGCCCCAAAGAATAAGCCCTTCATTGTTTTATTTTTTCTTAAACATCTTCCTGCTGATAAAAGTGTATTTATGGCAAGAATGCAATAAATACGCAGGTTAAGAGATGGATAGAAATCCACCACTGAAGGTGGCATTATACCTAAACTTTTATCTTCAGTTATTCACGTCAGGTTTTCTTGTATCAGCTATATTTTTGACTATGGTCGAACTTTCGAATTCATTCAGAAATCGATATATTCTGTTCTTCGTTGATTTTTTATGGCAATTGTAACTATTATTTAAACCTACAAATTGAATATTCAAATATTAGTCAATTTTATATATAAATTAATTTGTTGAAGTTGTCAGGAGCGGTAAAACGTGAGGTAGTTCACAAAAATACCTTTTTCCTTTTTTGCCCAAATTTCGACCTTCATTCCGGTCATCTTCAGAGCATAAAGTGGCATATGACACAAGGCGAATAGCACCACATTTTACACCATGAAGATGACCCGAAAAACGGTAGAAAAGACGGCAAAAAATAAAAAAAACGTGTTTTTCTAAACTACCTAATTGTAGTGACATATTGGTATTTGTGAAATTGTTGTGAAACTTGAATTTTTAGTCTACTGTTTTCGAATGATTGTGATAGGGGCACGCGGTAAATCTGGCAAAAGTGAAGGACATGATAAAACTTCAATACAGGCAGAGTAAAGCCGAATGTCTGCCAGCACAAAGCAGTGAGATGGCAGACGAAAGTTCAAATATTATAATAATTTTTACGATTTTTGAATAAATTGTCAAAATCTTGTATTTAGTGTTGTATTTCAGATTTATTCTCAACCAACACCTATATTTTTGAATATTTTCGTAATGACATATTGCAACGTTCTTCTTCGTTATAAAAACAGTCTATTCACAAATCCGGGTGCATTTATAGCAAAAGGTGCTCAAGCAGGGTGAGACGTCGAAAAAATTCATCACAGAAGAAGACGAAATACCTAACGCGTCGAGAGGCAAACACATCGAAAACAGACATACATAAACTATCGGAAACTACACAACCCTCGGAGTTTGAAAAAAAGTCGATAAGTACATCGGGTTCGAATGGAAGGCCGTTGGATTCGTCCCGGGTTCGAATTTCGGTTACCTTCAGTGGATGACGCCGTGTCAATATTAGGATGGGTTAGGTTAGGTCGGGTTAGAGTTAAGGACGGAATAGGTTACAAACCTATGTCTCAGTATCTGTTGTTTTCTTTGCTCTTCACCCACGATTACATTATTTTAAATTAATCCCCATGTAAAAACTACTTACATAAATTATTTTTAACAATATCGTAAGAGGTTTACCCGTAGAAATATAGAGTGATATTGATAATCGGTGAAATTTCATTCCAAACCAACAATAATTCACAAACAACTTACACTATTCTAATTATTCTTTTGGCACGATCGTTTTTGAATTTAAATAAAAATGCTAATTCAGTTTTTTTCTCAATATATTAATCAAGAGTGTCGGTGTAAAAAATAAACTACAAAAGAAACCAAAGCGCTTTCTTATGTCCATGAAATAGTAGCAAAAAAAGCTAAAAGTAGCAAAACGAGCAATAAATTAAGCGATTTATCATTTGTCATTATAAAGTATGATAATGCAACTGGCAGCAGTGACTTAGAGTAGAAAGAATTCTCATATTTCATTTTTTGTATTATTTTTATTTTATAATCTTGCGCTAATTTTTCATCCGTCGGAAAATAATGCATTTCTCGACACATACCATGGGGGTTGAGTTGAGAAATACGACAGCCGGCTTTAGGTTTATGTATTCCTAAAAATATACAGTGCCAACTGCGCATTTAATTAAGTCGTAACTGGGAGAAGGATTTCAATGATTCTTATCACTGCGTTTGAGTTTACAAGATAACTTTCCCTGATAAAAATGAATGAGTCTAATGAAGGAAAATCTATTTTTAGAGAGAAAAGAATGACGGTTTTGTAGGTATGGAATGAGACGTTCGTTGCATTTTATTTATTTTTGACAGTTATGTTGTTTACACCGATTTTTTACTTATGCACTAACATATTTACAAATTGTATTTTCTTCTAATGATTCCAATGATAATAAAATTATGCAAACAATAATCAAGAGATACATAACCTCACCAATAAAAATCTTGAAAGAAGTTCATTTAGACATGGTTTACGTTGGTTTTTAAAATTCAAAAATAAATTACAATTTGTCAAACAATGAATTAGTTCAAATGACATAATGATATATTTAAAAAAATATGCAGTTAATTTAGGTGAAAAAAGGTTTGTTTCTAATCATCCTGGTCGGTAAGTGGAGTGTTAGTGTTGGTGCTTTGACCTGCTTATATCCTTAATCGATATCTAAAAACGGATAAACACTATGTAATAATAACACTTCGTAATAAATGTCATTTTGACGAAACAAATATTAAAGATCTAGCCAAATCACAACACGATCTCCACGGAACTGACATACTTCACTTAACATCAGACAAGACGGCGGATCCTAGGCACAAACAGATTAAGAGAAAACTTCTCTATCACCAAACACCATCCCTTGTCAAGTGAACTATGAGCAAACTTCCTTACAGATTTTTTAATCTCCCTGTTATGACTAAATCATAGCACACATCCCAAATGAAATACATAAATGTTCCCTTACATACTTATTCAATAAGTACATAATTCCTAATGCTGTGGGAATTTGCCTCAATTATAATCTCGAAACCATGAATCTGATGAATCCTCTTTTATCCAACCGACGTCATTATCCAACAATGGATTTCATCCATTTAATCCCTCCATTGGTCGCATTCACTTTAAACTTTCAGCAATGCCTCTGCATGAATATCGAGTTAGTAGTGTCCCGCTGTCTTTCTTGACGTTACGCAAGTATTCGATCGGGTCTGCTGAGAGTGCTGTTTAAACTCCAACGCCACTATCAACAAGAACTCAAAATTCCACTAGCTACTACTGTGTCCCATCACAAAGACCTTTGCTGATCGTTTTTTCTGGATACGGTTGTTCTAACTGACCTAACGATCCAGTCCGAACAAGAGTCCCTCGAGGTACTCTTTCCTTGGTCCTTAATATACTGCTGACATCTAATCATCTCAATACTTTCCTGTTCACATTTCCGTACCTCACAATACTTTGACCCGTGGTTAAAAACGTGTGGGATAAAAGTAAACAACGGTGAGAAATCCTTCGGATGTATTCCTGTATGTAGGAGTTTGCTACTGAGGCCTATACATCCAGAAACACCTCATCGCCTCATGATAGACTAATGCAAAAAGAATTTGTTAGAATCATGGACAGTTGATCGAAACTACGCTTCAATAACAAAAGACTATTCAAACTGATATGGACTAACTGTATAAAAATATGAAGTTAAGCCAAAGCACCCAAATCTGTGGTCACCAAGCAACCGCAATTTTCTGTCTCTAAATTCTAAAGAACAAATTCAATACAGATAACATACATATATCATCACATTACATTCCACACATCAAATAATTTTCGCATAGTCTAATTGTCCAACAATCTAATTTTCCTTTTCCCATTTATCCCTTTCTACATAATCCTAAAAGAATAAAGTGGCTGAAACATTACCAACACATTGTTTCCCTTTGTCGGCTCTTTTCACCTCAAAGAAGCCGACGACCTATACAAAATTGTCTTTTCTATACCCACTTCCTTCCCCACCACTTCAAAATCAAACATATATAAACATGAAACAGTAAAATTTCACTGGCACTCTCAACACGACATGGCACAATTACACAGAAGACAAACACTTTGAGTGAGTAGAAATACTTTGATAGAATATAAAATATAATTTTTGCATTGTATAAATTCCATATTCTATATGTATTTTCTAAATGTAAATTATGTTTGTAAATCCCAGGCCCTGAAGATGATCTCAATAAAAGATCGAAACGTTGGCACGATAAAGAAAATGTTTTTCTGATACCTACATCACACCAGACCGCATCTCACGATATTTGAATAAAAATTCTAAAGAACCTTCACCACCTCAACATCCCTTACGTTTCCGATATAAAAAGTTCCACTCTTCACTGATAGATTAACCCAACCAGGTCACCTGTTCAGACTCACTTCCAGGTAGTCGTAGCTGCAGGAACGCTGATAACCCTGAGTTCTAATCCTAAATGATAGAGTACTGGACATATATTGGAGTGTTACTACTGAGTGACCTCTCCGTACTAGACTAGACAAATTATTATATTTCACCATATTATAGTAAATTTTTAATAAAAAATTTGTAAAAATTATAGAAATTTTGGGCACTGGGCTGACAATGATCTTATTGAAATGATTTAAATACACTAACAGGAAAAATGTCATCCACTTGTAATATCACTTGAGTTACATATATTTTTATATATTAATAAAAGATTCTCGATTTTTAACATGTAATAATTAAGTATTTGTCCAAAAAAGTTTAAAGAAAATGTAAATTGCTAAGGAAAACGAAAACTAAGGAAACAAATTTTAAAAAATAAAAAGAGACGAACAGGTAAAATTTGTTTTAGATTTTTAATGAACATTTCAATTTCCCAATTTTCAACGAAAAAGGTCCACACGACGCGCAACAACCTCAGCACTAAGTGAAATTTTTAAGGTTGAAAATTGAAATTAAGAAAACAAATATGAAAACTAAACAGTTACTAAACAAACTAACTAGCGCCAGGATTCAAATAAGGCCGAATGAACGTTTTAAATTCCGTAAAAAGAACATTGAAAAATCCTTTCTGGATTGAGGATTATGGGTGTTTACTTCTAATTGATATTCCCAATATAAAACACAATATAAACAAATATTTATTTATAAAAACGATGAGACGAATTAAAGGCAGAATTTTCCTTTATTGAGGAAATGAAAAAAATCAGTCGGGTGGAATTTTTGCCTGCCATTGTATAAAATAAATATGAAAATATATGTAATATTTTAATTTTATTAAAATATTTATTATTTACAATTTATTATTTTTTATATAAATATATAT
>CM077108.1:26896056-26925159 GCA_039619505.1 Cimex hemipterus
TTTTATATAAATATATATTCAAATAAATACGTTATTTTTTCAGAAATGTTTGTTTTCACCTGGGCCAAGGTCAACTACTCGACATGCAAAAAGTCTTGACTAGTTTTATAACTTTTTTGCCTTTGGAATGCATAAAATGAATTCTGTTGTGAGACGCATATTCAATTTATTGCACAATTAACCAGTCGAATAACTCTAAAATTCCAAATCTCATCAATAAACCTTGTTTTCATTTTTGCCATCATAAATGGCTTTCATTTAAAACCAAAAATCATAAAATATTTATTAAACCCGCGGTTGAGTTAGTCATCCTCTTTAAAGTAAATGTCGTAATACTCATACAAATGTTGAAGTAATGCCTTAAATTGGCGATGATTCAGATCCTTGGACCTTTTGAAATTCAGCTTTTATGAGTTTTCGCATGACGTCTAATTTTAAAGCTTTTCAACTTAAATTGTTTCTCCAAACTTAATCGGAAGAGCGTTTTTTCCGAAGCAATTGCATTGTCTATTCATTTAACTACTTTCTAATCTTGCAGACCAGCGACCGAAGAGGAAACTAAGAAAATTGAACGCTTGTTTTACAAAATAGTATTAAATTTTTCGCATTGGTTCTTCCTTTTATTGATATTTAAGGATTCATATCATAACATCACCACTTTTATAAAAATGTTAAATTAAGCAGTATCAGTTGTACCTAAACCCGTATCCATGCCAATGAATGAAATGTATCACGATGGAAAGCTTAATTATCAATAATGAATCTTTAGGTAATAAAAATCTTTTAATTATTTATTTTTTCGGGCTTGGGTATATAGTGAGACCTCAACCCAGGCCGTGACCATTTATGACCATAAGACTAAAGTTTATTACTTGCATTCTTCTCATAAATTTTATTTATGGTATGAAATTGCTCCTCGTAATCTTCACATGTAAAGAATAAATGGGGTACGGTGTAATAATATGCAGCTAACATTTATTCCTAGCACGTTTTTTATTTCTACCTTAATAATAAAATAGCATTTCTCACGAAGATTTACAAATTACGATTGAGTTAACGAGGGAAAATATTATTCCCGAATAATTTATCCTTTCACCGGTCCCGTTTTGAAAGAAAACGGAACAAAGGGAAAGCAAATAAGGCGAGCCGTGATTCAGTCCTCTTGTCCCCTGGAATTGTTTACCAATAAATTTACTAAGAAGTAGTGAAATCGTGCTGATTCTACTTTTCTAGGTCTTGGTGTATTAGTTAGCCATTTTAGGAAAATAGAAAGGCTCTTCTATGGCGGGACAATGCGATTAGGGATCCCGTATGGAATGAATGGCATCGATGCTCTAAAGTACGATATGTTAAAGTATCGATACTCTCTAAATAGAAATACACTAGTGTATTGAAAATTGTGCCTGGAGTTCTTCTGAAGAATTCGCGGAATCTGGATCAGAGTTTGCTATGATGCAGCACAGTGTTGAAGGTAAAGTATTCGTCCAAGTACGCTTCCTTGTTGTAGGCCCGCTCCAAGAGTTCTATAGCCAGGAGAGGTACCATCTTAAAAGAGTTCACTGACAAAAAATCATGGTAAGAGCAGACAACCAAGTAACGATAAAAGTACTCACGTAAAGTAGTCTTTAAAATAATCAGTGAATTCACCCAAAATTTGCAAAACCAAGGGAATACAACGGCATATCAACAGTAGTCGTTGAATAAATCTAAAACCTGGCCAATAAATTTGGTGCCAAAACACTGGATATTGAAAAAGCCGTATTTGAATACACCCCTATAAGACAACCAGCCGGCCATAAAAATGTCACATCCAGAAAAGTCGGTAAACCTGGTAATATGTTGGAGCCAGAGCACAAAAGATATTTTGAAAATCTCTTAATAACTTCCAACTTCTCATATTCCTTGTTTTTATAGAACTTAGGTGTTCTAACGAACTGCTCCACGCGAATTAATTTGTTTATTTCTGGCAAAACCATTATGCTCCTCCGTAGGAGTACCTTTTGAAATTCAAAAAAGGTTTAAAGAGGGAGAATAATATATCGAATGGTCGTCACGTCGATTCGTACACCTTAAGAATACAACGGCAGATTTAACACGGTTGATACCCTCGCTGTCTGGCGAGCTTGTACGAGCCTAATCTTACCTTGGGTGCGTTCTGATAAGGGTGAAGTCAGTGGTTCAAGTCCATTCAGGTCTAACAATATTTTTGGTTGATGTTACTAAAAAGTGATATCATCAGATATGTGATGATACGGTAATCTTGATAGGGTTAAAGTTCAGCTGGGAAAGCACCTGCTTTGCATGGTAAGAGGCAGCGGCTCGACCCTGCTTAGCTCCACCAAACTGTTGTAATAATAAAAAAAAGATAGGTTATCTTGGAGCAGGTAAGTTAATGGATGTGTACTTTGATAGTCTGACACTTAGTCATAAATGTAATCGCTCCCTACCCATGTCTTACTGCCTAAATCGACAGCTGATTTGTAACGTGCAGCATCGAGTACTTAGATATCAGACCGATAGAAGCCGACGCCTCACAAGGGCGCATTCCTGTCCTGGGTTCCATTTGTACTGATAACATTGCTATACTTCCCGACACAATCATTACCGTCTACGCGAATGATTCAGAAAATTTGTCTTCTAACCCGAATTCTACCCAAATGAACGCCAACATCTAAAAAACTTCGATCTTATCAAAAACTCACAAGTTACTTTCAAGATATGATGGAATGAGGAAACCGTATACAATGTGTGGCAGACTGTACACATTTATAGTATTACAGTCAATTTTAAGAATTAACTTACTAATGGTTGTAAATGTGTTTTTCCCAAGAAATTATCGAAGTTTTGAAAAAATGTTGATGAGACTGAATTTGTCCGGTAATCCCCTTACCATCCTAACATCAAATATTTGATGATTGTTAATAAATCCAACCGTTTTAACCGGACAATATTGATAAAAATCCATCTTTTTTTCAATTTTTAACTCGACGTTTATTGAATAAGAGTCCATCGATAGGTTGTGACAACTTGGCAAACCCTGCTGTTCACACCATTAATTTTTATGAAGGGAAAATTCTTTTACACAGAAAAACCGACGATTGGGAGGATATCGCAGAAAGAGGTATAGGGGCTGCCTTTATTGATTGGGCCACAACCCCTCACACCTGAACCTAGAACCAATCACCCCTTCGTACCAAAACGGCGCCCCCGCTCGTCTTCTTCACTTCATCCCTTTCTGCCGCAACTCCTAACTCCGTACCCAGTCCGGGAGGCTCGAGGACAAATCAATTATAGGACGGAAAAACCTTTTATTTCGAATCTCTAGTGATCCGAGGGGAAACGGATGTGTTTCCCTTGGGAATAGGGTGGGATTCTTGAGGTCAAATCCTTGCGGAGAGGGTGTGTTAATTTTATATGAATAATCTCTATTCCCCTTTTGACAAATCGCCATTGTATTTATGAAGTAACATTCTTCTTTCATATAATTAGAAGATTAGAACCGTGCTACATGTTCCTTTGTTTGTTTTTATGTATATACATATATCGAATTTTGTTATACATAAAATCGTTTAACACCTCATCCATGGGCAGTAATTTTTCTCTTATTTTATCTTAAATAATCTGATCCCTCGTCCTAGAAGTTTAACGTGGAGCCCTACGCGATGACCGAAATTACTTTATATCCAAAATGTCTGTTTTGATCCAGAAGTTGGTTTGATTGAATTGAATAAAATCCCTTTTTGGCGGTGTAGTGTCAGACAAATCAGTTTATTGGTTTTTCCTGTATACGTTTGTAGTGAACAAATACAAGACACACAAAAATTAGGCAACGTGCAGAGACTGCCAAATCTCCAAACTTTTGGAAGCACTATCCACGAAGAAGCTAGAAAACCCCGTCATTATCTGTGAGATAACACAGAAAATATTAACAGAATATAACGAAAAAGAAGACCATAGGCCATATACTTGGAATTGCAAACACCAAACACAAAATCCTTCATCATTCAATGGATCAAAATAGGCGAAAGGAGAAATGGTTAAACTCTAGAGGTGTTACACTGTACCCTTATCCTCAAACAACCCTCACAAGACTGGAAAAATCACTTCTACATTTATATAAGACTATGTGGCGGCCACTGGCATCTGAGCAAACGTTTACGCAACATGGGTATATTCAATGATTACAGCGTTTCAAAGAGGAGGAAGAAACATCCAAAATTATTTCCGAATGTGCAGCACCCGCTCAACCTCCTTCGATACAAGGAAAACCCGGGGAAAGGAATTGTAGCCAGACAGTCAATGGCCCAGTAGTTATTAAGGGAAGGATCGAGTCGATTGCACTGAACTAATAAACTAGGAACAGAACCTAGAAGGCTGCAGTGCTTGGAGAAACAAACCACCCACTTTCTAATGTACAAGCTACAAAGGAGAAGAAGAATTCAGCAGAAATTCAAATACATTATATGATACATATCTATGGTATACAATAAAAAATGTTCGAAAATAAATGAGGGAGTCGAGCCGTGTATTCTGCGTTATTCTGTTATCAATCAACGTTGGATAAACTCTGGCTGAGCATAAGACCAGAATATTTACTCTGAGAAGGCAGCTATAAGCTTGGGAAGTGTATAAGCAGTATTGGACTAATTGAAGGACCACATATCCAGTAATCCCAATTGATTTATTTCTATTTTATCATGGTATCTTGGATTTTTCTCCCACTTAACATGAACGATATAATACAGTTAATTAATCTTTTTATGTAAGGTACTGGTCGAAATGGAAAAACTAGTGTCACGAGGGGGCTTCGAACCCAAGCTCTTCGGCTCATATGCCGCTGTTCTAACCGCTTGTGCTATCGTGACTTCGAGCCACTCGGGCACCAACTCCCCATCTCATCCCCACCTTTCGAATATTATCTTTTTTCCATTTTTAACGTTCAATTTCGAACGTTTGTAGGTTGATTGAAAGTTGGTGTCGAGAGGATCGAAGTCACGATAGCTCAAGTGGTAGAGCAGCGGCGTATGCAACCGAAGGTCGTGGGTTCGAATCCCGCTCGTGACAGTAATTTTTTTTTATTACAACCGAGACCTTATATAAAAAGAATTAATTGAAAGAAGTAACTTGATCAATTGAACACTAAAACATAAATGGTTCTTCTCTTTCTTGAAAGATGTCAAGTCAGTTGAACTAAGGGACTAAACACAGTAAGGAAAAAGACTACTGTGCTTAGGAAACAGTAAACATCATATTGACCTATATTGTGTCCTAATTTTGACGTTAAATAAACTTATTTATATCTGATTTGTAAATGTAAAAGTTCGTAATACTATCCAGTGACTTCCCACAAATATTCGTGGTAAGAGGTTTTGCCGTTTTTCTTGACCAACGTCAGCAGTCTGATAAGACGTTCTTTTCACAGAATAGAATTTAGGTTTTCTTCTTAATTTTTAACTATTCTATAATGGCCATATGATTTTTATATATAGTTAGATATGTTAAAAATTATGTTTTGTTTTCTAAAAACTAAAATGTGTCAAACATTTTTTTTAATTTTAGTATCGGATATCGTGACGTTGACACAGGTTTCGTCCCAGTTTCTACCAACGAAAAGTTCAGAAGAATATACGGACTTTATGACAGTTATTTATGACGTTCAGACACCCGTGTGCACCGGCACTCTAATAACACTTAAGTTAGTCCTCACTTTTTGCCGCAAGTCGTCAACTACGCACAAGTGGAAGGTGGTGTTAGGTCTGTACAGCTACCCCTTTAGCCAGAAAAGGAATGTAAGGTCGATCTCATTGCACATATTAAAAGACGACTTCGTAGATGTAATCGAAGCGGACTTCCCGTTCCAGAGAGACGACCCTCTTCCGGTAAAAGTCGCGAGTCTTAATAAGATAGATTTTCAAAATGCATGGGCTCAATTCGTCTTAAATATCACACAATGTTCTATGATTAACCTTAAAAAAAATCGTTACAGCCGCGATTTCTTCTTCGAGTCGATCCAAGTTTTCAAATATTTGGGTTTCTGCCCGCAGCATGGTTCACACTCTACCCGGAACCTTGTATGTGTATCGTTTATAAATTCTTATGCTTGTAAACATTGCGTTCGGGGTGCGCCGCTTTTCTGCTCAGATTTCCTTTTCGCCACCCTTTCGGAAATTAACGAGGAACAAAATTACAATTTTTTCTGGCTTATAGACAACAATTTAGATTTGTTCGATTGCGATTATGATGTGAGTTTGGGTGAATCGGTAGATAAACTAAAAAGCATAGGCACTCGGATTGGAATTCAACCTGTAAGTCTTTTATCCGCCCCTATTCTTTTAATAATCAAATATACAATTTCAGAATAAAATACTGTCATTTTTTTCTTGCTGTACACTGTTCAATTCCTATTAAATATGTAGTTTAGGTCATCGTTTATGGACAATGATCAGTGTGTAATCAGAGGTTGAAACCAAATTTTTGGTCCCTAACACTTTGATCATTATCATGTCTTGTCAAATTTCATGTCAGAAACCTTTCATCCCGGACCATCCGGATCCGTTTTAACAACTAAATGGTCACTGGCTTCGCTAAGTCCTAAGCGAAATTTCTTAACTTTCGTTTTTGTAATAAGAACGCAAGCCATAGTTTTCTAAAATTCTATATTTCGTAATCTCAAATTTAGGGCTGTTAGAAAAAGTGGAAGTTTTGTTCCAAAACGTGCGCCTTCGCTTTGCAAATCATCTACATAGTCTCCCAAACTAACCATATAATCGTACTCGAACAAATCTAACTTATCATCAATAAGCCAGAATGTATACTGATTTTGTTTCCCTTGGAGTCCGGTCAGTACAGCAAACAAAAACTTGTTACAGAAAAGCGGCGCACCCAGCATATTCTTATGAAAATGAACTGGGGCTGGTAATAATAAACAAACTTGATTTTTGCTGTGTAAATGAGTGCAGTTTTCTACATATGAGTCAGCAGGGGACCAATTGTAGTAAAATGTCTCGGTTTGCAGATATTTTTTCAGGTAAATTAAATAACACTGCGAGACGTTTGATATTATTTGAGTCCAGGAATGCCGAAAATCCAGTAGTTTAAAACTCACGATTTTCACAGGCAGCGGGTCATGGGTGTGGAACGGGTCGGTAGGTTCGATGCTTTCCACCATTTCAAAATTATACGAGTGTCTTTTGCACTCCTTCACGTCCCTTTTTTGACTATAAGGGTTGTCGGACAAACCTAACACCAGTTTCCAATTTTTCCACTCATCCGGTAAACGGCAGTAAGTGAGAACTATCTTGGGTCTTATTAGCGTTCCGGTGCACATGGGCTGCTGATATTTGTAAACGACTATCATAAAATCCGAGTAAGTGATAAAATCATCCGTTATTGGCCATTTTGGAATCAATTCTTCTGCCAAAGTCATGATCACCGATGATAAAATTAACAAAATAGCATTTAGCATCTCTACAATTTTCCTAAAATACAAAAAAATTAAATTCAATAATACACACACAAAAAAACCATATGTACGTATGAAAACACAAGATGTAATATGTTCAATGATAGTACAACTTGATCCCCCTGTCTTAACTTTCATGTAACATGAAATCTATAATGTCAGTCTACTCGGGAATGTTCGTGGATTTTCAGAACAGAAAGCATAGCTAAAAAATAAATTCTTCCTTTCGTTGTAGCTACCTATATCATTACTATTTACAATGCATGATAAAAAGTGTATTTTCAGTTTGACCACATTCACAAGGAGAACGCGTTGCCAAGTGGTTACCGAGAGACTAGACTTGTAGACTCTGCGGTCGTGGGTTCGATTCCCACCGTCGCCCTTGCAATTGTCTTTCCCTCCTACTGGGATTGTTTTTCTAGATGTTACAGAAGCATTGGACAGAGTGTGGACTACGGTCTATTCTTCCCCACGCCTATCTCGCCCTGAAGTCCTTTCTCTCGGACCGCTGGTTCAAGGTGAGAATTGGCTCAGAATTTTCAGACATCAAGCCCATCAAGGTCGGCGTTACCCACGGGAATGTCCTAAGACCAATCGTCTACACAGTTTATAGTTGGAATACCATGTAACCTAATATGTAAAGAGCCGGATGTTCACAGTTAGAATAAGTACCTGTCCACTACTGCACATATACATTAACGTTCTCCAACCAATCAAAAGCGCTACCGTGGATTCTACTTCAACATCAGACTTACATAGATCACATACTTAAGACAAGAACTGAAACGAAGGTCAGCTCAGATGCTTGTCTGGACCCAAACCCACAATGTGTTACAGACAACATACTAACCACGTAGTAGACACTCATTAGACCGATTTGAACTTACGGAGTTATGCTGTGTGGTTCAGCCATGCCAAACTACATCCAAAAAATCCAAACCTTTCATTCAAAATCCTCCGTTGCATCCTCTGCGCTCCCTTCTACGTCACTAGCGAAACCGTCCACAAAAAGTCCTTAAATATCCCATTCGTGCCGAACACGATTACAGAACTTCCACTCCAAGCTCCTTTTACACTATCCAAATCCATTAAGTCAAGGCCATCTTCAACTCCAACCCTCCACACCGCCAAAAAGCTGGCGGCTATGTGACACAACCCAAACTATCAACCAACAATCCTAAACAAATGGCCGGCTCCTCTCCCTCCGCCCCTTCGGGCTCCTATCAGACCTTTTCATCATACATATATACATTTGTGAGCAGAAAATAATAACAAAAAATTTAACTGTTTTTTGTTCCGATCGAAGCACTTCATTCTCATGCCTAGAAAATAAAACAGAATAACATGACCAATTTGTTGATCAATTTTTTACTTTTTATTATTTATGCAATTTTATTACTTACCACCTGACCTAAAAGCAATGCCGAGATTTAAAAAAAATATTCAATCATTGTAGATAGTGACTTTGACGTTTTATCTTTGACAAAATTGAATTACATTACTAAGTGTTTGGATTTTGTGATATTTGTTTATAACAATCAGAGTTGATCCGAGTGCACCGGAACGCTAATAACAACCAATTTCGTCTTAACTTACTCAAAAAAAGGCGGTTTGGTCGAACATGATGCTAAGTGTAATCAGCAGCCGGAAAATGGATGGGAGATCTCCACAATTGCCCTCTTGGGCAAAATCTAAGCAAACTACACCTACAACTACAAACTGCAGCCACTAAAAGTCGTAAGTTTATCAAGATGGGTTTTTATAGTAATTAAACACATTTTGTATCGAAATTAAATTTCTAGATTACATTATCATTACACATTACATATACATTTAATATACATACAAATTGTATGTATGTGGAGACATGTATCATTAATATGCAATATTTTTATAACTAAATAAAGTAATTCCTTTCTAACTAGAAGTTTGCGACGAACTAGCTTGGCTATTTTTATATGTATTTTCACTATTTATTTCTAAAAATTCACAAAAATAAAATAGTTGTTGTTTTATCAGAATGTTATTGCTAATTGTTGTGTCCGTTGAACGTTGTTTTGATGAATCTGTAATTCATTTTTTCATTATTCCTTTTATTTGAAACTCTAGAAGTTAAGACGTTTTCTATCGGACTAGAAACGAGAAAAAATTGTTATTTATTCGCATTTATTTAAATACTCTCATAGGGAAAAAGAACCGAAGAAGAATTTGTATTTATTTGTTTGTTTTTATCATAATTAGACGTAAAAATTAAAAGTTAACTTAAACAGCATTATTTACTTGTTGCTTACCTTTATAGAGTGTCACTAAACATTTTACACTCTTTAGATTAAAAATAAACTTGTCGAGTTATATTGTTTTTTAAAATTTTTTCAATAATGCATGAAAAATCTGTCCAATGCATGATAATGTTTAAAATTTATTTTTATTATTCGGAGATCATGAGATGCGATCTAGTGTGACGTAGGTTTTAGAAAAACATTTTCTTTATCGTGCCAACGTTTCGATCTTTATTGAGCCCTGAAGATGATCTCAATAAAGATCGAAACGTTGGCACGTTAATGAAAATGTTTTTCGGAAACTACGTCACACCAGACGCTTCTCACGATTTCCGAATAATCATTAACTTCTTTGTTTATCGGAATATTACATATATAATTTAATAATCAAAACGTTTTATATTTGGTTATCAAAAAATGAGCTATCAGGATAAGAGGAACTGTTGTTTCAAATTGTGTTCCTTCGCTTTTAAAATTGATCGTTGAATTGCCAGAACCATTTTCAATGTTGTAATTAAACAAATTTAATTGGTTGTCGATAAGCCAGAATGTATAGTTTGCTTTTTTCACAGACGATTCGATCAGTGTAGCAAAATAATAATTGTTGCAGAAAAGTGGTGCGCCCGTGAGACTCGGCTCATAAGGATAAGCATGGATGCCTAGACATATTATGTTATGGGTGAAATAGATGGCGTAGGATTTCGACGTTTTGTTAACGTTAATCCATCTGAAGTAGAAGTCGCCGGAATACTCATCGTGTTCAAGGTAAATCAAATAACACCGTTCGATGTTTGATTGAATTTCTTCCCAAGATTTGCGAAATATCGTTTTTTTAAGACTCACGACTTTTACAGGCTGCGGGTCATCTCTGAGGAACGGATAATCCGCTTCTATTGTATCCACGTAGTTAATTTTAAACATATGGAAAGCGACAGACTTCACGTTTCTTTTCTGGCTATAAGGGTTGCTGTATACATCTAACACCAGTTTCCAGTTCGACCACGTCTGCGTTTTTTTGCAGTAAGTGAGGACGAACCTGGGTGTTATTAGCGTTCCGGTGCACTCGGGTCTCTTGTCATTGTTGTAAACAACGACCATAAACTCTGAGCAGTTGGGATCGTCGTTCAATTTTGTCAATGATGAAATCTGCACTTGCGTCAAAACTTCAATTGCTACAATAAACAAAATCATTTTTAATATTTACAATAATTTCTTCCTTAATCACTTAGAAAAGTCAGATGTGAATATAATAGATAAAAGTACACAATTTTTATTACCACATGTGGAAAAACGCTAGCTTATCAAACTGCTGATTCGTAAAGTTACTGGCCAAAATACATGTATATTTAAAAACAACGTATAAATAAATAAACATTTACTTTTTATTAATGTACAGAACTTATTCCAAAACCACACTACTCACGAGGTGAAGGTATTATTCAAGATCTGTTTTATCATTATAAATAATTTATTAAAACTATACATTTGTGTGTGGGGGGGGGGTGTAAATGGAAATATTTTTATACCAATTGAAAATACGCCCACACATAAATTTAGTTAGAATCAATTTAAAAATACCAATTGCAGTGTCTTTCTTGATTTAGCACTTGCCTTCGATCGAGTACGGCTCTCAGGCATACTTTGGAAACAGAGGAGCATCCTTCTTCATAAGTGCTATCTTGTCTGATGGATCGATTTTGTCGAGTCACCTTATATACACATAAGGGTGGGTGTTCCTCTGGGAAGCATACTTGGTCTTTTCTATTTTCCATATATTGCAGATATTCCTACATACGTTAACATATGATACAGCGATTCTTACACGCAATTCGGACCCCCTCAATTGACACAACACTTAAAACACCTGAATGAATTAACACTATCGTTTACAAAGTTGAGAATAAAGATAAACCTAATAAAAAGCACATAGATCATTTTTACGTACAGTAAAAATGATCTATGTGCTTTTTATTAGGTTTATCTTTATTCTGTCCTGCAGTGAGTGTAAATGGAATTCCATTGCCTACCTCTGACCTTGTGCGTTATCTTGGTCTTTTCGTGGATAAACGACTGACATGGAATCCTCACACAAGACTGAAAAGACAGCAAACAAACCGACGTTATAAATTGTTTTAAAAAAAATTACAATTAGACCTCCTGGGGGTACGGTTGTGAAGTGTGGAGCTCAACCATGGATTCCGACTCCCAGCGTCCGATCAATCCAAATTATTAATACTCCTTTTTACGTTACAAATGACACTATCCGTAAAGGCTTACACATCCCATTTGTACATGAACTCATACTCGATATAAAAAATTTCATCAATCACTGAAACACATACAGTAATCTATTCGTACGACATTTATCACTTCCAACCCTATCTGAAAATCCTACAAGACGATTGAAGCGAAAGAGACCCCGAGACCTTCGGTGAAGACTGAACAAGATATCAGTGTGGAGGAGTGTTACCACTGGGCAACTTCTTCTAAAAGAGCCTCAAATGATAATTAAAAAAATACAATATTTATATTTAATTTATACATCACTTGTAGTTGTAAATAACAAATAAATGTAATTAAAAAAAGATTGGTAAACATCATATCATATATCAATGTAGGGAAATTAACACACACACACACAAAGAGAGAGAGAGAGAAAAGGAAAACGAGGGAGGGCGACACCCAATGGGTAGTTGAAAGTGAAGCCCTTCTATATGACAGGAATTAATTTAATTAAATGTTTGATTCTCATCGGCATTCCACATTTATCATATTTTGCAGTAATGATGGTAAAAATAAATCGCTACCCTCCACGAACTTACAAACTAAAGGCTATAAATAAATTCTTGAAAAACTAAAACCCAAGTTGCATTTCCTCTCCCCTTATTGTAAAAGGAGTATTCATACGTCAATTTTTTTTCGCTGGTATACCATCTGCTTTGCCAAACCTTATCTATTTTTTCACGAACATTGTTTTTTGTGGCGTTCAATTACACTAGATCCTTTTCTTATACGCCTTGTAGGTTAGACAAATTCCTCTTTGATCTGTTTTGTGGTAACTCTTCGTCTCCTCTCTTCTATTTCCATTGATTGAATAGAGAGGATAACTTGGAGGGGTTGTCCGATACACTTTGTTGCATTTTAGTGGAGCTATCTGCATACTTTGGTCCAGCATTATTTCGCTTTTATATGCCAGGTGTGGTTCCCAGGCTGCGCCTCCTGGCCTAATGGCAAGAACATATTTTGAAGGTATCGTAGGGGCTTTTGGGCTTAATCCTTAATCGCCATTCATCTAGCAATTTAACTCGTCTCTTTTATTTCGATAACTTGATATGGTAGGCTTTATGTTTTTTATGATTTAACCATGGTGAATTATGTGTTACCTTTCAGCATAACCGTATGACATTTTTTGGTGATATCCTTACGTATACCCTTGCTCAATTTTCTATTTTTTCCAAGACTACTTTTCATCCTCTCTGCAGTTCTTTTTTAATATCGGGTTCAATTCTACACTCTCTTCCAGGATAGGCGGCTAAATACATATCCCAAAACACTGGACTAACATAAAAAAAAACCATGAAGTCGTCTCGTAACCCCTTGGCCGAAGAAGTGTGGGTTGTCAATTTTTCTGCCTTTCTGTGTTGAGGCTATTCGCTTTTTGCAATTATTTCATCTTGGTCTTGTCAAAACTGATCTCTTTGTCCTGTTTTAGAGTGGCACTTGGTATATTTAAGTCTTTCAGTATCCTTAAAGCCAATCACTTCATCCTCACACAGATTTTCAATTTAATATGCCAGTTAAAAACCTCCAACACTAACATCCATATAATCTGGGTAAAAGGACATAACTTCAATGTTCACAACGATGAAGCCGATAGACTGGCTAAAGAGGCAGCCATATCTGGTCGTTTTCAGTTTTTCATTTCGGGTAGAGATATTAGATCTCATCTGTATAGATACTCCTTGAGATCTTGGCAAAGGGAGTTTAGCTCCACAAGTAATGCCAAGGTTTACAAATCAATTCAAACCCATATCCCTCCCTTCCCGTGGTTCCGTTCTATGAACTATCCCCGACAATCCCTTACTTCCATAATCCGTCTCCGACTAAACCATAATAGTCTGCCTGTCCACCTTTATAAAATCAATGTCCTTAATTCCCCTTACTGCTCTTGCAACAACTTAGTAGTGGCCAATGCCAACCACGTCCTTCTTGAGTGCCCTCTTACCGCCTCAGGCCGAGAAGCATTTTACAGATCGCTAACTAGGGCCGGCATAACTCTTCCCATCACAGTGACCAATCTCCTATGCTACTCCCACAGATCTGATATTTGAACCCTTAATTAAATACATCTACCGCAACAAAATCATAATATAACAAACGTAAACAAAAGAGAATTCTTTTCTTAAATAAAATTATCCATATTCCAACCATTGGCTAATATGATTAACATAAGGCCATAAGTTAGCTTTCCTTAAAGGAAAGTTATAAAAAAAAAAGTCTTTCGGTCTCATGGATTACTATTTTTGTTTGAAGAGTCTCGAGTTTTCAACTTCTTATCGCCTTTCAAGTCTTTTATTAAATTACCTTTTATCAGGTCTTATATTTATTTCGATCGATGTAGTGTGATTTCCTAACTTTGCTTTTTCCATAGTTATCATATGGAGAAATGTGTGGTTTTCGTTATTGTTAGTCTAATGACCAAATTAATTCTTTCAATTAATTAATCTTTTTATATAAGGTTTTGGTTGAAATGAAAGAGTTCGAACCCACGACACGATCGCATCTCACGATAGCTCAAGTAGTTGAGGAGCCGCGTATTTCGCTGAAGGTTCGAATCCCGCTCTGGCACTAACTTTTTCATTTCATAAAAAGATTATATACTAATATTTAAAGATATTTTATAAAAATTATTGCCTATTAAAAAATCCTTTTTAAATTATTCGGTATGTGATCAGCGGACGCGTGAAACGGGGACTCGCCTCAAGTGCAAAAATGTGTAAAACTGCCCTGTTTACATCTCACTCTATATTTGTACGATCAAATCAAACGAACTAATAAAATTCCAAATTAGGTACGGTGAAAAGTGAAACGGCCTACTAACGAGTGATTGCGAAACCAGCATTTCTTTAATTTCTTATTTATTTAATAAAAAATTTTATGACTAAAATTCTGATTTCAAAACGATCAATATTTATACGTATACGCTTTCCAATGTCACTTCCATTCCATTAAATTAATTTGATTGCCAGTAAATTCCTGACAAGGCCCATTATTTCTTATTCCCCTCCCATTAGTGTAGCGAATTAAAAGCAATTACCAACTAAATAATGGTACTCGTACCACTAATCGTCGGATGATTAAAGCCGACTAATGTTCTTGAAAACTGGGCGCAATACTCGAACTCGATGTGTACAGAGGATGGCGCAACGCTTTCCTTTTTTATGACTGGTTTTCAAAGTGTTTTTTTCCTCCTAAAAGTCATTTGTTCTTGATGACTTTTTATCACACAAGTGGTTGATAAGAAACGGCAGGGTTAATGCTTATAAGTCCCCACCTTATCACCACGAACTTAGGCAACCAACCCTAAGGCAATCTTTCATATCTCCTGCACACTTAGAATACATTGTAATTTTCTCAAAGTTGAAAGCACGTAAAATTAACTTTGGATGTTTTTCTAACATGGAAATAATTGTTTTTAGCACTAGAGGACGCCAAATTTCAATCTTATCTGGCGCAATTTTTTTTCGATTTTTTAGTTTCCGTCCTTAATGCAATACTTTTAGTTGTAAATATTAAATAAATATAATTTTAAAAAAATGTTTAAAAATCTCACTCGATTTTTAAGGTTTTCGTTTCAATAACATCGTGAGATTCGGTCTGGTATGATGTAGGCTTGAGAAAACCATTTTCTCAATCGTCCCATCGTTTCGACCTTTATTGCGATCATCTTCAGGGCTCAAAATATTTTAATCTTTTCATTTAAGGTTTTGGTTGAAATAAAAAATGCCCCGACCGGGATTCGAACCCACGACCACTTGAATTATCGTGATAGTATCGCTCAACGACACACAAGAATGAGACATCTACACGGGAAACAAACGCTTTGGGCCCTGAAGATGATCTCGATAAAGGTCGAAACGTAGCACGGTAAAGAAAATGTTTTTCTAAAACCTACGCCTTACCAGACCGCATCTCACGATCTCCAAATAATCATTAACTAAAGGTAACTAAACACCACACACACACACACACACACACACACACGTTGTATCGGTCAACTGAAATTATTTATCAATCTGACATCTAGATCCAGTTCCAGAAGTGTGGTGCAAGAGTCGTTACCGACCGTCTTCCTGTTTTGATGTTTCGCCACCTTTAGTAGTACGACTCGCCCTACTTATATCCTTGAAATCTACCGTCTGAATAGGATTACAGAAAAGCGATCAAACTGCAATATCTTCACCGTACGGACTCCAAAGATCCCATAAATACTCTTAACTTACTAAATTTTAGACTTCAAAGCTAGTAAATTAAAGCTTTTTAGGTTTAACTTGGAAGGTATTTTAGTCAAATGTGCGTTGCAAAAATGTAAAGGGAAATGTTAAGAATGTAGAAAATTCAATGGATGTAGGGTTGTTTGTCCGCGAATTATATAAAAGCTTAAATATAATTTCTCTAAAATAAAGCAGTCCATATATTCCGCTCATCCCGTTTTATATACAAATAAAAGAATAAAAGACACAGCAGATATAGACGCCAACCTTTTTTTTATAGGTCTGAAGAGTATTGAACTGGTGAATGAAAGTGGCAGAAGTAAAAACTGAATAACTTGTCTTAGCCATGTGCTGGAATGTGCTGATTCCAGCCAAATTATGTTCAACTGGGTTGCCCGAGGATCGCGAGTTTCTTTCAACAGTTCTGACTCCTGGAGGCCAAACGATCTGTTTTCACTTAAAAAAATTCCCTCAGCTTTTTCAGCAACTTTGGAATAATATTCACTTATTTTTACGAACTGTTTATTCATAGAATACATAAAAATAGATGTATAAATTTTGTAAACTGTGTGATAAAATGTGGCTAGAAGTTATTTTACTTCTTAGCCTAACATTCCAACTTGAACTTCGTTGATTTTTATACTCCATTTAACAATTTAAAAATTCAACTTTGAGTTGAATTGGTCATGTGGTCATGAATGTTGGCGTGTCTCTCTTTTCACCTACGTCCTGTCCCATGGACTATTTTTACACGGGATTTTTTCCCTTTGGAACGTTTGAAATTTTGGAAATCTGGGAAACTTGGGTAGTTGAAGTTATATCAGCAGGAAATGGTCATCTGATACTAAACTTTCCGTATCCGTGCACACGTAGCGAAATGAAACTTTTTTACCTTCGAATGATAGATCACGTTGGGTGAAGCACTTCCAGATTTTACGGGCTTTATCTATAGTCGATATTTTTCCGATAGAACCTCCCTATCTAACAAAAGAAGGAAAACTAATTGATCAATATATTCATTCAGCTCATCCTTCTCCTTTTTAACACAACATAAGCATTAACTATATAAACATAAACATTTATGGTTTGGAAAATTTACTTCTCTCTAAACACTGGAATACATGCTTTGTTTGATCAGAACAGTGATATGGTTTAAAATAACACATATAGGATAAAAATATAAATTTATATCAAATCAATAAATAATATATAAAACATATTCATAATCCGGTAAACCATTTTTTACTCAATATAAAATATGATACATTACCAATATGTATTATAAAATGTATTCAGAGATGATGATTTCAGTGCGATCTCACGGTTCCTTCCAGAACTGGGTAGTATCAACGGACTATTTTGGACAAATGTAAATTTACAAATTCATTAACGTCACTTCGATGAGGATAAGGCATTTTTTAACCTTGGCCAATTATTATTAATTTATGCAGGCAAATAATTACTCGTAAAACGTGCCAAAGGTCTTAGGATCACCTCGTACAAATTAAAAGACAAATCTCTCTCTGTTATAAATATCATTTTTTCAATTTTAATCAAAAGGTGACAGGTTTATTTACTATTTTTGTTTTAAAAACTATATATTGTGGAATGTGGTTGAAAAGCTTGACCGACTCTCTCTCCTGGTTTGTGAGAAAGGGTGACTGTAATCAGGTCTCAGGATCAATACGAGCCGATACATCGTGAATCAATTGAAAATAGAACGGAGACGAACAGAGCCAAAAGACGTGTGATCAGTACTGACGGAACCTCTGTCAAGATACGAACGTCTTTCAATTTACTCAATGCCGTTCGAATTAAAGATATACGATAAACCGAGTAGTTAACAATTAGTGAAACAAAGATAGCACTTTTTAATTTATGATGAACAGCTTAAATCACCGTGTCTCGTAGCGAAAAACAAATCAGATTCCTGAAGAAGAGAAGAAAAAATATATGAATTCTCAAAATACCATCTTCCGCATAATTAATAATTAAAAATAATTTCCAATTAAGATAATCTAATGATAAAATTTTGTAAAACTTTTTTCATTAGGCTTTTTTCATTGTATCCTTCATCTAAAGTCAAAACCAGGGAAGTATATTCAACACCTTAATCAATAATTATGTTTGTGCAATAATAAGATTACACGAGAAGATAATTCCTTTAATTATTTCTCATATACATATGCAAATGTATAATCAAGATTGGCGAAGATTTGTTATCATTTTTATCCAATTACCATAAGTGTAACGTCGGCTATTTTTCACACCTCATTAGAGGGTGTTTGTTATCTGATGTCCGAAATATATCCAATTTCCGGTATTAGCACATATTTGCCTCGACTTTAAGCGACTGTGTTTTACAATAACCTAAAATATCAACAATTGAACTTACTTCAATACTTGTCATTCCCAGAAAAAAAAAAAAGTATTATACATCTGATCCGATTCAACTGACCCACAGACATTACAGGGGTGCAAAAGCTAAAAAAAATAGTATAAATTTCACCGGTAAAGAGAGAGATATAAAATAAAATATTTGAGGTGTTTTTATTGTTTGCATTTTTATTTTTCTCACGTGGCATATTGAATTTTATTAAGTTGACAGAAAAAAGTAGAAAATTTCAGTTTTCAAACGGTTCTGGTACCGTGGACATTGAATAAAATCCGGATGAGTTATGCCGGATGAGTGTTAGGAAATTTTACGCTCTACAACTTTTCTTCCGAGGACTTGTTCAAACAGTGAACAGGGAAGCGACAATTCTTACTTTGACCTTTTGGGATGCGTAATACTTCTGCTGTCGAAAACCACTTGTTTACCTCATGACGGAACTTTCAACTTTTCCTTCCCATTTCAGAGATGTGACAGTTTAGCTTCCAATAACGTATCGAAACAATAGGTTTGTGTACTGTAAAATCGGGAGAGAGATTGAGTGATCGGTTTTTTCCCATGAGGACGTAAAAAACCAAGTTGTTACCCAAATATCGCGAATAACTCGAAAACAGTTGAGAAATTGGATAAAGTGGAAGGTGACCTATTGACATCTTATTAAAATTTCGTATTGGGTGCCGCTCCACAACGATTTCCTGGCTCCAAGGTCAATTCGAAGTTTTCTTAAAAAGTCCAAAAATTAGAATGTTCTCGAATTTTTGAATTTACTGATGAATGACTGAAGCTAGGAAAACTGTCAAAAATCATCTTCTTCAGTGTAAAATCTTCTAAAAAATAAGTTGTAGCGTAGATCTGTGCCTTAAAAGGCTGAGAATTTTCAAATTTGGTCTTTTTTCACGTTGTAAAATGGTAGGACAGTAGAGTAAATATTATATGGGCAAAACTCGCCCATAGTTGTGTATAAGTAACTGATAGTACACCTGTTCACGCGTTTCGGATGGTAACCCTAAAACTACCACGATGTGCCTGAAAAAGGGGAATTTTATTGTCACGAATTTCATAACTAATCCAGATTTTATTGTGACTTAAAAGGCTGCATTTTCAAAGTTGGTCATTTTTTCGTGGAACACACCCACTCCTAGAGTACTCGATATTCCTTGGGGCGAGTTTAAACTACCCCCTCCTTCCTTATAGATTTACATTAATTTTAAATTAGTTACTCTTTTTATGAAAGGTTTTTTTTTGCCTTGTTCTATTGCACATCAGTCATGCCGCCAATCCGGGATGTCAAGCGGGGGAAACCGACGAGAAGAAGCCGCCTCATCACGTCGCCCCAACACCTCAGACAACGCTACACAAAACTCAGAAACAGTTACTTGACTCAAAAGTCAATAAGATCAAAATTTTTCCGGAGAGAGAAGTCATTTATATACAGAAGCAACTGAGGGCCCCAAAGGTTTTAGACGAACTGAAAAACCTAGCGTCACTCGCGGGATGCGAACCCACGACCTTCGGCTAAATACGCCGCTGCTCTACCACTTGATCTATCGTGATTTCGATCCACTTGGACACCAACTTCCCGTCTCAATCGACAACCTTTCAAATTTTCCTTCTTTTTGCCAATTTTCAAATGTCGTGTAATCAGGATTCGATTCTCGGCGACATACGAAGTGGCCACGGGGTCAAACCACTAAATATAATGGAATTAATTTTAAAAATGTATGCCTTGGCACAATTTACACTGTTTTTTTTTTGTTTGTTTTTTCATTGTAAATGTGTACTTTATCGTATTCTTTTGAATCCCAATTTACATTGTAAAAACAAAGTTCATCTTACTGCCTCTAGTTTACTGATTTATATTTATTTTAACTGTAACCACTTCGATTTGAAATTTAAAGGATAATTTTTTATGGGATTTTTTTAAATCAATTTGGTTCCCAATCGTTTTAGAGGAAATAGGAATTGCGGTTCCGAGGTGGCCAAGGTTTTAACCCGCCAGAAACAGTCGATTATTGTTGACGAAGGGCAGCGAGGTCTGCAATAACTTAATAATCAAACTTTCAAAATGATGACGTGTTTGCTCTCTACATAGACTAAATCTGGCATTATTTTCGTATTTGTAATTGGTATATTTTTTTTATTGTTTTCTCTATTTCAGATTGAAGATTTAGCTTGTTGGTTTCAATTCTTGAAGGTTTCTTCGACTTTGACGAATTCGCTGTTTTCCCCTAGCCTTCTCAATCTTTAGGGCCTCTCGTTGTTTTATCCAGTGGATTTGTCCAATCCGGAATGATTTCTATTACGTACATTTAGTGAAGTGGTGGATCGGCCTTGGGAGACTTATTCACTGGCTTATCTCGTCCATTTGTTGAAGAAGGGGGACGATAAAGAGCTTCCGCCACCTCGCTTCCGCTACAATGCATTCAACACATGAATGCACCATTCATTCATAGTGTATTTCGAAAGAGAGCTTTTTTCCCCTTGACACATAGGCAACTCTTCACTCCGGTCCGCAGAGCCAAAATGCAAAAGAAATTACTTGACGTGAGGTTACGCTCGACACAAACCCATCACTGGTAGACTATTGCAATCTCGTCAACATCGTTCAGAACTGAAAAACCTTTTTTTTAAAACTCGTTGAACTAGTCGAATTACTTATAATCCTGACGAGGGATGAAGAACCAGAATGATCGAAAAATCCAAAAATCCCGCAGACTTCAATAAGAAATTTCAATAAATTCTGGCATGATTTTTCTCGAAAATATTGTAAAATGTTGACAAAAAAACCTTAAAAAGAAAAAATGGTTTCATTTTCCATTACCTTTTTTTAAAGAAACTTACAGATGAATTTTCCCTCAGACGGTTTTAAACCATGAGGAATGTCTTTTTGCTTTGTAATATATAATGCCGATCCGTAAACTTTGTATATATATTAAACAATAAAGACTTATAGTAGTAGTACAGATGAATTTAGAAAATTTAAAATATTGCAAATAAAAAGAGGATATATCTTCCAGGGTTGTAGGCTTCAATGGTGGGAATATTCCATGTTTCTCCATGCTTATAACCCGATTGCTGAAGATGATTGACTGACCTAAATATTAGAGGATCTAGTGCTATTATCTAGTTGTTGTCACAAAGAAAATTCTCTAATTTAAAGCTGAAAGTTAACAATAAAATATGAAGTACATCATAAAACATAAAATATTGGCAATTTCGTCAAAATTTATAACATACCTGTTCCAATATTTTAAGATTGGTCTTTCCTATTCTGCAAGGCTGCCTTGACCTGTCATCCATTTTTAGCGATTCGCTTCAAGTTTCAAAATTTTGCAAATAAAAAGAGGATGTGCCAGGGTTGTAGAATTCTATGGTGAGCTGTCTCCATGACCCACCCTGCTTAAAACGGTTGAAGATGTCCAAAAAAGAGTAACAGATTCAATCGGAAAGGATAAAGTCTTATTATCTCCTCATTTTTGGTCTGTCAGGCTTGAAGTTTCACCCTTCTTATAACCCCGACAAAACTTAAATAAAATCTCATTTTACAAGAATTTACCAACGAATTGAAAGTTTGGAATACTACAGATAATGAGACCAATACGTTGCATGAGTGTCGCAATGAAAATAATCCGAGTTATAAATGAAAGTTAACAATGGAAAAACCTGAATTGCAAGATTAGGTATAAATTATCATCAATTTCCTCAAACTTTATAGAATAAATTCCAATGTTCAAAATTTGGTCTTTCCTATTCCGTAAGTCTGCAACAATTCGCTGTTTTGATCTGTAAGACGAGTTTTGTCATTCGTCGTCTTCAATGGTGTTTTTACTTAGCACGGCGAATGACAGACTAAAACAACCTTTCAACAACTTTTCAAATTTCGAAGAGGTAAAACTACTAGACCCTCATTATTATCGTCTATCAAACATGGTTCGGTGTTTCACCCTTCTTATAACCCTGATCAACTTTTTTTTTATTGGAAAAATTATCAATTTGTAAGTATTACAAATAAAGAGGCAAGCATGTCGCAGAAGTTGTCCCAATTGAAATTGTCTGAATTTAGCAAAAAAACACTTTTATAAACTAACGTATAAATTATCGGAAATTTCGACAAATGTTAAATCAAACTGTTTCGATATTCAAAATTGTGTCTTTCTTATTCTTCAGGTCTTCCTGAATTTGCTGTTTTCAGATTAAAAAAATCTCTCAGACGAGTTTTGTCATTCACCGTCTTCTTGAATTTTTGTCCTCAGAACAGCGAACGACAGAACAAAACAGCGAGAAGATTGTATAGATCCATATTGTCGTCTGTCTGATGTGGCTCTATGTTTCACCAGTCTTATAACCCTGGCCAATTCTATATTAAATGTATTTTTTTATTAGAAGAATTAGAAAGTTTGACGCTACTACGACATTATAACTGCTTAAAACTTAGAACTGCTCCAATATTTAAAGTCTGATCTTTCTCGATTCTTCGGATCTATCTGAATTCGTTGTTTGGATCTGTCAGACGAATTTTGTCATTTCCCCATCTTCAAGAGGAATTTTTATTGTTCAGCCTGCTTATAATACGAAGAAAGCCGAAAAGCGTTTGTCAGACCAAAGCAACGAGTAATCAGAAGACTATCGTCGCTGGTTTGGTCAGTGTGTCACCCTGCTTATATAAGTGTATGTGAAATTCAGAAATTAATTTGATGGCCTATTTAAGTAGTAACATTCAGCCAAGGACACTATCTGTAAATGTAAATGCGTAGTAGCGTCGAATCGCCCGTCGGTTTCCGGGTTTTTAACTTCCCGTCTCAAAAGGGCTGATGAGCTTTTGGAGCCGGTCAATACCGAGCCAGGCTAATTGTCTATGGTATTTGTCCTCCCACGGTCCAATAATCAAGAACAATGGCAACCGATTAAGAATTAGGAGGAATCCTTTTCGCTCTGTTTCCGATGTCAAAAAGCCAAGGGTGACCCTCTCACTAGAAAAGAAAACTCAACCCTTACAATCAAAGGTTTTGCTTATAAGATTTTTTCTTTCTCTGTTTGTTCTAATAATAATAATAATAATTTTCAATTAATTAAGGCTTTTATTTGAGATTAAAAAAATCAGCGTCACGAGGGGGATTCGAACCCACGACCTTCGGCTCGATACGCCGCTGCTCTGCCACTTGAGCTATCGTGAATTCCATTCCCTCGAATGCCAACTTCCCATCTCAAACCCGCCTTTTGCATTTTCCCTCCTTTTTTGGCAATTTTGTGGGTTTGAGATGGTAAGTTAGTGTCCGAGTGGATCGAAGTCACGATGGCTCAAGTGGTAGAGCAGAGTCGTATTTATCCGAAGATCGTGGTTTCGAATCCCCCTCGTGGCGCTGACTTTTTTATTTAAACTAAAAATCTTAATTAATTGAAAGATATTAATTGGCCAAGCGGACCACGGAAACTAGTGAATTTAATAATATTGATAATTATTATTTATTTCTAATATAAATGTACTAAAATCACTTAACTTATTTTCAGATATGTTAGAAATTGCCACTATTTAGAGATAGTGAGATGGGGTTTGGGGTGAAGTCGGTCTTGAAAAACATAAGAAAATGTAATATAAATAATTATGAATTAACGGTCACTAAGTACTCCACATTCCCAAAAATATTTTTCTTTAGCATACATACAATTAAGGATAAAGTTTTAAGGACTTGGAAGTTTGCTCTACTAAAACCCTATTATTATATAGGTAAATTACATTACCAAAAAAGTGTTTTATCCTGAATAAAAGTTTTTTTTTCTAAATTAAAATCGTACTCAGAAGATACAAATGTTTAATAAAAAAAATTCATAGATTCTTAACCAAAAGAGCTATTTTCTTTAAACCCAGCTTATTTTTCTTAGTTAATAATAGCCATTTAGACGTGCTCTAATTTTAAATAATGTCTACATTGTTCTCCGAAACCTAATAATTTGATGGTAAAATTGAAATTTTATTAAATTAATTCATGGCTTTAAACTTGTTTCTATATTTAACAAATAAAGGGAAAACCCGTGAAAATTAAGTCGGTCTACCGACCCAGTCAGAAATGACATTTTATGACAAAAAAAATTACGGGTTTCACGCACATCCTGGCAGTTGGCATATAACTAGTTTTGATCAAATATTCTGGGAATGGTCAGAAAAAGTTCATAGTTGGGTTAAGCGACGTCAGGACTATAAGTAGAGCAAGGCTGTTTTCTATGGGTTCTTTGGATATAAATATTTAATTAATATGTTAAAATAATGGCAATTTATTGATTCTATCAAATAAACTTGTACGCCTTGATAAATTTTTGACCTAATTTTCACATTTGTAAAGGGTCTTCGGATTCGGAATTTACAAATTTGGCAATAAAGCCGTCCTAATGAGAGTTAGAGAATTTTCAACTGTCGAATCGAACAGACTTCATTGTCATTAATTGAATTAAATGCTCGCTTTTGTATTTAGTAGTTTATGGAATGGTTTTCACAAATGTTGAAAGTGAGACAAATTGGAACAATATATCAAACCAGACATGTCAACTGGAATGTAATTGTTAATTTCAATTAATTGTTCTTTGTATGTACGGTCGTGGTGGAAATGACAAATTTAGGGTCCAGAGAGGGATTCGAACACAAGACCTTCGTCTGGGTTCGAATCCCGATTGGGACAAAAATTAGAAAACTCTCGCGCCAATTTTTCCTTGTTAAAATCCATTCGGTAACAAGTTTAACCCAAATTTAACCCTGAAGTAGCTTTCAATGGCCATAAAACACCTGTTTCATTACATTGTAAATTTTCATCGTGATCGTTTTTAAATGATGTAGAATTAACAACAATTTTTTTAAACTCAAAATTGAAATAGAAAATTGAATTTCAAGAAAAAAAATAGATAGACATCAGGGTTTTAAGCTGAGTCAGGCGAGACTCATTCCATTACAGCTGTTCTTTTATCAAACGCAGATGTCAAGAACAGCATGATTGTATGAATCAATGTCAACCATAATATAATTTAAGCAAAAATGTCAAATAAACATCAATATTTAATAGTTAATAACCTAACATTTAGCTAGGTTATTTATGTATTTCAAAATCTACTTTACCCAGTTATGGCTAGCAGCCAAGCACAATATTGATGTAGTGACCGACTGGCGTAGCAAAGTAGGTTAAGATACATTCTTAGCAAGAAACGAAGTCGATATTCGTTTTCTACGCCCCAAAAACACCCGAGTAGAAATTATTGTGAATATTGAAAGATAACGTTTCAATTTTTTGCATTACAAGTGTTTCCGATTTTTTTTTTTTATTATTAATTACGATTACTTTGAAACGACTGCACTGTCTATAGGACACAGGTTTAGGACACTACAAACTAAACGTAACGGCACACAAACTTATCCTCGATGAATGGAAGATATATAAAATAAAATGTTTGAGAATTTTGATGATTTCAGCATTATTTCTATCACTTATGAGACGTCACATGCAAAAATTGTTGTTGTTAAAACTCGCTACATCTAAAATAAATCTAACATTGAATAAAATCATTTGGGGAATTTTGAAGTGGAACAGTGGTCAGAGTAAGAAAAATTCTGTAAGTCTAAAAATAAAAATATCTAGCGGTTATTAGGAAAATTGGTATTTAAGGGCTCCATGTTTTTTTGACTTGTTTTAACAGGATGGCCTTTTGGATTTTGTAATTTGTCATTTATCTCCATTAATTTAATAAAACCCTGAACATTCTTATCCTCGAAAAAAAAATCGATTGATGTATACTTGCAGTCAATTTGACATTCATCATAAATACAGCGAACCAAATTTTAAAAAATAGAAAAATTACATAAAATAATGTTTGGTTGGCTATAAAAATATTATACTTGATTCAACGCAAGTATACTATTTTTCGTCATATAAAACTTAAACATTAAAATCAGTATTTTTTTAACACATTTTTTCATAACTTTCCCAAAAAATATTTCAGCCAATTTAAAATTACAGATTAATATAATCAGAGATTTCGTTAGGAATGGAATTTCGCAATTTTCGTTGAAATTCCTGGCAATTAATCTGATTGACCATTTGACCGGTATGGGCGGGGCGAACCTCTCCAACTACAATTTTGTTAAATTGATCAATTGGTGAAAAACATCAAAAATTGCTTCGAAAGCCACGTCGAAGGTCGGCCAAGGGCGAGCAATGACGCAGTTTAGGAAATGCGCGATTCACGACAATTACAACGCTGTCGCGTGATTTCAAGGCTGAAATGGTAAAATTTGTGCAAACTCTTTTATATAAAAAAGATATCGAAAAAGAGTTTACGCAAAAATAAATAGAATAAACAAGGATTGTAATGGAAAATAAATAATTCTAACGCTAAAAAAGATAAAGAGAGAAAGAGAGAGGAAAAAGATAAATATATATTATAGAGAGCAAAAAAGACAAAGAGAGAAGAACCAAGATATATACATACATATATATATAAAAGATAAAGAGAGAAGAAAACATATATATATATATTCTTCTCTCTTTCTCTCTTTATCTTTTTTTCTCTCTCTTTATCCATATCTCTCGTTACACTTACTCAGGTCTCTCTCCTCTCTCCCATTCTTTTCTCTTTAATTGTAAGGGAGATCTTTTGTGAACTAAATTTGGGAGATGTTTTAAATAACGCGTTATTCATAATGCATCAATTCGGAGTCGGAGGGAAAACGTCAGTGTAATCAGCGAATGTTACTACAATGGTGTCGGGATGGAACGGATAACGGCGGTATGTATTGAACACAGTAACAGGCCTAGGTTACAAAACCGACTATACGACGAGGAAATGTATAGACCGTTGGGTGGTTGGGGACCAGAAAACATGGAGAGACTGTTCGATACCAAAATCCCCAGTAGCATTCCTTCCGTTCAAATGAGGATGCGATAATGTCCAGTACATGCCAGTACTGTTTAAAATCAGGGGACATTAGGTCGTTTTGGATGGTGTGGTATTGAAACGGGGCAATGGATCTAAGGATTCGTGATTGTTCAATCTGGATTTTGGGAAGATTGAAAGGTTCGGCTGAACCTAATAGTTATACGTCGTATGTCCATCTTGGTTTCAGTTTCCTTTTGCTGTAGGGGGTTTGATTTGTTGCGATTTGGTTATCAAAAGTAATAGGTATCGTCGGTTCAATGTTTGGAGATTCCAAGGTCATTTGCTTAGGGAACAAATGGTACGGCAAATCAGTATTATCTACTGAATTCAGTAACGAACCAAGGATGGTAACAAGAAAAAGGCCCGCGTCTGAAGAAGGAGAGCGAGATTACCCGACCCTCAGTACTTTCTGTCGACCGAACTTCCTAGTTCTTGAATATGAGGAAATGAGTCGAGTCGAATGCCTATGGTTTGAATTTGATTGAATTAATTATTACTCGAGCAATGATAATCTGTTTCTTAGAAATAATCAACACTGCGGATGTGAAATAATCCCATTAACATTCAAAAAGCGGATTTACGATCCGAAGTAGATAGTTTTGTTTTTATGGTAGACTTGAAATCACATCGTTCAAAACGACCTGTTTTTTGGAAAAATAACCTTATAGAAAGTTAAAAATTCTAAGGTTTTCAAGAAGCACCTACATGCCATCCTTCAGTACCAACTATCAAATAATTCCAAAATAAATGGATTTCATTTATTTAGGACTTGAAACTAGACCTGAGACGAAATAAAATAATAAGAGAAGAAGGATTAAAAATTAACGAACTTTAGAGATAAAGAAGCTGCATTTAGCTGTACAATCGTAAGTAATGATTTGTATATGTAACAAAGATATAAAAAATATAAATTGATTATTAATGACTTTCCAATGATGAATATTTAGATTCTAAGAAATCAGGTTGGGCAGCTTGGTTTCCGTGATAGTTGAATTTATCTGGAGATGGACGTTTGGGGCTGTAAAGCCCATCAACAGCATTCCAGACATAAAATTTCGGGATATAACAACCAGCAATCAATACGGTACATGTGAAACTTATATATAAAACAATAGGTCGTTGGCAACAGTATGTACACGAAAAACAGTATACACGAAAAAACCCTGCTGCCAAGTTGCTGCTGGGAAGTGTAGCGGTTATTGGGTAATATTAATAATACATTTATCTTACTAATTTATTAAACGTACACAAGGAAAAGATAGTGTGCGCACTTACAAGGTTCTCTAAGCTAGTACATGCGGAAAAATGTCCGGAATGGTTTCGAGAGTCCTGTCGCTAGGCGAAGTGGATGAAGAGTGGCCGTAGACAGGGAAAACTTTACTCAGGCTAATTATTCAAATATCGTGAGATGCGGTCTGGTGTGATGTAAGTATCAGAAAAACATTTTCTTTATCGTGCCAACGTTTCGATCTTTTATTGAGATCATCTTCAGGGCTCAAAGTGTTTGTCTTCACTCTCAACACGACATGGCACAATTACACAGAAGACAAACACTTTGAG
>CM077108.1:26939600-26959913 GCA_039619505.1 Cimex hemipterus
TATCCCACCTAATAGAAGGGTGCAACTCCTTGGCTCTATATAAAGATCGTGTAGGAATGTGTATATATGTGTGTGGGGGGGCGTGTGTGTAGAAGAATTATGTTCACTATGTAACTACATTTTAGACGGAAAATTGCAACAGTTAATCAGTTGAATTTTTCTGAAGCAAATTTAAAATAAAACCCGAATAATGTATAATTTATCTACTTTAGGCCAAAGATTTTAACAGACGATGGACATCTGACGATAAGCAGTGGCTATAATGGTAACATCTCGCTCGTAACACAAGGCGATGGTGTCATATACTTCAACGACAACGATTTACTAGATATGATTGCACTTGTAAGTAAATTATAATTAAATTAACAATTTTCTACGAACATTGTACAAATATGACTCGTGATATAGGTGAAAAATGTTACGACGCAAAATTCGTTTGGTAAAATACGTGTTTGGATAGACGTTTTGGAAGAAATGAACCAAGAAATTCAGTCTAACGACGAAAGTTTGTTTTCTCTTTCCCAATTGTATGGGACCAAAGAAAATAGTACATACAAACCATACATTAAATCATCGGTGGGTACTTAAAAAGTTTTTATACTTATACAATGAAAAAAAATTGTAGTTATTAGTCAACTATTATTCCTTTTTATTTCAGGCGCTGCAAAAACTAGGACTTTCTCTAGTTCGGGCTGGAATTAAGGTGAATTGATTAATTTCGTTTACTATACATGTTCAATTTATAACATTTATCATTACGTTTTGAGGGAGTATCATCAAAAGTTACAAATATCTCATGGTCACTGAAAAGAAACAATTGCCTGAGAAACCAATGCAAAAACGGTGCAACCTGCTACAGCATTTACTTAGAAGTGCAATGCATCTGCCCAACAAACTGGCAGGTACAAATCATACATGCAATAATAAACAAGAGCAACAAAACTACATTTTCGAGAAATATTTGAATAAGTTTATGTAAAATAGTGCATTACCCGTGCAGTAAACTCGTTACATTTTGCTAAATTAACCTTGCATATGTCGAAATCTAAATAAAAAGTTCAAATGAGCTGAATGTTGGTTTATATTTTTGGAACTTAAGAATAGTGTAATTGTTGCAAATATCTCAGGGAAAATTTTGCGATGTGGACGTTGACGAATGCGCAGCGTTCAACGGAACAGACCTCGGCTGTCAAAACGGGGCGACTTGTGTAAATACGGCAGGTTCATACGAGTGCAACTGTGTAGACGGTTGGTACGGTCTACACTGTACTACGAAAGAGGACGACTGCGCGAAAGCGAAATCTAAAGAATTGTGTGGTCACGGAATATGCGTTCAGGATGGACATGGACACTCGTGCATTTGCGACCAGGTAAATGGGTGGAATTTAAGTATCTTCGTTCAGTGGAGTACAAAAACGAAAAAAATATGGTTAGGGTTGGACAGTGCCTTCAAGCGCAATCGGTAATGGCAAGAGACTTCTGAGCTGCACGGAAGATGTCAACGAATGCAATGGAACGGTTCTACCCTGCTCTCATGATCCATTGGTACCTTGTATAAACACTCCTGGAAGTTTTGAATGCGGATCATGCCCACCAGGTAACACACCTAATTGTGATAAATTCATTCAAACAACGTTAATTAATCGTTTTATGTAAGGTTTTGGTTGAAAGTTAAAGCGCGGGATCTAGCGGCACTAACTTTTTCATTTCAACGAAAACCTTGCATAAAAAAATTAATTAATTGGAAAAAGTAATTTAGTCAATAGACTACTAAATATAATGGATTGTTGTATAGGTTACATCGGTAACGGACGGCAGTGCGCTGACGTCGATGAATGCCAAACTGAAAACGGAGGGTGCAGCACTAATCCTTTCGTCCAGTGTATCAATACAAGAGTGAGTCAGTTACCATTACAATGAGTGTCATTTCAATCATAAATGTTTCAGGGAAGTAGTATCTGTTTGACATGCCCTCCTGGTTATTCCGGAGATGGAAAATCTTGCGAATTTACAAACAACTACTGTGCGAACGACAACGGAGGGTGTCACCGCCTCGCAAATTGTAGTTTTAATGCTGGTAGTTAAAAAGGCTAATTGCGCTCATGTATTAATACATCCCCTCAAACCGAAATAATTGCGTGTTACAGGACTTAATATGGTTACTTGTCAATGCCCGAGTGGGTATGTGGGATCGGGTTTGGGGACGAATGGTTGTGTCGAAGACAGTTCCGCAGGGGACGGCTGTAGCTCGATGCCTTGTATGAACAACGGGCGTTGCAGCCCATTAGACGGTGGAAATTACACGTGTTTTTGCACCCCGTACTTCTTCGGTAATGAAATGTAACGTTTGATAGTGAATCGGTTTAATCTATTCGCGTTTTGTTCTAAGGCGAAAACTGTGAAAAAGCGCACACTTCGTGCACGACAAATCCGTGCCAAAATGGAGGAACATGCGTAGCTACAACTTATTTCCTAAGTGATTTTTGGTGTCGATGTACTCCGGGATATTCAGGGGTACTGTGCGACAGGAGAGACACTGGTGAACAAGCATGTATGATATACTAAAATAAGTTCACGCGTTTTAACCTATCCGTCAATTACAGAATGTATTGGGCATTTTACTGCGCCTGCTGGTAATTTAACTTGGAAGCCCTCATTTCACGATAGAGACTCAAAGTGGACTTACAAATCTTGCAGTTGGACGATCCAGACTGAAGAATTCCAAGCGTTAAAAGTTATATTTACCGAATTTTCTTTCCCCAGTTCTATACCACCTCGTACGGACTCTTCATCCCACGCTCTACGACTCAAGGTAACAATCAATCGCCAAAGAATTAACCAATTATACGATACTACATATTGGTATAATTATTGCAGGTTTACGATGGGCTATCAAGAGATTCCAACTTAATCGGCGTCTATTATGGAAACACCGAACCTCCAAAATTAATCATTTCTTCCCGAAACTCTTTAAGGCTTGATGTCGAAGGTCATCTCCCCTCGTCAGCTTCTCTAAACTTAAGTTGGACCTCCATAGAGCGAAGTAATTTGAACATATTGTATGTGAGTTTTGTTTCAAATGAAGAGGTTTTATCGTTTTACAGAATGCGGTTATGACGTAGAGGTTAAGGGACGCGGTAACATCATTTCACCCAAATTCCCGGGATACTTTCCGAAAAATTCCCAGTGCGAATGGTCTTTATCCGCTCCGCCTGGTAAAAGATTAAAATTAGTTTTTCGTCTCTTAGACATCGGTAAAGCCGTCAAATGTGGTGACTCTTACGTAGCAGTACGTAAACGCAATCATAAAGTTTAGTGTTTGCATTGAACCGGCATTTTATTTTAGATATCTGTTGATGAATTTGAAAGTATGTATAAGTTTTGTGGTACTTCAACGCCTGAAGATATGGTCACCCCGGCAAATTCTGTCGAAATCGTGTTCAGGTCAGACAACACCAGTGTGGGCAAAGGTTTCAAGTTGGAGTACAGTGAAATTGAAGGTTACCCTGGTTGCGGTGGTATATTGACAAATCGTTCTGGCAGTATATCCCTTCCGCGTTCACAACCATCTTTCGAGTTCATGTTACAATGCGAATGGAGAATTCAAGTACCGCCGTATGAGCAGATCAAGATACAATTTAATGATGTACAGCTCGTTCTGACTTGCCTCTTCGAAGAAATAAAGGTCGTTGTCATATCTCGCAGTATTTACTTATTATAACGGACGTATTAAGATTGTTCGCCCCTGTTTTACAGATATATGACGGCCCGAGTAAAAAATCAAAACTTATCGATCGAGTGTGTGAAAATGAAGTCCCTCCACCTTTCACCTCTACGTCCAACATGCTCACAGTGGTTTATAACTTCGAGGATCGTCATGTTAACCAAATCGGCTCATTTCAAATTTCATACACCACGGGTAATGTTTATAGCAGAAATGTCAGAAAACAAGATTTCTACGTGTTATTATGTTTTAATAGTGTGCGAAAAGTCTTTAACCGAAGAATCTGGAGTCATTCAGTCACCAAACTATCCAAAACCATACCCGGCGGATATTAATTGCTTCTACAGGATTTCACGTCCTGCAATGACGTCCATAATTCTTTCGATTCTAGATGTGGACATACTGCTTAATGAAGCTTGCGATTTAGAGTCACTGACGGTAAAATGGTTACCTGTCAAAGAGTTTACGGTAAGCATTTAAAAAAATCTGTTTTCAGATTTACGACGGAAATTCGGTCGAATTCCCAGTCCTTGGAAAATTTTGCGGAAATAGGAGTACAGACACGGTGGCGTCAACGTACAACATGATTTATCTCAAATTCTCAACCAATAACGATTTTTCTCGTAGAAGAGGATTTTACATCAATTATACGACGATACAAACTGGTATGTTTTTTAAATGAACTTGACTGTATTGCAGTTAAAACGCAACTTGAGATCATCTAAATCATACTTTACGTTCTAGATTGTGGTGGTATATTCTCCAAACCGATAGGTATTTTCTATAATGACAATTTCTTTAATGTGAGAAAATGCACCTGGTTCATATTAGCAAAGCCTGGACATGTTATTCACCTGGAATGGCAGGATTATCAGTTACAGAGAATACCCGATTGTACGAAACGATATTTAATTTTATATACCAATGGTACTCAAATTACAAATAATCCTCAATTGGGGGAAAAGTAATATATCCAATTTTTAAATTAATTTTAACAAGAATTTTCTTTTTACTACAATTTGAACTGAATTTTTTTTTTAATTTAGATATTGCAGATACGCTCCTCCTTCGGTCACGTCCACATCAAATATGATAATTATCAAAACATATTCGTTGGGATCAGATATTTTAAAGTTCAAGCTTCTGTACACAATAGAAAAAGACACAAGTAATGCGATTATATTTAAAACAATTGAGATCAATCAATAATTTTATTTGATTATTTTAATGAAACTTTGGTTTTCAGCTTGCGTTAGACGTCTTTTGGCTGCAACAGGTACGATCACGAGTCCAAATTACCCTAAGACATACCCTCCCTCTTTAAATTGCGAGTGGAAAATCACTGTGCCGAGCGGAAAACGAATCAGACTAATCATAAAAGAATTTTCTGTAGACAACAGCGTTAATTGTGAAGAAGATTACTTAGAAATTAGGTTTTGATCGTAATTATAGTTGGTTTAATAATAAAGTTTAATGGGAATTTTCAATTCTAGGAACGGTGAAAGTGCAACGTCTCCTTTAATCGGTCGTTACTGCACAGCGATGCCAAAGGAAATGACTTCACACTACAATCAGCTATACTTGAAGTTCGTGACGAATTACGAAAGTTATTCTAAGGGCTTCATGATTTCGTGGGATGAAGCTTCCGACGGTACGGCTTTTCGATTAAATAGAGTGTCTGTCTGTGGAAAGATGACCCCCCCCCCCCAAAGCATCCTTAATTTTGGTCCGATTTTGATTAATCTTTATTTTACATTTTCGTTATGAAGACTAGTTTCCGAATTGTTGGGATAGCTCTCTCCCTAAGGGCATCGATGTCGGATAAAGGAGGTTTGTAGATGACAGATTTTAAATGGCCACAAGAGAAAATCTCTAGCGGTTTAAGTAAGGGACTTCGGTGGCCACGGTACCGGGACGTGAGGTCCAATCCATCTTTCCTCACAATTCTGTTCAAGAAAATGTCGAATTTATCGGTCATTGTGAGGTATCTTGCTGGAGCGACAAGTTTCATTTTGTAGCCAGGACTTCCACAAATCGAAGGTCACTTTCTCTGTTTAAAATCCCTTCATAAAAATGGAGCCCAATTATTCGGTCGTTCATAATACCTAAAAATAAAGATTCCCCAGACGGATTGAGAATTTGAATGAAACTGAATCTGTTTTATCTTAAAACCAAAAAAAAAAAAATAATAATAATAATAATAATAAAAAAAAATAAAAAAAAAAACTTCATGGCTCATTTGGCCAAATACAGGGTGTACGTACATATACAAACTTTGCCAGTACATTCTAAATTCAAAATGGAACAAAAACTCCTAATTAACTATCATCCGAATCTCAACAGTTTTGGAATTATTCCCATTTTTTATTTTTAATATTTCACGTCCTTGCATCAAATAAACAATAACTCCAAAACAAAAAGGTTTTTGGCCAGACCATTCAAAAGTACGTTAAATTTCTAATTAGATGTGATCCACTTGTAAGCCTTTGCGAAATAAGCGTCTAGTAGCGAGTGTATATATATAATTTTTTTTCAAAGTTGAAAAACTTTTTATGGTGATTCTAAACTTCTATTTCCAAACCTAGAGACCAGAAAATTTCAGAAAAAGTACATTTTATTTTTGTTATTTAACTTTAAATAATTTTATTGTCGCAAAAAAGGCGTATTTTCTGTATATATTTATGTTTTATCTATTCCCTTGCAATTGATATCAGAGTTAGACGTACCAGCCCCCCCCCACATACTTGAGAATTACCCTTTAAGGGAGAAGGGTCACTCTACTCTACATTTACTGTTTTGTGGTGTAATTCCTTTTTTAATTATTGGGTTGTCCGGAAAATAATGCAGGATTTTGGTATTAAACAAAAAAAAAAAAGAAACTAGTTACTTTAAAGCAATGTTCTTTAATCAAAATAATTTCCCATACTCTCAATACATTTCTCCCAACGTGTTGGTAACTTATTAATTCCGTCTGAGTAGAATTCAGAATTTTTAGAATTGATAAAGTCAATAAATGCATTTTCCAGTTCCGTTTGATTTTTGAATATTATGTGTTGTAAGTAGTGGTCCAGGTGTCTAAAAAAATGGTAGTCAGTAGGCGAGAGGTCCGGAGAGTAGGGTGGGTGAGGCAAAGTTTCATAGCCAAGCTCCAATAATTTTTGTGACGTTACACGTGACACATGTGGTCGAGCGTTGTCATGCAACAAAATGGGCCCTTTCCGATTGACCAAAGAGGTGGTCAGCGACGGTCGTTTTACTGACTTTGAGTTGCTCTGCAAGTTCTCGAACAGTTGTTTTGGGGTTTTCTTCCACCACTGATCGCAGAACATCATCATTAAGAGAGGAAGGCCTTCCACGACCTTCTTCATCTTCAAGGCTGAAATCTCCCTCCCGAAATTTTTTAAACCACCTTTGCACAGTGCACTCATTAACACAACCCTCGCCCCAGACTTGGTTAATGTTTCTAGCCGTTTGGGCTCCGCTTCGGCCGAGTTTAAACTCGTAAAAGAAAATCGTACGAAATTCTCGCTTTGACATTATAAGGATGACTGAATTATTTCCAAGTAGCGGAATGCTACAGAGGTAAACAAACAATATCATTTGGAAGAGAATTAATAAGTGTTGACATTCATACAAATGAGTAATCTTGTAAACGTAAACAGAATATTTTATATAGATTTTTTTTAATGAAAACTTAAAATCCTGCATTATTTTCCGGACAACCCAATAGCTTTTTTCAAAGATGAAAAAAAGGATGGAAAAAAAGGAAAATGAAGGAAAAGAAAAAACCGTGAAATAGGTTTTCTAAAATTTGCTGGTCTCTAGGTTTGGAAATAAAAGTTTAGAATCACCATAAAAAGTTTTTCTACTTTGAAAAAAAAAAAAAAATTGGTTCCATTTTAAAAGTAGAATCTATTCGCAAAGCTTGTAACAAGAATGGCCGAACACCCTGTATAATCTTGGCAATTTTCAATAATACAAATATTTTATTACAATAAACAATTCTATATTGTGAAAATATCAGTTTTATAATAATTGTAGTATTAACAATAATGGCTATATTTATAACTCTACAACTACCAAATTGACGCGATAATATAAAAAGAAGTATTTATAATTAATCATTTAAATAATAATATTTACTTGTTGACGTAAATTTAGCGAAATGAACTAAAATACTGAATATTCGACTAATCGTAATGAAAATACACAAAAAATTTAATATTTCATGACGATTTAAGAGGTAAGTAAACATAACTAAATGTACAAATTAGTGTAATATAATTTTTATAAAATAAAGTATTGCATGTACACTCTACACGTATATAATTGTATGTTGAAGTGTATTGATATTTACAACGAAGATGGCTGGCTTGCAATCGATAATTTAATATTGTACTTTACAAATTCATTAGTTTCCCAATAGCAGAGTTTTTTGTATCTTAAGTAAAGGGGTTTAGATCAATTTTAAAGAATGTGTTGCGTTGTTCAGACGACCGTTTTTCTAATAAATTCGTACATATTTGGGATTGCGGAGATGGGTTTTAACATAAGACATCAAGTAGGAAATTATTTAATGTTAAATTGATATTTTTTGACACCCTGAATATATATTTAGTTATATAAGTATGAAGATCTTAGACAAATAATTTTGAAGAATTATAATTTATTATTCGGAGATCGTGAGGTGCGGTCTGGTGTGACGTAGGTTTTAAAAATATTTTCTTTATCGTGCTAACGTTTCGATTTTCGTAGAGATCATCTTCAGGGTCTGGGATTTAGAAACATTGTTTAAAGTTAACAAACACACGTAGCATGTGTTTTGGTCTGTACTTAATATTTTTGGATTGCTGAAGTCGAAATTGGGTTTGTTTTCAAAATGGTGGATAGCCAATACTCTAGGATTTGTATTGGATTTTTTGCAATCATAGAAATTTATTTGTTATTGGTGTGGGACCTTTAATTTTGAAAAAAAAGTGTGTCAATTGTTTTTGAATTTCCTCATACAAAAATGTTTCTCTATACGGACTTCCTTCTCCATCACTTCATAAGCATAAAACAGCACTGGCACTCTCAACACGACACACAAGAATGGCACAATTACACAGAAAACAACCACTTTGAATGAGTCGAAATACTTTGAATATAATTTTTTTTTTTTTTTTTGCGCTGTATAAATTCATTTTTTTTTTCTACATCCTACATTATTTGTTAAATTTAAAAAATGTTTGTGAAGGCCCTGAAGATGATCTCAATAAAGATCGAATCGTTGGCACGAAAAAATATTGTTTTAAAATCTACGTCACCGCATCTCACGATCTCCCAACAATCATCGATTAACGGTCACTAATCACGATACATTGTAATTTATATTTTTAGGTTGTGGCGGAGTGATGGACGCTTCGTCTGGAAGTATCGTCTCACCGCATTATCCTTATTCGTATGGAAACAATGCAGATTGTTATTGGAAGATCGTTGTGCCGGTCGGAAACAAAATCCAGTTGACCCTTGTCGATATCGATCTAGAACCACGAGAAAATTGTTTAGACTTTCTGGAAATATTCGATGGGAAAAACAAATTTGCCAAATCCTTCGGTCGGTTTTGCACCAAAGCTCACCTTCAGACTTTCACGTCTACGAGCAATTTCTTGTTCTTGAGATTCTTCTCCGACAATTATTTAGAAGGAAACGGCTTCCATGTCACCTATTCCTTGGGTATGGCAAATAACGTACGCTATCGGTAAAAAGTTAATCGTGTATTTTAATTATTTCAGTTTGCAATACTGTACTAAAAGGCCACAGAGGTTCAATCGAGTCTCCAGGTCTTCATTCATTTGGAAATTTTTACGATTGCCAGTGGATTATAGACGCCCCCTTAGGAAATCGAATCAGGATTGCTATACTATATTTTACTATGAACATCTTCAAGGAAAGCGTTACGTGTTCGAACAATTATCTAGAGGTGAGAAATATCCTCAACGCGAAAGAAAAAACTATAAAATTATATATTTTCAAATTCAGATAAAAGAGAGAGACGAAAATGGGAAAATCATAACTTTGATGGATAAACGTTGTAGGAGGGAAACAATTCCCGAAATTACATCGAATCAGACTCGAGTATTAATTAATTATAAAACTTCATTTCTCACATCAGAAAACGGTTTTCGACTCGACTGGGAAGTTTTCGGTAAGTCCATCTATTTAACATGTTCCGCACTTGGAAGTCCCACGGTGTTTTTTCTTAGGCTGCGGAGGCGTCTTCAAGGACGAGGTGAAGGGGGAATTTACTTCACCCGGTTACCCAAATAAATACAACAACTCAATGGAATGTGAATGGTATATTTCAGTGCCCTTAAAAAATAATATTGAGTTGAAGATTTACGATATTCAATTAGAAACCACTTTCGATTGTGATAATGATCATTTGACAGTAAGTGTGTAATTAAATAATGTTTTCTAACATTTAATGTTAATACTCTATTAATTATACAATTTTTTCGAAATGAAAAATTTGTATCTCAGGCGGGATTCGAACCCACGACTTTCGGCTAAATGCGCCGCTGCTGTACAACTTAAATTATCTTGACTTCGCCCATTTCGCCTCATTTCGACTCCCTGTTATCCCAATTGTAAGCAAAGATGTACATACAATACGCGGCTTCATACAAGTTAGTATTAATCTAGAATCGCAACTGTGGATCGTACACAGCCCCTCTAATGTAGTACAATCGTTAATAAAAGGGTTTCTAGGGGCGTCGGAGGCCCTGAGGGATATGACTTCCGCTGTTTTGAACCCTCGTTAAAAAAATAATTAAAAAAAGGATTCTATATGAAGCCGCGATTTGTTTATAATTGGAAAAAACTGAGGACCTTAACGAGATGTTTGTGGCAGGGACGATCAAATTCGCCGTAGCTCAAGTGGTCGAGCAGCGGCGCATTTAGCCGAAAGTCGTGGGTTCGAATCCCGCCTGTGACACAAATTTTGCATTTCGAAAAGCTTGTGTATAATTAAAGCTGATAAAATAATTTAAAAGTTAGAATTTATAAACTTTTTATTTAAATCCACAGTAAATCCAACATTTCTAATTTTGAATTGTTTCGTTGTTAATCATCTTCCTTGATAGATTTATGGCGGGAAAGATGCTTCAGCTCCGAAACTAGCGACGTTGTGTCACCCCCCGCCTGGAAATACGCCTTATCTTGTTACAACAACCGGCAATAATGCTTTTGTGAGATTCGTTAGCGATTTCTCAAAATCAGCCAAAGGTTTCCGAGCATCGTTTGCGGCTTCTTCTGATGGTACGTTTTCATCATAGTCATTTAGTCAATAATTTTTTAATACAAGAACGTACTGTTAATTCATAGGATGTGGAGGAGAATTCTTCGGGTACAAGGGAACTGTACGATCACAAAATTACCCTCAAAATTATGATCCTAACACTGATTGCGAATATATAATTCGAATCGATGAGGGTATGAAAATCAATCTTACTTTCACTGACTTTAACATCAAATCCGATGAAAATTGCACAGAAGCTTACGTTGAAGTAAGTTAACATTCTCTCTCTCCCTCTCCCCCTCCCACTCACCCCTCTTTCCCTCCCACTTTCTCTCCCTCTCTCTCTTGCCTAAGACAAAATGACACCTGTTAATAATTGAGTTGTGTTAATAATAATATTCGTAAGCCTTTAAAAAACGGAGACATCGTACACATCTGTGACTCCAAAATTTAGTTGAATTGCCTGGCATTATTGCACGCTTTATTGTATATATTACTTTAGTTCGTTACTTCTACCAGAGCGTATTTACTTGCTATTATTTAATTACCAAACAAATGTTTAATTATATTTACTTCATTTTTGTACAAAAGACTTATGTTTAGTACTAATCTCATGCAGTAACACGTAAAAGATGTTGCGTTTTTACTTGACTTAAAATATGTGTTCAAAATTGTGTGAAAATCTCGAGATCAAAATAAAAAATGAAACACAAACAATAGGAAATACTGTAATTAATGTACAGATGAGTTTTCATAAAGCGCCTATCGACACGTTCACGGCGGTTTTTTTCTTTTTTTTAATGTGAATTTTATTGTAATTTATAAACATTAAGACGCTTCTTTAGAATGCATCATCTGAAAGACAGAGTGAGAGGGGGGAAAGATGAGAGCGTCTGTGTGAATTTAGAACGAAACCATAAATAAAGCGTTTATATTTACACAAAATTCGCACGAAAGAAACTCCGAAAAAAAATTGATTCAGCGTAAAGAGCGATATTGATTGATCGGTCAATTTATCTAAACACACAGTGTTAGTTCTCAAAATAGTACAAGTAATATACAGATTATGTGAGTCAGAGATAAAAAGAGAGAGAGAGAGAGAAGGAAAGAGAAAGACAGAGTGACTGAGAGAGTCTCTTCTTCTCTTCCCCGTCTCTCACTCTTCACATCCTTCCTTCCTTCGTTCTCTCTCTCTCTCTCTCTCTCTCTCCTTCTCCTTCTCCTTCCTCTCCTTCTCTTACCCATCTCTCTTTTCCTAATCTCTCTCTCTACATCCTTCTGTCGATCCCTTCTCTTCCTCTTACTCTCTCTCACTGAACCTCTCACTCTTTCTACCTTACTTATCTATTGATATGAATGTATACATTATCTTTCAATCTTTTTGTAGCTTTATGACGACGAATACGACGAAATAGGAAAGTTCTGTGGAAGCCGAATACCACCTTCGATAATCTTCCCGTCCAATCTTGCCTACCTAAGACATAAAAGCGATGGTCATTTATCTTCAAAAGGCTTCTCAGCAAATTATGATACCGTACGGTTTTCACTTGTCGTAGCTATAGCTTACAATAGTTAATTAACCAATATAATATTCTCTCTAGATTTGTGGTTGCACAATAGAATTAGAAGACACGTATTCAAAAACCCTGGAATCCAATTTTCTTCTTACTAATCCCTTTATGCGTTCAATATCAAACTGCACATGGACAATCGTATCCAACGATCCCAGTAATAAAATAATTTTACGTGAAGTACTGGCTTTCGATAAAAATAAACTATGGTTTTTTGCGTGCTAGGCAATCATTTGACACTGAAGTTTTCTTCTCTTCAACTGGACCCGTATGAAAACTCAAAATCCAAAGCATACATCGCTGTGTATGCTGGTTATAATACATCCGTTACACCATTCAGGAATATAACTGGAAACAAGGTACCTCCATCAATAAAAGTTCCGGGTCCCATAGCGACCATCATCTACCACCAGATGTATGGTACATCGTTCCGTTTGGATTATACTCTTACCGAAAACGGTAAATATTCTTAAAAACATATTGCCTTTGTTCAGCTTCTGTATAACGTTCTTTGACCAAAACAATCAGAAGGTTCGTTTTAATTTTTTTATATGCTAAGTAGTTCAAAATTGCTAGATGCATTGTAGCCAGTTCCCCTACCTATAGAGTCTCTGCACTGACGTAAAACAAGGTTAATCATTTTCAGCATGTGGAGTAAAAATGTATGCAGAAGAAGGAAGAATAACATCACCAAATTATCCTGATAATTATCCACCCAATACTGAATGTCAATGGACTGTACATCTCTCTCCAGGTAACCATGAAACGGTTGATTTGCTTTTTCTCCATTAAGGTTGAGCTTATTTCTTTCAAATATTCCATATTTCAGGAAACAGGCTTTTTCTTTATTTCACTGAGTTTGATATTAGAGATAGCAAACATTGCAACGAAGACTTCTTGGAAATCCGAGAAATCATCAGTCAGAAGTTAGTCGGTGTTTTCTGCGGTGACACTTTACCAGAGGCAATTGAGTCGAACGTAACACTCTGGATCTTCTTCCGAAGCAAATCAAGCGGGGTTGGCAAAGGATTTGTGCTGGATTTTGCATTAAGTAAGTTGTGTTTCCTCCAATAAAAAAGTCATACTTTATCGTTCCGTGTCCTATTTGCAGAGAACGGAGGAACATTGAAAGGCCCGACTGGGACAATTGCAAGCCCGAACTATCCCGCATTGCATGGTTTAACAAGTAAAGTTTACACTTGGCTAATTTCAGCTTCTCCCGGATCGTTAATTCGCATAACAATTGAAGATTATGACATAATAACTTCTTATGATGATGACTGTGAAGAAAACGGCGGTCTACAGGTAAATAAAACATCCTGTGATCAACAATATTAATTTTTGATGGTAAGAAGAAATACATACTGATGCACAATGGTGATTTCTGCTTTTACCTTTGCGGTTTCCACTTCCACAATACCTGTTAAAGATGTATGTCTGAGCTTAACAATTTATTACTAGTGGCTACTTTTGTTTTTCGTCCATTAGTTTGATCTATTTTTATCGTTTACAAACTGCTCTCTTTAATGATTAGTTTACTTACATTAATTTATTACATACTAATAACTGACAACTCAAATCACTAATATCGTTGAGATTGATTTTTCTTTAAAGTGCTTCCCCATAGTCAATTTCGAAGAATTTGTAACTCCTGGATATTTACAATTGTGACAGACCTGTATACCATTACCTAACAGAAGACTTTTTCAGATGGAACCCAATGTCCTGCTTGGTTGACTATAACCACCTTTGATTTTGAAAGATTTTGGTTCAAATTGTACAAGTCGTAATAACCTTCGTGTTGTTGTTGTGTGGCAGTGCAGCCGGGTTGTCACACATTAATAACGATATTTTTATAATGACATCTCAACCACTCATTCCGAACTCTAGTCTCTCATACAAGTCAAATATGAATAAGGAGAATAGCAAAGGACTTAGGGCACAACCTTGTCTCACTCCAGCCTTCACTTTGGAGACAAGTCCATCAATCCTTATCCTTCTCGCAGCAGACTGACCAGACGAAGATTTATTTCAATGCACTTAGAAATTTATATCAGAAACATTAATTTCTGAGTTTTATTATCAATCTGAGGTTTAATATTGTGATTTAAAAAAAAATTATTATTTCAATTGAGTCAAAAGTTTTTATATTAAATTTAAATTTGTCAATTAATTTTAAGATTTATGATGGCTATACCAGCGAAACAGAAATTTGGAAAGCTATTTGTCAAGTCGAATCTCCATTTACTTCTAGAAATAGCGCCGTTTTCATACAAATGAGAAATATATCACCTAGCAAGTTCCTCCTGTCTTGGGAAGAAATTGGAAATACTTCATTAAGCGATAGTAATAGTTTGATTTACTTATAACAATTGCATGAACCATTTTATAACTACTCGGTGTTCATAGATGCTTGCAATTCGACTATATTCATAACTGGGCATCAAGGAGGAAACAGCAGTTACAAACTGACAAGTCCAGGCTTTCCAGACCAATACTCCACCAACCTTCATTGCACATGGTTCATAAAAACCGACATTGAGAATCACGTTGTTATTGACTTCAAAATTGTTGATTTAAATAATTTCTATCAATGCTATGACAATATTAAAGTCTACGATCGTAAGTAATAAAGAAAAATAACTTTGGATTTTCAGCCTGTCACAAAGACTTGAACCTTATGTTTTAAACAGTGGACAGAAATAAACCACCAAAGACTATTTGCAGAAACACAGATACTAAAACTATCACTGGTGGGCGTACGCTTAAAGTATCATTTGACTCTTCTCAAATACCAGGTGGAAGAGGATTTTTAGCAACAGTGAGAGTTGGTAAGATGAAAAAAGACAAGTTTTTTGACATCAACGCTTATGCATTTTTATGTTTACAGAATGTGGAGGCAGTATAAGCGAACCAGATGGAATTATAAAACTGCCCGCTGTGCAAAATGCCTCTCTGGATTGTCAGTGGATCATAAACGCCAAACCGGGTCAAAAAGTGAAAATAGAATTCAGAAAATTTGAATTCCCTGAATCTAATTCTTGCATTAGTTCTTATGTTATGGTAATATTGATCTAAACTTGAAAGGTCCCTCTGGGCACTAATCTTTTAATTATAGTTGAGAAATGGTAAATATCCAGAATCTCCAAATCTTGGGCTAGGCAAGTACTGCGGGAAAACGAAACCTCCTGAGCTGCAATCGTCAGGAAACAGGGTTTTCATACGTTTCAAGCAGGAATCAAATGAGGTAATTGGGATTTTACATGTTGAAATGAAATATTTTTCCTAAATGCTAGAAACTTCCAGGAGATTGAGATATTTTATCAAGCGATTTCCCCGAATTGTAAACACAAACTTTATCTGACACGCGAAGATGTACAGTCTGTTAACATCAGCACTCCAGATTATCCTTCCCCGGTGCCTCCCCATTCTATATGCACTTGGGTCATTATTACCAATGCCGATGACAGTCTTCATTTTCAATTATCTACAAAATTGTTATTTCCATCTGACAATCAGTAAATATAATTTTTATAAACAATTTTCTGGTGAATCTATATTGTTACATTGGCTTATTTCAGATGTGAAAAACATTATTTGGAAGTCCGCGAAGGAAGTTCTGAACGAGGGCATTTAATCCATAAATTTTGTAGTCATTCGGCTTCCTTTTTCAATACAGAAGGAAACGCTTTGTTTGTCAAATATTTAGCTGATATTTCAGATTCTACAGTCGGTTTTAGCGCCACAATTTCTTTAAGTAAGACTTGCATATTTTTAGTATGTTCTCATGTGTTAACGGTGTAATCATGTTTCAGCCAAATGCGGTGGGACCGTAATTGATCATGACATGACAATTACATCTCCCCATTTCCCAAACAATTATGAACCCAATACAAAGTGCGAGTGGATTTTTCGTAATCGTGAATACGGAGGTTTTCAAGTGGAATTCAACCAGTTTAAAATATTAAATAAGAAGGAGGAGTGCGATAACAATACTTCACATGACACTTTAAGCATTACGGAAATTGATACAGGTGTTAATTTTTTAATTTCGTTCAATTTTGTTTGAAATTCAGGTTGCATTTCACTTGCCAGGAATGTGAAACACGATATAAAACTGAAAAATACAAAGATTTGTTTTTCTTTGTTCATTGGTAGTTTTCAATATGTCTCGTATTAAGAAAAAATAACAATTTTTCTTAATTTATCAATGTGGACCATGTTAGCCCAGTGGTCAGTGTGATAGATAAGTATAGGCCCAACGGTAGTGGGTTCGGTTCTCACTGTAGGCCTATTTTCACCCTTTCCCCCACTCATAAAAAGAATACGCATCGCATAGACCACTAAAAAATCTTTGAAAAAATTCATATTGAAGAAAGGAATCGAGCCAAGAAAGACGACCTATACCATATAGTCGAAGCTTTCTGAGATATACTAAAATTAACCCTGTCGAAATCCTTGGGCATGTCAGTGTAAATAGCATGAACTAAGTGGTGGGAAATTTTATTAATAAAATCAGAAAGAAGTATGTGTAAGCAGACGATGGCATGGAGGCCGAATTATCTCCCAATATTCGCTTTCTTTTTTATAAACGACAAGAGATAAGTCGGCGTAAGCGCATCACTACTTATTTTTGTGTAGGGGAAGGTAAGGTTCCAGAATACAATAAACCAGAGACAGTATTCAGTGGCATTTATTGAACAAAAGTCCTTCTCTTAATGATACTCTAATGGCTAATATTAATTTATCTATCAGTCAGCCACAATTCTACATCTGGGATGAGTCTATTGACAACGGGACTTACCCCACACGATACTCGCCACGATCCAGGTCCACAGCATCTTTTGCCTCGACCTCTGACTTGGCACGATGGGTAGAAACAGGTGGTCCTCACTGGCTCTGGTTGGCTGCGTCTCCTTGGTGTATCCCAGACGGAATGTGGCTGCTTCTGCCCCAATCCTGGGATCTGATGCCGACTGACTGGGAGTGAACCTCTTATCCTTGACTGCCTTTTGGTTTTCCAGTCATCTCCTTTTATACCGGGTTTCTCCCGGATTAGGGGTGAAAAGGAAACCCCAAAAGTCAGGGGGAGTTCTCCCACAACAAAGACGGCAGTCTCATACAGATTTGACGTATTCCCAATTTACGATATCCCCCTTTTCTTACTTAAATGGCTATCTGGGTAGCCATTTCCCAGCCAGATGTGTCCCGTTCTTCCCGACTGGGTCTACTTCACATTCAGACATTTTTACCTAGCTGGCTACCTGCGTAACCATTTCTCAGCTAGATGTGCCAGATATGTCACATCGTGCCGATCTAGGTCTGCTCTTCAAAGAACCCCTTTGTCAGTTTTCCTTGTGTACCCAGATGGTTCTTATTTTACAGTTTAACTAAGGCAGGGCCAGCTTACATAAGTTTGTTGAAGTGGATTGAAATAATGTACATAAGGTTCCATCAGTACAGTGATTTGTGTACCATTATTTATTTATATATTTAATAATTTTTCTCATTCATCTAGCCATTTATCTAGATATTTGTTTTGTTTTGTTTTGTTTTATTTACATATTTTATATCTAATTTGAAGATATTGTAATGCCTGGATATTTACAGTTGTGACAGACCTGTATACCATTACCTTATAGAAGCATTTTTTCAGTTCAAACTCGACGTTCTGCTTTGCTAACTATAACCACCTTTGATTGTGAAAGGTTGTGGTTCAAATTTTACAAGTTGCAATAAGCTTCGAAGCTTCTTGTTGTTGTGCGGCAATGCAGCCGGGTTGTCACACATTAATAACCATATTTTATAATGACATCTCAACCACTCATTCCAAACTCTAGTCCCTCATGCAAGTCAAATTCATATAAGGAGAATAGCAAAGGACATAGGATGCAACCTTGTCTTACACAAGACTTCACTTAGAAGAAATCAGTCATGCCCTCTTCTTTCCTTCTAACAGCAGAGACTAGCCAGTCAAAGATCCATTTCAGTGCCCTTTTCTGTATTTCATATTTATGTATTTATGTCATTCATAGCCACTCGTAATTCTTTTTACAGTTATCATGTTTTAGTAATCCGTTATAATTAGTTATTTATAAGTAGTTTTTAAAAAAATTAGTTTTTAAAATTTGAGAGACAAATTAATAAATGGTAATAAATTTCAGCCTGTGAGTGCAGGAGCATATTGGCTCTATACATAACCGCTTGTACTTAAATTGTATTTTATATCTAAGTAAACAATTCGGCTATTTTCTAAATTGTATTTTATATGCTTTCTCAACATAAGTTATAATTCTCTATTTAAAATATAACAAAATGCATTATTTCTTTATTACATTTATGTTGAACAAAACACCTTAAATGAAAATTATCATTTCAGGGAAACAGATATTTTTCTGTAAAGCCTACTTCGATAAGTACAATTCCTTTATTACCGACTCATCAGAAATCAAAATAGTCTTTACTGCACAAAAGAATACGTATGTACTCGAGGATTTGGGATTTTCTTTGACTGTAAATAGGAAAGATGCCCGTATGTCGAATATAGTTGTGAATTTGCATAGATTTATTAGATAACACGATTTTTACAGCTTCATGGGAGCAGAATGGTGAAATAAAGAGCCCTGGCTATCCAAATCGTATCGCCGCTACTTCCGGCCATCATGATATTTGGAATTATTACGAAAAAAGAATAACTTTGATGTTTATTGATTTTGATTGGCCCTTTTCTAATTCAACGGAAAATTACGTTTATGTGTGTATATGTTGAAATGGATTAAATCGATTTCTTGCATTCCTGCATTACAATTTCATTTTTTCAGTTTTACAACGAGAAAAACATTTTAATTACTAAACTAAACGGATTTCAACCAAAGGGGACGGTAGTGGAAACTACTAGTGGTTCCATGCAAGTAGCTTTTCGCTGTAACGAATGTGAGGGTCATCGTGGTTTTAAAGCGTCGATCATACATACAAATCCGGACAGTAAGTATGATGTTAATCTTTGCACATTACTACATCTTAATATTGTTAAATCCTATGTACCTAAATGTATGTAAAACTATTCTGCTAAGCTTACTTAGTAAGGTTTCAAAAAGTTAGTTGAAAAACGTATAGATTCCTTTATAAACCTAAATTATCTGTCTCCTGAGCAGCAGCACCCATGCGCATGTAGGTCCACATAACCTATTATTTCAATTTCAAAAAGCGAACAGGGGCAATATTTTTAGGCTTACAAGGTTACAAATTCCACAAGGCTTTTGATAATGTTTAGCACAATGGCCGTATCTATAAGGCTAATTTTCCAAAGTTTTTGAAAAAAAATTGTCATGATCTATCTCAAAAACCGCCATTTTAAAGTTCATGTTGAAGGTGCCGTACAAGAAGCATACACGTCATCAGCAGCAGTACCCCAAGGGTATGTCCCACGACCTACTATATTTATTATAACATTCTTGGTTTAAATAAGGCGCATATGCAGACGATATTGCTCTTGTCACATCATGGTGCACACGTACTATTTCTAAAAGGATAAACGCAGCTCTAATTAAACTAGGTACGTTAGGTTTTGAAACAAAAAGACCTGAATTACTTTTTTTTGGTTTCCCAGACACCTCCTTTGTTCTATGACATATTGGAATAACAAAATTAAAGGAGGTTTTGAAAATTTGTTTTATTTCGCAGGTCCTTGTCATGTAGGCAAAGCTAAGGCCTCAAATTTAATTTATATATATATATAT